>JAEAOA010002216.1:3182022-3287022 GCA_016746295.1 Potamilus streckersoni | reverse complement strand
CAAGTATGAACGAAGTGAAATAGTTAAATTATCCATTATTGGATATCATCAGCAGCTGACCTGAATAATGTTTGATAGATTTTAATGATATGGCGTTTGATAAGTTTGATATTTAAAAAACAATGGAAAGGATATTTTCTGATATAAAACATCGAAGACGTCAGCTTCAGTTAGTGTTTATTATAGTATTGTCTCTACTGACTTTATATCACGATGCTTATATATATATATATATATATATATATATATATATATATATATATATATATATATATATATATATATATATATATATATATATAAAACACAATTTTAAGTTTCATTTTATAAGTATATGCCCTCAACGTATATGTAGGACCAATGTGGTAACTAGTTTCTGCTAGTAACAGTATTAATAAAAATGGTTTTTGGTATAAACTAAAAGGTATTGGTCACAGAGTGTAATTTGAAAGAGATAACATTAAATTCGGGGGTAAATTGCACTTATGTGTGAATGGTGCCTTAAGACCTAGATCACAGCGACTAACCAGTGAATAAAAGTGCCACGATTGCGATTAATTTGTGCATTGCGTAGGCGGAGTCGAAGGGGATAAATCTGTGAAGGAACGTTTCTCTCAGAAAGGTGATTGTGTTCTTGCTCATGGTGACCAGTAGAGTTGAATATGTCCACATCATAACGCTGGCGGCGCCACGGGTCACAGTCACACCGTAACCCGCGATCCGACGTAAGCCATAATCCTCACGTTCAAAAGAATAATCTGTAACGAAAGGTGAGCAAACTTTACCTACGTAAGATGACTTGAATGCTCAATAGCATTTTGTTTTCTTCATAGTGTTACGTATATGTACTACAATGATTTCAATAAACAATACATCTATGCATTATATAAGATACCATTCTCTAAAATGCAGAATTGATCAATTAAATAATTTAGGAATAGTCTTATCAGTAAAGCTTTTGATTGTCTTTTACGGTCCAATCTGTCTTAAACAGCCATCACTTGGAAAAAAAGAACGATGACTATTTATAATGTATTTGCAGAATACGAGATTCATTTTATTTTTTATATTTGTTGCCATAACATATAACAAAATTCCCCACAAAATTAAGACATAGTTGAGGAAGGTAACTGGTTAATCCAGGTGGCGTTTAAGACTGGTCATAAAAAATGTAATATTACTAGATACAAACTAGTTTCAAATTAAGACGTTCATAACTACCTTTCAATAATTTCATATATATTTAATATAAAGAGTAATCATGACAGTAATTATTTTAAAATACATATTCAATAATCTCATCTACCCATAAATCATGCGAAATTCATATTGCTTACAATGCGCCCTTTCCACAAAGATGCCGATGGTAATAAGAATGTATAGTGTGACCCAAAAAATCTGACGACGGTTGTTTTCGACCCAGTGGAAACAAGCAAATTTTCTCTTCCCCCACTTTGTGTTTGGTTGCACTCTTGGGTTAGTCCTGATCGCCACCTGCGATTTGCTGCGGGCCAATGGTGCCTGTGGCAAATTATCCTTATCTGTGCCACGACTAAAAACAAAATGGTGAGGTAAACTTCCAGGCAGTATTTTCTTATACGTGATCTTTCGATGACGTGTTTTTGAGACGAATGCATTCACGAATAATATCTGGTATGTACACAACCTTAAGGTAGATATATCAGAAAGTAAACCTCTCAAGTTTATTTGTAAATAACTTATGATAGCAATACAATATTGTGTAATAATTGCTTATTTGCCGAAAATGTTATTCGACATTTATTTCCAATAAAACATTTTACTTGAAAGTCGTAAGCACTCATGAAGTATGACATATCGCATATATTGCACAATGCATACCAACTGGAATATCTGAAGCTTGCAAGAGGCAATTATTCACACTAAGCTTATATCCAACTATAATCATTAAACGGCATTTATTCACAATGCAGGTTGAATATATTGTAATCAGGAAAAGTTGAATTTCGCATGTAAGCATATATAATGAAGTAAATTATGTGCGATTAATTCAAGGTCAAATTTATATGAAGGCAAAGCTTACGTGAATCCATCAATGAATGTCTGGCGTCGGGAACGGAAGCTTTTCTCCAGATTTGCTTGTCCTGATAAAATTGTAATAGTTGGAAAATCAGAAGAGACTGGAACTTTATATAAAAGGGATATAAATATTCATACTTGATATATAAAAGTAATCATCTTGAAAAATCATATTTATTTTGCCTAAGGTAATACTAGACTATATCCCAGATTATCCTTTCTTCATCCGACAGAAATACCTTGTTTTTGATTGTTCTAAATTTTATTAGAAAGTGTAAGAAGATCATGCTGAACGAGCATAAATAGTGGTACGCTGGTCTCCTCATATTATTCATTATTATAACTAAACTCTACTATAAAATATAAACCAAACCAATACGATGCTATTTTTTAATGTGAAAAGATTCGACCTAAACTAATTTGCTTTACACACATCTTTGAGGCCTAATATCACTAAACAGGTGAAATATTACCTATTGAATGAATTTAGTACCAAAGCTGGAAAGTGCAAGAGCTATATAGATGCATAATACGAACGTTCAGATCTGCTAACATTCAGTGCCATCTACAAGGAATATGGGTATATAAAATAGAAAGCTCTGCATTGGATATTATATCAGACCACTTTATCAGTTTAGCGATTTTCGCAAATTAGTATTGACTCCACTCGTGACTTTTTCATGCCAAGTTGTTATCCTAGTTTCCAACTTTATTATGAACATCATTGTAATTCGTGTAATAGACGAATTGTCTAAATTATTAAGTAATCGGCAAAGAAGAGAAATTAATCTATTCACACAATTATTTCAATGACAGGATTTTAACATGTGTGTGATGAATGAACAGAAAAACAAGTTCTCCAAAGACTATGCAGGGAGGTCAAGCCGAAATTTATATTTATTATGTTATCATATTACCCAAAGCTACACTACATCCTAAAATTAAAAGTTGAGAAGGGGTAAACCTGAGGAAAGAAAGCAATACAAATATGTATGATGACTTTTCAGGTTTTGAAATGAAAACATGCTGAATAAAGCTCTTCTATGACTATCTCACAGTAGCCAGACGTTTACTAAGGAATAGTAAACCATTTCGGTCAAACAGCAATACTGTATTGTGATATAGAACATGCGGATTGCAGACATAATTAAAGTATGCATACTTTAACGCAGGATCAAGTGTCCATACACCTTAATTGCAAGGAACCTTAGACTTTATAGTCATTATGCACTTTCAAACTATGAATTCAAATGGTGTACATATTTAAATAGTAACCTTTTAGGAAACAGGAGAAACTGAGGACATTGAAACGGTATCACAATGATGTTGCTGTCTCCGTATTAAAGATAGAATAAAATAATGTAATTAGTTACGAATACATTAAATGAGCTTATTTCAGTAAAATCCAAAGATTTTCCAGTGACCAGTGTATACATTGTTTGTTTATTTTCAAGAATATAACTTTAACTATATTTAAAAATAATATGCTCCAATCTTTAATAATCTCATTAGCACATTCATTGATAACAAATAATTAAAGCAATAAAAGCGTAGTCAGCCTAATATTCCAGAAAACGGTTTAATATTAATTTAATGTGACTGGTTATTTGTTTATCACTTTTATTTACAAACCCAGAAAGCCATCGGAGGATTGAACTTCCAAAGTTATTGTATGTTTTATGAGAATATAAATGTTGAATGATCAGCATACCGACAGTGACATCGGCATACCTACAGTCAAGTCAGCCTAAAGACAGTGACATCAGCATGCCAACAGTCAAATCAGCCTAAAGACAGTGACATCGGCATACCTACAGTCAAATCAGCCTAAAGACAGTGACATCGGCATGCCTATAGTCAAATCAGCCTAAAGACAGTGATATCAGCATACCTACAGTCAAATCATCCTAAAGACAGTGACGTCGGCATGCCTACAGTCAAATCAGCCTACAGACAGTGACATCGGCATACCTACAGTCAATTCAGCATAAAGACAGTGACATCGGCATACCTACAGTCAAATCAGCCTACAGTGACATCGGCATACCTACAGTCAAATCAGCAAACCGGCATTGAAATCAGCATACTAACAGTTTCATATGAATGCCAACATTGAAATCGGCATACCATTAATGATATCGTTATACCTACAGTGAACTCAGCATACCGACAGTGATATCGGTATACCTACAGCGAACTTAGCATACCGACAGTGACATTGACATACTCTCAGTGAAATCATCATACCGACATTGACATTGGCATACATACCAACATTGACATTGGCATACCTACAATGAAATCAGTATATCAGCAGTGATAGCATCTGCATACCTACAGTAAAATCAGCATACCGACAGTGATATCGGCATACCTACAGTGAAATCATCATACCGACATTTAAATCAGCATACTCACAGTAACATCGACATGCCGACATTGAAATCCGTATACCGACATTTACATCAGCATGTCTACAGTGAAATCATGATACCGACAGTGACATTGGCATACCTACAGTGAAATATGCATACTGACACTGAAATCAGCATACTGACAGTAACATCGGGAAGCCTACAGTGAAATCAGCACCATTACTTTTTGTAGTATCAACCTTAATATCAGTTGCTTAATCTACGCTGCTGTAGTGGGTGAATTCCGATTTGAAACTGAAGCTGACCATTTCATCGTTCATAAAAATGTTATTCCCGCCTAACGTTTCAGGAAGGAATTAAAAATCTGATATGTTAGTTTTACAATAAAGGCTACTGCATTTAAAACCGAACACTAATTTGTTCAACATGCAAAACAGGTATGTATAAGCATGTGCCGAAGCATAGGCTAGTGTTGCTAGCCTCGTTGAAAAGTTCATTGGCGTGCGAACATATATGCGTCATCTCCAACGCTTTAAAGATCGTTATTGTTATGAAGCTAACTTAAAAAACAATTAATGTAGAATATATGTTACTCATACGTCATCATGCAATCTAAATATTACTTTTTCAATGTTTAATACAGACGAATAACATAATAAGACGCCTTCATTTATTTTTCTCTCTGACAGTATTGACAGCCGCTATTTGTATTGTTGTTAGCTAGCAAGTAAAATATTAATTATTTATTACAGATCAAATAATTAATATATTTTCTGTTACCACCAAGTTTGAGAGAAGCAGTCTCGAAAATCTGTTCATACTCATCAGACGCGAAGATTTGCTTAAATGTTTCGAAATTCATATTGTCGGTGCTTCGAAGTCCAGCCCGAGAATAGAGGGCATTTATCAACTGATTGACCTGGTCATCTTTCAGACTGCCATCAGAAAGGTCCAGCATCGATCTGCATGCAGGAAAATGCACTATATTTATTATTGTCTTTACCTTAATTATACAATTATTAGTGTTTTCAGGAATGACATGGATACGTACAATATACAATGTAGTCCCCAATATCTCAACCCACAAACTATCCTTATAATTACTGTCATAAAAGTGACATCTTATCTGCACCAGTTTTAAAATAAATTACGTGTTATGGTTAATTCAAGTGTACTATTGTGACTCACGTCAGTGACAGAGTTATTTATGGACATGGACCAATTCAAGAAAATACTTATGAATAATAAAGGCAGAGAAGAAGCAGGTGCTTCTTGAAGATACGAATAAAAAATTTACTAGAAGGGCCTAAATATTTCCGTTTTGAATGCATATACCGGGGTCATGCGAAGTCATAAATTGAAACAAACTGACATTTCAACTTACTTAAACTATATTGTAAGATCAAGAATACAAGAAAGAAAATTTACTCTAAATAAGTTCATACATTTCACTATTTCGCTACACTGGTAATAATATTTCTGAATCAGAAATATTGTATGAATTTTATATTGATATAATCTTTTATTTTTGTGAGCCAAATGCGCGCAATGCAGATGACATTTAAATGCCATTTTAAACATATTTATCGAAGGAAATCAAATAGATGTAGAATATGTTCAGCTTGTTTGGAAATTATTTGCATTTCGCAGGTAAGATAAATATGTATCATGCTTACGCTTACGTGCGCTTTAAAGATTATAGAAGGTACTTAAATATAACAAACTAAGTGTCTAACTGTGTTTTTACTTGTTTGCATGTGTATATGTGTATATGAGCGCGTGGCATACTTTATCATTTTTCCAAAGTCTGCCTTGGCCAAATATCCTCTTCCCCTGACGTCATTCATATTGAATAGCAGCTTAGCCTTCTCTGCAGCATTACCTGAATAAGTTTGAACATTCCTAGTTGGATCATAATACAAATATGATAGAACACATACTAATATAATGAATTCGATGGTGGGTTTGAAACTGATAGTAAATATGGAAAGAAACCTGTTTGAGAATTTGAATACTTACTCTAGGAATCAACGATTTTTTATAAGGATATATTGTGCTACTCCAAAATTGTGTAAAACTGATAATGTCAATCTTTATGAAAAATGAATAAATTAATTGCAGTTTTAACATTAAAGATATACACTAATTTGTGTCTGCAAGAAATGTTTTTTTTTCACACAAAAAATTGATTTTTTTTATCTAAGCAAAGAAATAGAAATAAACCTACTTTATGTACTCAACTTGAGATAGCTAGCAGGATTAAAATAAAATAAAATTAAATGATCTGTGATGCACGAAGAAGTCAACTAAATACGAAAATATGACTAGAGCTTGGACGGTTATATTATATAAAGACTATTTACCTCTTGCCAATATCACAAACATGTCCATAAATTCTTGGAAACTGACAAAACCATTTTTGTCTTTGTCTACCATAAGGAACATGTTTCTGACGAATATAGAGTTAGTTTTCAGTCCTAGCGCATCTGCAAATTCAGTGCGGGTCATCTGGATTCTTGAAACTTCATTGGCGAGTTTGGATTCGACATGGAGCTTCGCTTCGTCGTTGGACGCTCTGAATGCCTAAATATCGACACAAGCACACTATTCTCGATGCTTATTATTACAACATAGGTAAACAATTTTCATATTGAAAACTAATAAACTAAAAGCCTTGTATATTAGATAATAGAATAATAAAATTCTTTGTTATATATCTTTAAGGTATTCCATTGTTTATGTTCACAGTTTTTTAATATCGGTTATAGTGCAACAAAATTTGCAGCATTATATTCATTTCCAACGGAAACGAAACTTCAGCTATTAAGCCAGTCTAATGTTCTGAACATAAAACTGGTTTCATTTTAATATCTTTTAATCAACTAAAGCATGTGCATAATACCAAAGCCAAATTGAAGTTGAAAATATAAATATTTAGTTAGTGAAAATACATCTTGTAGATAGAATATATAAGGAAGAGGATTATGGAATTTAATAAAAGGACAGAAAAGTTGTAACGTTCAGCATTTAAATATAGGTTAAGGTTTTAATAATTAGTTATTTTATTGATTGTATGGTAATGCAAAAATATATTGAATGACCTAACAGTATTACTTTCACTAAATTGCGATAGTTTATATTAAACACGAAATTTTGTTTCACATATTATTCACAGTCAAATGGTTTCCGATTTGAAAACTTATTAATCACATTATGTGCAGTGATTGTTGTTCTTTATTTTCAGCAAATAGAAATAACAAAGGTATACAGCAGAAATACAACGTTTTTAAAACCTACCTGCAAGCATATGGCTCTGAAAACCTTATCAAGTAACTTCTTTCTGTTTTCTTTTGTTTCTGCATCTTTCAGTATCTTGGAGTCAGGAAACATTTCCTTCTCACAGCTGACCATGATATTTTGCAAGAACGTTTCAAGCTTCAGGACAAACTCACCTCTGTATATTTCATCTTCAAATCGCAGGATCTGTGATATAGAAAAGGGAAACAACCAACGTTTCGTTGCAAAACAATTTAATTGTAAAAATAGTATACAAAACAACCTTTTTCATTACTACCATATCTTATACGGTAAACAAATTCGACTCGTTAATTTTGCAGATTTATTACTGTTACTCTACATACATTTCTAAACATTTGTTTAATTGAAGCATTTTTATTTTGGACGTGATGTTAGCAAATCACCGTGAAAATCATAGCATACGAAAAGTAGTTGGTTTAAACACAAACAAAAGACCATTAGTATTTATTTGTCTCAACAATCCACATAACAGTTAGGCCTGATGAAGCTTAAGTTAAATGTTACCGAAATGTAAAATATAAGCTATTTTAAACCATATTCCAATCGACAAGTAAAATACAATAAAAATATTAAAAGGAATCCTTTGTTTAATGGCTTCTAAAATAGAAAGACTTTAAACAGCTTACCAGGTCAATTTCTCCTGGTACCCGGAAAGACATAAGCCTTCTCTGTTTGTCATTAGAAAGCAATATGTGCACATTTCCTGTAGTTTGTCGTAAATCTATCATCCGTAGCGGTCTCTTGATTCTGTCCGTAATATGAATCTTCTTCCTGGGCAAGTCAAACTTTACCCTGATATTTCGATCGCCATCTTTAGGGCCGGTCCATTCGGTCGCTGCAGAATTGATTTTAAAGCTTCAGTTTTTCATTAACAGTGCAAACAATGCAATCTAAGAGAACAAAAAGTATTTCAACATATTCGGTCTAAATAACAAGAACTTGATATTATTCATTATTTTTCGGGACCCCAAATTGTAAATAATTTTCGTCAGACACAAACAATCGATTAAAACAATTTGAAATGGGCCAGATGTCTCTCACATGGCATGCATTGGTATAAAAGGCAAATATAGCAATAACTAAGATACATTGGGATGAACGAGACCCATGTTAGGATTCTTTATAGATATTCGGTTGTAATTGATGGCATTTGACACGTTAACTGCTTAGAGGTCCATGAACTGAATAGGACGATACACTGATATCTTTTATAGTAGTGTGAAAGTATTCATACCAGAACTCCGCCGCCGTGTTACATATATAATGATATGGTTAAGTCAGATTTGAAAGGAAGCTCTCCCTGTTACTATGGTCAAAAACGTTTGGTTTTTCCATATGGTGGCCATTGAACAGTCATATCCAATTTAAAAATCTAACAAAATTTCGATAAACCATGTCCTATCGTAGAACACACTATCAAATTTGATCAAAAATGGATCCAGGTGAAGCTGTTCTAAAGAAGATGAAAATATCATTTCTCCATTCGCTTACAACAGGAGCCATACAACTTTGCATCGATGGCACCCTCAACAAAAATTTGATACGGCATTAAGAAACAATACTACCAAGTTTACATTAAGTATTCAAAAAATGATTTCAACTGGATTTTACGAGAAAATGAAAACAGGTTTTCAATATGAATCCATAGAAACTATACCTTTGCCAATGGAAAAATTTGAAACAAGTATTTAATAAAGCATATTCTTTTAAACATGCGTAACAGATCTGAATGAATCTAGTTCAGATGTTCTAAAGAAGAAATCGAAGAATTGTTTTCATACCGATTGCTAAGAAAACAATATTATTGCTTCACCATATACATATGTTTGAAGGAACGTGTTCGACGAAACGATCTTACCTAGTTTGATCTCAAACGACTGATCAGTTCGTGAAAAGAAGTGGAAATACCGATTATATATAGTTGGTATGGCTACCTTACCGTTTCTAGTGGAGCCACTTTGGACAATATATGATGCAATAAATCCTATGAAATATTGTTTGCAAGTTTAACTGAAACTAGTTTTCGGAGATGATGTAGAAGGTAGTTGTCCCAACTAGTTGCTGAAGATCGAACATTTTTGCCAGGGAAGACACTCCTAACAAAAGCATGGTGGGGTATACCTGGGCAACATATGAACCAAGACAGATTGAAATAAATGAAGCTATGTTAGAGAAAAAAAGATGACATAAAATGTTAAAGGTAGAAACATAAAGTACATGATACAGCATTTGACACATGACAAAACATAATAAAAATGAATCTCTGAGTGATCGTACGTACTTGATACATTCTTTCTTAAACTCTTAAAAGTCATTGGAAACATGAAATAATTTAAATCAATTCTTACTGGTATGGAAATTTTGCTGTTAAATATTCAGTGATTCATTAATCATTGTTTTTGAGTAAAGCTGATAAGAAACGAATATTTATGGGTGTGGGTGCAATTTTAAATTGCATTTTAATATTAGGCACTTGAATTATAACCACGATTATTATAGAAAGATTTCATTTCTAAAAGTGGATATGCTACTAAGAATCTATTCAAACATGGTGTGTGATGGTGTGCATTTTAAAGTCGATAAATAATAAAATACTCATCATTATTTTCGATTTCTTAAAAAGACATTCTTATAGTGATCGTATCAGACGGACGTTGACCGAGACGATGATAATCTCCAGATATATCGTATTTTTGGTGAGTTGCATCCGCTGAAGTAGGCAAGGACTTGTGTTATGGAAGAACAGTAGGGCTGAGGGAAAATAAATTGTTACGTTAAGCACTTTCTTAAGGAAGCATATTAATAACAGGAAAGCGGCTATGAGAAAAGGAATTTTTAGTGATTTGACGCAGATTACTGGTATCATAAGTAAACAGAGAAATAGTTCTAGAATTGGTTATTAAGTCACGTGGACGATAAGACGTAATTAATACTTACTCAGGAAGGTGTCAGGGTCAACATTTATAGGTGCATTCTGTCCCATGACCTGCAGCTTCCTCTTCTGACCATATTTAGCCAGCAAGAACAGGACTCCAAATGCAACTGAATATATAACATAAAATTGATGAAGCGAATATTAGAAGTACGAAAATAAATTCAACAGAGGAAGTGTGATGGCCTTCAATACTTAAAAAATAATGATATTCGTTACACAGCTTATGTCAATAAATAATCTAAAGTAGATCGATACAAAAACAGATTAAGTCGGAAAAAAACCAAGAAAAGTGGGAGGCATGAAGCATTTCTCTTGAAGATAACTATTTATTTGAAATACATTTAATTTTTGTGTTTGGAACAAACATGTCTGATTTTATGCTTATGATAAAATGCTTTCAGACTAAACTACTAACAGAAAGACTGATCAGTTATTTAAATAAACAATGAACCAGACGATTTCTTTACCGATTTGCTAAGAAAGCGAACAAGTGATTAGCAAATTGAACTAATAACGACGTACCAATCGACTTAAGTATCTACCTAACAATATTACTACCCACCTAGCCTGCTAATATTCTAAGAGATTAGAAAACATTGAACTTATCACACAGAGAAAACATTTTGTGTACAATATTTTGTTTTCAAACGAAATAGCAGCCTGAAAAACAATATTGTAAATGCACACAGAACGTGAAGAGGCAGCGAGTGAAAGAATAGTACTCACTTGCAATGCAGAATCCCAGGAAGAAAAACGTTAGGGCAAAGGACACTTCACTTCCGGAGAAGTAGTCGTAGTATTTTAGAGGCGTGCATTGCTCGATCACCAGCGTAGTATCCGTACCATTAAACGTCTCATACCCATCAGCAACTAGCTGTTTGGGCTGCGGACAGGGACCTGTGATATCAGGAAGAAAGTTAATTATTATGTACATTCATACAAAACCAGTATACATCGTGTGCGTTTTGGACCAATTAGCACATTATAGAATGAGCATTGTTAATTGCAACCACGAAAGGAGCTATATCATTCGTTTCATATGGAGTAAATGCTACAGTGCAAATCCTGGTTACTACGTTTATCACTTTTGCAAAATCTGAGTAGAATTGGCCTACAATTTTATTTTTTTCCCCAATTTTACTGTCACATGAACTTGGCAATTTTCTCGCCATAGGCTCATGAGTTGGAGCATGTAACCGACACTTCTTATTATTGCCGCGGTAGTGATATCAGATTTGAGCAACTCATCTTCTGAGCGCGCGCGCGTATGTGTGTGTGAGTGTGTGTGTGTGTGTGTGTGTGAGAGAGAGAGAGAGAGAGGGTGGTAATAGAACGTGCTTACGATAATTGCAAGTGCGAAATGAACTTATAGCGTTTTTATTTGCTAATCATCGGATATGTGGTTTTATAAAAACAAAACGAACACGTTATAAAACCAAGCAACTTTTTCATACAAATTTCGGATAAATCACAAAGGTTACATTCATTACCAAACCGTCGCATTTTAGGCAGAACGAATAATGAATTAAGTTACATGTGTCAAATAAAAGATTATATCTTTGATAAATTTGTTGAATGGATGTTTGAAATTCGATTCAAAATCGTGGATCAATAAACCTAAGAAGATAAAACGAAGAAACATAATAATTGGTAATAATAGTGGGTAGTAAATATATAAATTATTTTCTTCTGTGAAATAACTTATCTTGTTGATGCTTGATAAAGTAACCTTCCTGTATCATTATTTAGGATTTCAACTAAGAAAAGTGTAATTTGTATAATTTTTCTATAAACTATATATAGAGAGTGATTGATGTATAAGGTATAATTCTTATCAAATAATATCTGATTTAATTAAAATCCATCTTAATATAGTTTTTTTTTCCCTGAGTTTCTTGTTATTTTGGCATAAAGTTTAGAATTTAAAGAGCGGATATACACCTGACTCTTCGTCGCTGGTGATTCTAGTTGCAATAATTGTTGATTCTTATAATAAAAATAGCGTATCACCCAGAGGAGGTTTTAAGAGCCTACAATTTATTATATCTGAATGATAGGGTTGATTTTGGTAGGTGAATATATGCTCCTTATTTCGACTGCACATCTTTAAAGCGATTGGTGACTCTGATATTTTTAATTCCTTTCCATGAGACGGAAAATATAGAAAGGTAAAGGATTTACTGATTTTAAAATTGTTTGATATTTTAGAATCAAATAAGTACACTTTCAGATATTAGCAAGTATTAATTTCTGTATTTCAAGGACAGTCAAACAGATTGCATTGTTGTAAATGTTGATTTCACCAGCACAAAGAACCAGCCACTTTTAACAGCTGTCTTCTTAACATAGCGAATATTTTCTTAACAGCGGTCAAAACTAACTCCTAATCCAAGCAAGAGAAAAGCATTTAAGTGTATGTCAACGTCCGCTACACTGCTATATTTTAAGTGCAAGTAACATGTACATGTGCCTTCCGCACTTTCAACGACGCTGCAAAACCCAGAGCGGAACCATAATGTGCAAAAAGAAAATAAATACAAAACTATAGAAGCAATCTGTAGTCTCAGATAAAATGATTACATCTCATCCATTATCACCATTATGTTCTGGTCGGATGAACGGACAAGAAAGAGTTAATTCAGATCGGATGTGAGTACACGGATAGAATCAACAAAAAGTAATCAGGTGATATTGACATATCCTGATTATCTTATTGAGATCAGCACCATTTTGATCTAGAGTCAATTTTATACCATACAATTGTTTTTAATGATGCATCATGTGGAAAAGACCATCTATTTAGAAAAAGAAGAGAGTGACAACAATTGTCAAGATTGCTGCCATAGCATCATCAATTAGAAGCTACATCTGCACCAGTTTTATTGCGATCATCTGGGTACAAGTTCTGCGATCATCTGGGTAAAAGTTCCACGCTGATGTGTTGACAAACTAAACATCATCAGATGTCTTTGTAAACATCAATTAGGTACAATAATTCATTCGGGAAGAGTATTAATAGCATGATTGACTGCCATACTGGATAACCGAGGTGTCCCATTGGCAAGATATTCAGATAGAACTAAAAGCACAACATAAGATGTGTTTTAGTGAAAATGAAATGTCGATAAGGTGAATCTGTTCAGAAGGAGTAAAGACAACAATATGTTCAACATGGATTCCATGGCGACTATATTCATATAGGAACACTTATATTTCATAGCGTGATCTTGCGACCATCCAGTAAGAGAAGTACCAAGGCAAGGAGTATCAAGTTGGTCGCCATAGTGGATGTAATATTGAACTATTTTTTTAGAACCTGTTAAACATCATCCAGTCTTCTGTTAAAGACCACATTTATTCTCCAGCAATCGATGTTACTGTTGTACTTAAAAACAAATTAATCAATAAGGTCAGTCTGTTGCTCATTGTATAGAACGATCCACCATCTTTTCAATTTATTCAAGTTCAAGGAAAACAAACTAACTACCACACTTTGGATCCCAACTAGTACTTACTGTCTGTTAACAAGAAAGGGTTCCGTTGTATATCATCAGGTCCAATATGAGTCACTTTGGTAACTATGCCGTAAATGGTTACATTCCTGATTTGTTCTAATTCGTCTTGAGTGAATAACCTGAGAATAATATATTGCTCCAAGGTAATAGTCTTTAGGAATAATGCATACAAAATATTGCATATCTCCCTTGAAGAGTAACAATTATAGCACTGGAACAAATTAACAACATAAAGCAGGATATTATTCGAACAAATTGTCTACTAAATTTAGAGGATACAATTTCATACTTGCAACATTGAAAATGTTAGTAAAAACACAACAAAGATTACATTTATTCCACGGAGCGATACAACTGCCAGAACAGCAAACAGTAGTACAATATTATAACTATAATAACGTTATGTGTCACGACGCAATGATAAATTAAGAATTTAAATGATCAATTAAGTTACATTTCGTTCTTTAAAACTGGGTTCGTTAGCACAGACTGTGCAGTACATGTGGCAATGCAGGGTTCTCTTAGAAAGAAGTTGCGTCTTCTTTGCTCTCTTTTGACCAAACATGATAATCTTTGGACAAATTGGCTTCTTATAAAAAAAACCATTTTATCATGATCAGAACAACAGCAAAGCATTTCATATGTCATTTAGAATGCGAGAAATTAACCGACATTTAACATTTTCTCACATGAGTAATATCACTAAAATATGTTAGTAAAACCCTACCCGTTCTTTGTGTTTTCAAACCAGAATCTGTCACTTTGTCTGATCCGGAGGAACTGATCCAGGATAATGGCACGAAACGTTTCTCCTACACCATTCGGCGTCGTCTCCAAAAGACCTGCGGGGAACAGGTCAACGTTATCTGGCTTGGAGGCATTTCCATAAACCCGACGTAAGTTGTTTATTGGCTGGAAATGATATACGGTAATATTTAAGACTGATTATATACTGCTATCTTTCAAATACTTGTTAGCTTTAAAAGATTCACACTTATTTTGCAACAAAAGTTACAACGCAATAAACCATATTTTGATCAGAGCATGGGTATACAGTGATCTAACCCAAACGTTTTGGCATTTCATCAGCACAATACGTGTTCACTGGTGAGTGTACGCATTAGTTTCCACATTTATCAAGTGCATGTGAGGAAACATCAACAGTAAATATTCCGTGTTCACTTCATTGTTGTATAAATTCCTAACTAAATAATTTTGGGGAATGTATTAAATAATTCCAAATCACATCAGTTCATTACCATTCACCTTAATACATTAAAGATATAAAAAAATAAATATGAAACAAATATTTTACCCATTAAGTTCAGCTCATATGAGAATTATCTTTAAATAATATAATTGTGAAGTCCTAGGATCAATGAGAAAACTCGATCAGTACCCCTTCCATATAGAGGGTCCCGTTCTCGTATGTGGCATTGTTAATTTCCTCCCAGGTCTGTCTCCTAGGTAACCCATACGCTTCACGAATAGTGTTGTAGTCAGGCAAACCGTGATCCCGCGCACGCTGAATGTTGATAGCTATTAGGTCACGCCTGGAAAACTCAAGGGGTCCAAACAGGTGTTCTAAAAAAGAGACATGAAAATTTATGGGATAGGGTTGTAAGTGTATGTCTGAGTGCATCCTATAAACCCTTAAGCAGGGTCAGGATTATTAGAAAACCTTAACTGAAATGAGCTGAAACAGAAGATCAGCTAAGTAGTTTTTGTACTTGCCAATATCTTTCATTGCTTTCCTACATGTACACCTGAGTCATCATGCAATTTTAATAACTTCCCAGATACCTAGTCTCTGCTTCGTGACAGGAACATATACATTGACCTGCACAAAACAATAACTTGCTCACGTCAGAATCTGCAATCAATAAGCAGCCAACTTGGCCTGATGGTTACCAAAGACTTACACAAATGGTACTAACAGCTGTTTAGCTAGGCGCTAAGCATTAAGAGGTTATTGTTTAGACAGTCCGCCTAGTGTCAGGATAATTTGACTGGATTGTACATCATACGACATGTCTGCGGTATAATGCCTCAGTGCTAAATTGTTAAAGCCACGTAAAAAATCCAAATCACATGACAACACAAGCACACACATTTAAACTAAAACCTTTCTTTAGGATTCTGCATTTGCATCAAGCTTAGCTGATCCAAACTGATGACTTAAGAAACCATGCTGGATGAACTAAATAGGTATCATATGAGAAGGAGGTACAAGAAGAAAAATAGTAATTGCGCAGAAGCTCCCTTTTGAGAAACAACACTAAACACTGCTAATGAATGTATCCAGTATAGGGTTACATACTACCAGACAACATCAATTGTGTTTTCCCTTACGAGTATATGCTGTTAATATAAGTAACATAAAAGATTAAAAAGCATCAATCTTTGTATATTTTAACTAAATCCTTCTCTCCCTTCAGTACAAGGTGATTTTATAGTTAAAAAACTTACGATATTACGAACTTAATCCCGACTTTTAATTCATAAACATAGAGAATAATGTAGCTATGAATTACTTGGTTATGGATAAAATATAAAAGTTAATTCAAGTCAAGCAGAAAATGAAGTTAATTTTGAACCAGGTTAAGTCCAACATTCAACTGTACATTACAAAAGCATGTAATGAAATAAAAATGTTTTAATAAACCTAACTAACAAACAATGCAACTTAAATATACATAACAGCTAATCTGCAAATATACATGCCTGAATTAACAGGAGCAAAGTTGAACGCCAAATCAAATATATGAATGTTATAGGAAAATTGTATTATAAGTCCCATGTAGCCCAACATGCAGGCGATACCGTGGACTTAAAAAACAAATGAATAACATAAAACTCACATTCACCATAATATATGATGTTGAGTCTCTTGAAAAACTACCAGTTTACTCCAACCCTAGCATTATTGTTTGTTGTGTGATTTCATTGCGCTAGACAATTCGTGTGAGCATTTCTCCTTGACACTTCTGCACATCATTGGCACAACAGCGACGATCAAGTTATTTATATAAAAATCGATAAGAATGAAGTTCTTGAAATTTTGTTTTAATATTGATATTGCAATATTTTTAAATGAATGATCTGTTAATATGTTGCACGAATCCTTATTAAATATATTCACATCTAATTTACTAGTTTATAAAGCTTTTCATTTCTAACGCAATTGCTGTTTTGTTTCGTTCACATTACAATTCCAATCTTGTTTTCTTATCTTTCTTAGACTGTTCAGTAGCAACTGGTACAACTGACATAATAACAACATTTATATATATATATATATATATATATATATATATATATATATATATATATATATATATATATATATATATATATATATATATATATATATATATACATATATATATATATATATATATATATATATATATATATATATATATATATATATATATATATGTTGGGTTTTATGTTCAGTGTGTATATGGCATGAAGATCGTGTTAGGTTTGTCTTCCAATAACAGCTTCCAATCACACTTCTCCAAAAAGGAGAGAATGGGAGATCAATGGAAATGAAACTCGCACGGTTTTGAGAAGACAAAATCCTGCCTGTGCAACCAGCATAAAACAATGCAGATGAGATCAAGTGCAAATTTTACGACGGCCTAGTGTTTATTGTTACAGAAATACCAAAGGCACAGACAAACTTATCCTCGTTTGTGACATCAGTGCTAGAGTTGACTCGGGTTTCATAAGTTTTTTTAAGTTTGGAGTCTCATTGCAGATGTTTCAGATCCATCATCCTTGGTGACTTCAATATTGAAAGTGGCACATATCACCAGACATGGCCAGGTGTCATTGCAATCATGGCCTTGGCAAATGAAATAATAACTGAGTCCTCCTACTGAGAAAATATGCTTAACATAACCTCTCAATTACCAACAGTTATTCCCTGCCAAAGTGCAACATCGTGGATGCAAACACGATCCTAACAGCGGATTCTCGTTATTCATCGACGTTAGGAGAAGAGACCGGCAGGATGTTCATATAACAAAGATCATGAGTAACGCAGAATGATCGACTTACCAAGTGCTCATATTCTACAAACTCAGTATACGTATTCAGCCTTCCAGACGACAAGACTCAAACGTGCCCGAAAGCATTATTCATCAATTGAAACAGGAAACTGTACAATAGTAATTTGTCAAAGAAATGTGTGTTCTACTAGATACAGTCAATATAAGCTGCGAAATTCCTCCGAAACATCCTTCGTAGATACAGTGTATTTAACTGCATCTAAAACCCTTGGTCCCATCACATGAATCATCAATAATAGTTTCATTAGAACGATGCAGCTACAGAGGAGAGACATCTGAATGAGAAAATTAGGTTACAGAAAGCCTGTTTAGAAGACAACACTACAATATCCAAGAAAGCTTCCGTCAACAATATCAAGTGAACAGTCCAATGCAGACTACGAGAGTAAACCGACTTATAACAGGGTGACAGTGCAGATGACATTGAGCTCTACGCACATAAGAATGACATTAAGAACATCTATGACGCTTTGAAGACAACATACGGGTCTCATTCATCAGAAATATATCCAATACAGAGAGCTAATATCCGTAAACTGAGCACTGAATAAAAAAATATACTTCAGAAATTGCCAGAACATTTCCGCGACTTTCTCAGTCTGTAGTCATCTGTCAGTGAAGAGGCTAGTGAATGACTGCAACAAGTGGAAATAACACAACGTAGATCCTCCAAAGCTAACTCAAATTGTTAAGAAAAACACATGATGTCAAACGGTTCAATACCTGGAGAAGATGCTATACTACTAGAAAAACCTTACGAAGTGTCTACCATCAGAGTAAATAATTAAAACCTCGTGGCAGTAGACAAGCTCACGTGAAGACCACATATATAATGAAGACTACGTCGGAATTGCTAAAGTAAGTATGGTTAAATAAATTTTGAGGAGCTAAGTCATGTTAAGCATTACTCCAGTTAAGGTATCGGTGCAATAACCGACCCACCCACACTTATCAGATTCACACCGATCCAGTATCCTAATGGTGAATACAGCACATAACAATAGCATTTTAATCAAGCTATGCTTACATCCTAATGAAGTTTCAGAATTTCAAAGCCATGCGTGCATTCAAGTGAAAAATTATTATCTATAATGGGTGTATATGTAAGAAACAAACCTTGCCTAAACCTTATGCTTTCAACTTTTAAAAAGCTAAACGTCGCTTTATCACAGCGTAATACAGATGCATACAAATTAACTTGTCTAGTTTCTTCTGTTACTGATATAAAGAAAATGATTAAATATGCATGCACTAGCACGTAATAGCTCATACACCCATCACGAAATATGACGCGAGAAAGTTGGTAGAATTTTGCAATCGTGCACAGCACACACTACAGATTACAGATTTGTTTGACCGAAATCAAGGTATATATATATATATATATATATATATATATATATATATATATATATATATATATATATATATATATATATATATAATTACAAATATGCCTTATGATACAAAAAACCCGGGATAGCACTTTCTGTACTTTAATACACACATACACACACACACACACACACACACACACACATATATATATATATATATATATATATATATATATATATATATATATATATATATATATATATATATATATATGTGTGTGTGTGTGTGTGTGTGTGTATTAAAGCACATAAAGTGTGTGTTCCTTTGATAATAAAGATGGCAGTATTGTTTTACTTCTGAGATCCGGGACTACAATATGATCTTCTCTCTCTGACAGTGTGGACGTCAGGCCCATTAGTAACTCGTCGATATTAGCAGTCGGACCCGCCAGAAATTCCTGTCATAAAATTAAAGAGTTCAACAATTATTTAGAAGATACACATCTAATTTGTATTTATCTTACAAATGATAAGATATCGAATTCTATTTTAATTTGTGCCTGTCATGGTGATACTAGCAAGTTTCATAGTAAATTATCTGGCAGAGGAAGCCATGTTTGGACACTGGATCCAGATCTCCTGAACACTTCAATCACTAATGGAACAGAGCGCCATTGTCTTAGAAGGCTGCAGCTACGGTGTCGGCTAAGACGGTTAATTTGTGTTATATGATATGGTAGCTGTTTTGTAAGAAATATATTCTACTCCAAAGTTGGTATCTTCAAATATTATACCCGATCATACAGAGACACGGCTTCAGGTAAAGGGAAATGTTTTCTCCCGCAAAACCAGCGGAAGTCGTATCACCGCATCTTACGAAGCTACCAAAAATGAGAGATAATAGGTCCCACTTTTGTACCTCTAGGAAAGAAAGGTCTCCGAGATACATGCTGAAGCAAGTTCATATCTGACTTCCATCGCACGGCAAGTATGATGCCAGCAAGAAAACAGTTTCTTTCGAATGCCATATTAGTTTTGACTGCCCTAACTTCGTCAGGACGAAACTATAGCAAATTTATCAAATCTTGAATTAATTTTCTGTATGCAAAGCGATAGCCTTATTAAGGATGATATACGCCGATATATCGCATCTCAGAGATAAGAATAGACGGGATCTCCCTTCAAGCACTGGTTCCGTTCTTTTCAGGTACAACTTTTAAGCTCTCTTCAGATCCCATAGATAACCCTACGCTGAAGTATTCACGCTAGAAGGATGTTTCATACCGATTGTCTTGTTTTTGGAAATAAAACCAGGAGCAGTGACGAGTGAGTACCCATCCCGCCGGAAATTTAGGTAGCTAGTCAATCGACAAAGAATGAATTTCGTTTTCCGCCATCTGTGCCAAACACGAGATGCAAGCAGGTCTCATACGAGGGAAGAATCACTGCAGCTCTCAGTTCAAACGTGCCTGTTCATAATATATTCCACTCTGGGTATAGAACAAACTCAATTGATCGCGTGAAATCAGACGTTCGTCAGATGATCGGAGTGGTCTTTGTTTTGTCACATATCCTCATTTCCGTAATAAGGTTATTGAGGGATAGATATTTTGGCGCGATACAGGTTAACAATTTCCACTCAAGAAGTCAATGTAGGATGTAAGCTATTTTGGACTTTGATGCCTAAATAGGAGAAATGCCACTATTTAGTTTAAGCTTTCCATTTCAAGATTTATCAAGTGTTTCATCTATGAGCTTTTCCCATTTGAATGGAGCAATCGAGAAGAGGCGACAATCGAAAGCTCTCGTTGTCTTAGCACCTTATATATTGGTGTTGGAGGGCAATAATATGAGATTAGCTGGTCCAATCTATGGAAAGGGCATCAACTACCAGTGTGTTCGGATATGGCACTGGAAAAACAAAATTTATGATTTTTCATTGATCGTTTTTTGCAAATATACTTGCCAGTGAACATTTCATTTTTCTCCGTTTAAATTGTTAGGAATATGGTAGTTTTGTAAGTGGATTAGTCGTTGACAACACCCATATAGAACACCTCCAAACAAGAATGCAGAGGTCTGGAAATTGCGTTCCATCTTGCCTTCTTAGATGATTCACGCAGTGGATTGTTAGGAAAACCGAGAAAGTACTTCCGATGAAGTTTCTCCTTTTGCCCGTTAATAATTTCAGCATGGCTTCCTCACTATGATACTGATATGCAATAGATTATCCTAAGTGGGTAACACTCTATGGTCATTCTAGAATGATAGAAGATGTGCACCCTAACCATCTGTGCTGACGTCCATACCCTGTCAACATCGGTGGTTTGAGTGAAGGAGAGAATCCATTGTAAAGTAAGTGAGATTCTCTAATGTTATGGGACCTCATATGCATGGAAATAGTATTGCTTGTTCTTGTGCGTGCGTTTGGTAACCGTTGGGACAGTGTCATTTATAATGGTCTCATAAATAGGAGAAAACGAACAACGAGATTTGCTGGCACGTTGATATAACCCAGTGGTCAAAAATATTATCGGGCGTTTACTGTTCTCGATATGCAATGAAGACACCTTATATTTGATTTTTAATGTCATTTTTAGAGCGAGAAAAATATGTTCAGATGTTTTTCATTCTCCATATACAAATTAAATAAGATGTTGAGTTGGTATAATATTAGAGGTTTCCTTGCTGACACGGAATTCAAGGACAAGGAAGAATATAACTTGACATTTCATATTTCAACTAATACATTACTCACCTAATGTTTTATAAACAATATAACCCATATATGTGGATGTCGAAGATGTATATATGGTCTTGAAGTAAATCATTATTTTGTTGACACTTGTATGAAGACAAAGGAACTGTTGTTGATTTTCAAACGGTATTTATACGATTGAGTGCTATTCCATGTACCATGAGGGGATTACTCGACCTACCACTATGGTCAATAAACTCTTAGCTTTAACTGTTAAAGCTATTAGCATGGAATGACTTGATTTGTGAAGTAGTCAACCACATCATACGTAGGTGCTGCTAAAGACTTAATACTTTCAGTTTTAAGTACAGGAAGTTTCATTGTTGTCTGATAGTAACACGTGTGTAAATCAACAGCTTTGAAATATGAAGATATTGGCAATAAGAATGTAACATGACTAAAAGAATCCCTATTTTACTCTGTTTAGACTCACCTTCCCTAACTGAGCCATAAAGATATTATAAGTGGGACATTATGAATAGTTATCACATATTTACTTGAAGTCTTTAGTTCCATTTACTATCAACGAATATATGCATTTGAGTATCGAATAATATTCCAGTCGTTGTAGTATTATGACAGTGATTACTGACTGGCTTGTCTCCAAGGATACAATCATGCCACAATACAAAGTTTTGGACTTATCCTACAAAGTGCACATTTTAATTTGATTTTCTTTGCAGGAGAATGAACAAAATGAAATAGTACAGGTGACATAAGATCATATTATGCATAACACACAATAATAATACTGTCCATTATGACAATATTCCAAAAGGATAAGCAATACTGAAAATGTAGTTTTTCCTTTCAGAATCCTCACTGCCTTTACTGAATTGCTTCAAATGGTTCTCATAATATTTCCTTACACATATACATTCACAAACATACACAAGTGGTTACAGGACTCCATTTATTACAGGTGCTGGGGTAATGAGTTATATCACTGTTTAACAACTTTTAACTTCTGACACATAAGATAAGAGTGAAATGTTTGTGTTATCTCTGAGAATAAAAGAAGAAAAAATTGTCAATGTTATTCGTTGAAAATTATAATTACTGAGGACTATGAACGTCGTTAAATGCATCGTTCAAATATGCACGTATTGTGAATAATTGCTACCCCTTGATGAGTATTATTTTTAATGTATTAACCCATCATAGAGTCTTTTTCCTCTGTCATAATTATATACATTCCACAGATAACATTTAAAATTATATTTAAATTGCTGTGGCAATTTGAAAAACAAATAATAAACATCCAGGTTAAGATATTATATCATTGTAATGATTCGTGAATACAAGGTGTTTCCATTACAGTATTTATGTACTGTATAAATTTAGTGTTTTACCTAATTGGGTATTAAGGCAATGACTTACATTGAAACAGAAGCTGCTCCTAAAATGTCTAAATATAGTTAATTTAAGCTGCTTAACTAATTTCTACATTAAATCTCATGTTCTTGCTTGAGTCATTGTACCTGTGGATTCCAATAAGAGTTGCACGTCCGAAGCGCGTGGACGCTACTGGGTGATCCTGGAATATTCAGCTGGAGTTTCTTAAAGTCACATTTCTTGTCTCTACAAAGACAATCCCCTAACTATTAAAACATATTCCCAAAACATCAATGAATGTAAACAAAATATGATTTAGTATACAGGACACATCTTAATTTTCAGCAATGCTAATATCATTATGATGTGATGACGCTTCTATAATGGTGTAAAATTACAGCATTCATTTTCAGCTATTCTGCCATACATATTTCAATTGGATATTATAGTGCGGATAACAATCGAACGTTTGAAAACCTGAAGACGATGCACTCCGCAAAATATTCATTCCAGAAATGGAAACGGTAGGGCTCGGTGGCCCCTACAAATCAAGAAATGGGGTCATAGAAGAAAAACAAAACATTGGTTGCAAATAATCTTACCAATATATTTTATACTCAAAGAATTCAAGCTCATCTTCACGTGGACTTTGTCTTGATTTCCTTTTTTTTTGCAATACACGTTCAATATTTATAGCATTTGACTCTAGGGGCTTATTTCTTGAACAGTCTCAATCATCGCTGAATCATACAATTAAACCATCTGTCATGCAACTTTCATGCACTATGTCAGATATGGGAAATAATCTAACTGTTACTATTATATTTCAGAGATCGTTATGGGTAAACTACATGAGGGTACTCTTTCCCTGTCCAACAAGCAACGGAAGATTGATGCCTTTATGCTATGACGTCTGCAAAAATAGATGATAAGCCCGTGAGTAGTACATCTCTTTTAACTTCATCAATGTGAAGAAAATGTAACAATGACTACTGTGCCTAACGTCACATAGGGAACAAAGTTAGTTTCCAGAATGAAAGGTGGAATCAGAGAATCTGAAGTAACAAGAGAGCTGTAAACAATACCGGTGCATTACCTGCCTGTGATGTTGTAAATAGTATTATCATACTTTAATTTAAGACAACATTTAAACTGGCTTGATACTTGACCTTTATAATCTGAAAATATGCACGATAATTCATTTTAGTCCTAAAGGGGGCCATTCATAACGTCTAGTTAAGGTAAGACAAATCACATTATTGTACAGACGAACTTTTCAGACACATTAACTCTGATCGTCGAAAATTTAAGTTGTTGTGGAGAAATGACCTCGGTATGGATGGATGAACAACTTCATAACATCGCAGTGCATTCCAGAAATGGGAAAAGTAATCTAATTACTCCAACTTGGTCGAAAAGTGATATCATTTAGAACACAAAAGATAAAGAAAGAAAGAAGAACAACATGTCTCATATACCCTTACCAATTTCTTGCTTATTTATGAGATTGAAACACTAACCATTATCATAGTCAATTGTGTCTTTCTGCAACAAATAGCATATTTTCAAGCATTAGGTATTTTCTTAATCAGTCGTTGTGATCTCTTACTACAGCATACATTTTTACTATTTCTTTGTTTGCTAAAACAATCATATCTTCTGTAAAGATCATGATTGTTTTAGTTCACAGGACAAAAGTAAAACTATGCAATCGTCTAAGAGATTCAAAGCATAAAATGGAAACGTGAAAATTAATTGCAAAACGTAATATACCCATGCTGTAGCAACTCGAAAGATCATATTAAGCATGTATTGTTGTGAGTGTTCCATTCTGGTAAACAAATTCCCCATGCTCGATTTATTATTACACACTACAACGAACATATGTTGGAAAAATTGAGTCAATTGTTATTCATGTACCCTTCTTTGTCAATAAATGCAGAAATGTTTCCATGACGATTTCATTTATAATTATATGATCTCGACTTGTGACCAAGTTAATGAGAGATTAATAGCAGCTAAATTAACCTATTTGTCTTCTGCTTCTTTGACAACCAGCACTATATATTTAAAAAATTTGGGTTTGATCAAGTCAATCGAATATCTACAGTAAAAGAATTTAATTTTGATTCTCTTGTGCCTTTAATATGCTTTTTGTGGGTGTCATATATGTAACTTTATTGCACCAACTATGACACATGATGGTCATAAGCGCAAGGGTTCAGCCGGGAATGACTTATCTCGTTAACTGGTCACGCTAATGCATTGTTGATGCAACTTAACTTCAGTTGTAAGACCATGACCCTGCCATTGTCTTTCCCTAGTCATCTGACGGATTTTAAAATTACTTAGACAAATGATGAGCAGGGATATTTTTCTTTCGCATTAACCTGTGTGCAGGTCAGTTTAAAATTCAGATGTCGTATTAAGGTAAGCTACTATTAGTTTTAAATTATTATCGATTCATTTATGTCAGCTAAACTCTGAGTACGTCAATCAGAGGGTTAGGTTATCTTATGGTACTTAAAGGTTTTGAACTTCCGGTAAATCAGATAACTATGCATTTTTTGACTGTGCTGAATGTGCAAATAGTTAATCTTACGGTGTCGTATGAACTAAAGACGGCTGAAGATCAGTATGGCTTATTATGTTTGTATTGGTTGATTAAAGTAATGTTTAGATTTAATTATCTCTTTGCAACCATTCATATCTGACGAAATTACTAGATAAACGATCACGAGGGTTTACAATATAATAATTATTTCTTTTTTACAAAATATCCCATGATAATGAACATTTTAGACACATATTGATATCAAATTGCCATGCAAAATAATTGAAACATATATGTGTTTGGAATGTACATGTGACCCAACTATTACAAGGTACCTGATCCAGGTGCCAGGTGTGACTAGGGTGTGTCCAAATCTCATAGCAGCACTCTGAAACTCCGCGGCAATGCCAGGGTGTACATTGGGGTCATACGAATCTAAAAAGAGTAAATATATTAATCTAGTTTTTTAAACAAAGAAACAATAAGCATCAACAATTAGTTACATAATAATGCTTTTTTCGTTTGTAGTGGTTGATAAAAGTAATTTGTAGACTGAATTGTCTCTTTGCCATCATATAGTCGATAAGCGATTTGTTTCAACCATATTTTGTCATTGTAAAATATATGAAAAAATTGGTATAGTTCATTGCTTGGCAATTTATGAATGATACTAAATATTTTGAATATACAATAACGAATATAACAATAATTGATTCAACACTGTTAACTCACAAACAAACTATATTGTCTACGCATGATATAAACTCATAATATAATAAAAGCTACTTGTCATACGTATCATACGCTGTTGTTGTAATTTTGTCTACCTAGACTCAAAGAGAGGTTAAAATATTATAATAACTGCCAACGATCTTCCACTGATACAGAAACTCTCACAGATGGGTCCATGCCCAGTCGACGAATAAATGAAAATCTCATGTTTTAGTCTACTTTATTTGGAATCAACAGATCATTCCAACCGTATTAATTAACTATTCTCAGCGATGATTATCCGTATATTAGACAAATGCTTGCTGCTTTGCAAACATTAAAACGGATGGAACTGTTCCTATATTATTGCATAATTCAAAACTTTCTTGGAAACAAACGACTCTCATAAAGTAACACAAATGTAAGAATCAAGATAAAACAAAATTGTCAGATTCACAGTTTCCCTTGAGGACAAAAGTAAATGATGTCCTAGGGACGTTCCTGACTATTTCTCATTTATGTTTTCTGAATATATGAAGAATAAAGCCTCCTGCAATAAAATCTAAATTTGTCTGTAGCTGAAGAATCTTAGATTTCTGAAATATTGGATTAGACAGCAGCATATAATATTCGACACCCAAATGATTCAACAGGTCAGTATATGCCATATCAATGAGAAACTAGATTTTTGGGGAGTTAATTAGTTTCTTCAATAGCATATGACAATACATTTGGAGTATTGTCATTACCATGCCAAATCAGCCATATCAGGCAAACGTTTTATCTAGGAAAGCTTTAAGTTATTTCCCCACATGGGTAGTAGTTAGACAAACTGATTTTCCCTTGACACGTGCATTGGCTAAAAATATACTGCAGCAAATGCATGCTGTTTTAGTAGGCTACGGGGGTATACTGGGAAGGTTTGGTTCTTTTTCAGGTGCTTTTACAAAGGTCTTACCAGGTCCTGTAAGAGATTTTGAGTTGAAGGGTTTACAATAGAAAGAGATTTTGTCACAATAGACTAATTGCCTTTGAGCCTGGTTTTATATTCTTGGCAAAGAAAGCAGAGAATTAGTGGGTCACACTGACCAGTCCTGTCGGACATATAATTTATTCGGGGCAACAGACAAAGAATGTAATTTCTTCATTCTGCCTGTTGCAACTAATACAAGTAGTAAACAGGTAATATATGATAGGTGTACCGGTGAAGTCCTCTGAATGAGAATGCCCTTAACATGAAGTTTCTCTTAACACAAAACATATTCTATTTCCACTAGAGTCATGTAATTGTTTGTACAAACATATCAATAGGATGGTACATATAAAATGTTGAGGTAGTAGTTTGTCTTTCTTGATGGGCTTGATGATCATTCGGGGCTAGAACTTTGAATCAAGTTGTTGATGGAAATGGAAGAGAAGGACCAAACTAGGATGGTAGCAAGTGAAAGTTTTCTTATATCGATGCAGGTAAGAAAGATCCTTCTCTGATCATAATTTGGTAAAAGAGCATTGGCTCCGCTGATTGTCTTATGGCACTATACTGAATATTATCATCGATGATAGTTCCGGTGTTTGGTGTTTTATATCAGGTGTCCATAATGGACAAAGACATTTCCTCTTTTGTGTATTTAAGGGTAGGATCGATGGTGGTGTCGACCTGTTACCATTCTATATACATGGCAGAGTCTGTTCACTGCGGATCAGTGCCATTTTATGTTTCAGGACGGTGTCCAATTCTGCATTGTGGAACATATTTGATATTTGATCCACTAAACATCCCTTCCATCGTGCGTGGCAGTATCTGCATTGGCCTAATTGAAGCCCTATGACGCTCACATGTAGTGAATGGTCATCTAACCCATGGAACTGGGGCTATAACTGTAGGCCAAATGGATCATCATCATCATCATCATCATCATCATCATCATCATCATCATCATCATCATCATCATCATCATCATCATCAATTCCTTAACCTAAAAGGTCGTTGGTGCCCCACAGTTGATTCTACAACCAATTATATCCATATTTCCTGTTTTCTACTTCCCTTTGGGAATCTCCAAATCGTATGCTTGTCCACCCCTTAGCGTTGTCTTCGTGCCTCTTTTATGTCTGCCTCTTCTTTAGCATCCTCACACTGTGCCTTGCAAGATTAATTTTGTTTTTCAGTTCAGATGATCCTGAGACATGACCGTACCACTTCCGTTTTGCATAGCGCCAAACGGAAGTGGTACGGTCATCTCTTTAATTCATCTGAACTGGCAAAAACAATCTTGCAGGATACAGTGTGAGGGCGCAGAAGAAGAGGCTATTACAGTGGTCAAGAAGTCTTCATAGGGTTCGATGGGTCTTTGGATCCTGTTGTGGACTTCATCGCTCGTTGCTTGGTCAATGTATGAGATGCCTAAAATCTTGCGGTAGCATTAATTTCGAAGGTCTGAATCTTTCTTTGTAGATCTGATGTGAGCATCCATATTTCGTAAGCATACAGAAACACGGATATGATAATCAAGATAATCAGTATTATTTTAGAACCAAAAGCAATGTTGGTACCGTTCCATATTGGTCTCAACCTTGTTATTGCTGCTGTTGTCTGGACAATCCTGCAAAGCAGTTCTGATTTGAAGCCTCGTCTATTATAATTTATCAAAAGTACTTGAAGCTTGTGACTCTTTACAGCTTCTGTCCACTGAACTTTATTTCTGCACTTACATTTAAAGAAGATCTAGAGACTGCCTCTACACTAAAGTCGCTGAAAAGTCACGTTAAAACAACAGCGAAATGGACACTATGCTATAAAATATTTATAGAAATCTTACCTGTATGTATCTATAGCATAAATAAAATATCCGCACAACAATATACACCTATGAAACATACTCCCACTACTCTAAGGTGAATAGGGCGCAAAGTGGCACATGCGTGTTTACAAAAACCTTGTAATACTTCCATATATAGAAAAACTGTTGTCGAGCAAGAACAATTGAGCATATAGATGTAGTATACTTCTCTGAGAATATAAACTCCACTAACTTGCTCTAATGTTGAATGTCGTTATAATATTTCTCGTCATAAAAGTGTGATACTCGGAACGAGTAGAAATAATAACTGAATTATTCAAGGGATATGGCATGAATCATATTATCAAATGGAGATCTCTCTCTGACTACCACTATGCGGTCAGACAACATTTGCTTCGTACCTGAACAGTGTAGCCTTGGAGAGCTAAATTTGCAGCATAGTGTAGTGCTTCTATGGCAACTATTTAAAGAAGAAAATTGTAATTATGTACTCACTCTTCGGATCGGTCAAATCGTAGCGTGGAATTTCGAAGATTTTCTGCAAAGTTGAATTCAGTCCTAACCACGTTGGAAGCCAGTCGTACATTACAATTTTCTACGGAATACAAAATATGGATTATTCTTAAACTTTCTACTTATTAGAGAGGAAAAAAATATAATCCAGCGACAAAATCAACAATATGTATTCTTTAGATACTTAATTTAATAGATTTGGTTATGAAAATATAATAAATGGAAGAAATCTTCTTCGTTATCAGAAGACATAACCAATATATCCGCAATCCGTATTTTTACAAAGCAGAAGACAATTATCTTGAACATTCGTTATACACTCATTGACAAGCCAGGGCTTGCTATATAATACACACATGTGCAACATTTATTTGTATGGAAGGCCGTTTTAAACGTTAAATATTTAGATAGTTGCTACTTATCTAAGTAGAAAGAATATTTCTTGCCTATTTAATATCACATTCTATTTAAAAGCTGCATTTACAAGAGAGGTGAAAAACAAAATACAGGGATACAATTTACAAATTAAGATCATGTTTTCATTTTGTTTTACCTGTCTGAAAGAGAATCATCGTTGGATGAATTGTGTTTTAAATAATGTAATTCATTAGAAACTCACCTGGTGATGCGCGATGACAAACTTTCGGGCTTCGTTGAAAACTTCTTCATCGGTGTAACTGGGATTATTTGTTGCAATTTCATTGGCCATATAATTATGCCATCGGAACCAAAGTACCCCAAATGCCAAAAGGAAAGGATTTTCATTGCCTCTTGGATTTCCAAGTCCTATAAAAGTTGACATTTTTACGTACTTGAATATAAACAAATATATTACTATAACGAAAATGTTTTGGGAATCCAAAAATAAACGCTTAAATTTGTTCTGGGATGAATAACAATATATTATTTACCTAGTTGGCATTTCTACAGTTTTTACCAACACTTTAAATCATTTTAATGGAAACTGAAAAGAGTATGATTGATTCCTCAATAGAATGCATTGTTCTTATTTAAAAGTGACAGGTTCTCTTTCTGTTCTTAATAGTAATGAAACCTAATGTATAATGTATGGGACGACAACGTCTTCTTCGACATTTCGTTGCAATGTCATATTAAATGTGAACATCAAACACACGTTTAACATTATTTAGCCAAAATTTCCCGCTACAGGACTCTGAAGCAGAGATCTCAGAACCTATTATTTAAATGGAAAGGTGGTTGGAAATTAAATTACATCATTAATAGTCAAGTACACGTCCATCTACATGGGTAATGATTTTGAACGCTTCAATAGTTTATGTGTGTGTGTCTATGTGTGTGTGTGTTAGATATTTTATAAGTCATATATGTCCTACTCTCCAAAACTGACATCAAATCGTACATTGTCATATAATTATTTAAAAGCAGCAGAAAGTTCATCAGATATAATGTAAACACCCACATTTGACTGTGTGTCCCGGCTGCCAAACAAGAATTCGCGAGTATGAATCTCGAGGCAGAATACCAAAGTATTTAAACACTGTCTGGGTTGTTTCTGTTTAAACTGTCCCTTAATCTCACTCATCCCAATTTTTTAATATAGGTTTATGTTTAAAATAAATTTTTATATTCAAAATGTATCACTCCTGCCCTGGACGGGCAATAGCTAGTGTATGAATACTCTTATTAGGAATTTTAGAACCTTATAGGATAATTAAAGTACATTTTAGAGATATTTTGAGAATATAAAATTAAACTCTCCAATTTACACAAGAGATTTTCACAAATGGTATGTGGATTGATGTTTGATTATTGCTTTTCATTTTTTTTATGAGACACACCATAACTAAATTGAGCTGTAGAAAAACATAGCGTTTGCCCATAAAACAAAAACACGATAGACGCTGATTTAAACCACACAAAAATATAATAGTTGCATACATAAACGAACTTCAAAAGGCTTCTGTTTAATCACGCTAACAAGTTTGGCACAATACATGTTTATGTTGCAAAAGTGTATAATAGAAACCAATGATAATAATGAAAGAATTTTTGCAAAGCATCCAGTTTTCATTAGGTTCACTCTACATGCATAATAATATGTCTGCCAGGATTTTATTTCCTTGAGCAAGAGTGTTGTTGCGCATTGATGAAAAGAAGATTTTTGCCTGAAAGAATCGTCCAAAAGTCCCTCGCCTTGCCCCACCCAGCCCCCACCCTGCCCCAACACCTTTCAGAAAATCAACCAAAAATACAAAATCGCTAATAAGATATGGAATATGTTTGCATGTAATAAACAAATGCACAAAGATACATTTATTAATTTTAACAGCTATATATCAAATGGTAATTAACACGTCAGTTTGGGTAGACCGACGTTACTGAGGAAGGAAGGATGGTAGCAAATCAAGATGACGCCAGCAAGCTTCTTGTGAAAGCATAATGAAAATGACATTATTTTATAAAACAAAATCTAAAATGAATTTTTAATATATGAAACTACTTACTCCAGAACCTATCAACAGGTTTGAGAACATGTTCCCGGGGAGGAGGAGGGTTCGCCATGGGAAGGCGGATGGTGTTTCGGGCGGGGAAACTATCCTTGATATCAGCATACGGGTTAAGGGCTGCTAACCGGCCCCTTAAGGGACCATCCTTAAATTCTCGGAGTGAGTCCGTCCATGCCTTAGACGTGCCGTAAAACAACCCGCCATCAATGTATGGTGTGATCTCGTTCAACTGAGAAACATCACAGAACTAATCAACATTTACTCTTAGATTATGACTAAAGAAATAGCATGAAAATTAATCATTGTGACACTTATGTACATTAAGAATTCGTAAACAAAAACTAAGATTTGCGCTAGAAAAATGCACCCGCATAACAGGGTCAATGTTGTTTGTTGTACCGATTACTCCTTACAAACTGTATATATTTATATTTGCCGGCGCATAATGTGCCGACAGATTTGGATATGTGATGTTTTCAGAAGGCATTTATAAGCGAGTATAGTCGATATGTAAAACAACAATTAGGATACGGTAAGGAATGTCTCTTTCTCTCAACACATGACAAAATGGCCTTTTAAAACTTTCTAAAGTATTTTTTAAATAAAAAACTACTATTAGTATGTGAAACATTAAAAGGCTTGTTTTGTTTTTGTACTTGGATATGAAATAATGCTTGTCTTATGCATCTCGATACAAATGACTGTCAATACAGAATTTGTGCTTGATAGTTTTAGGTATTGGATTAAAAACAAGTGCATATTTATTCTGGGATAAGGAATCTAATAAATCAAGTTATTGTATATAAACCCAGCATATATAAAAACATAATTCCACAAAGGCACTAACAAGTAAACATGTAAAGTAAGCCATTAACAAACATACAATTTCTTAATACATTTAAGGTAGAAACCAAATTACGTGCCAAATATATTCTGTTAACTGAAGGGCGACTCATTCTGAGATGGCGATTTATTGTCATTTATGTCTTCTATAAGGAAATCATATATTTTCTCTATCATATACGTCCTCAGTATTTTCTGTGTTAACTTTGCATGTATGAGAGTTGAACGTTTTGTCCTCTAGAGGGGTTTTGCTTTGATTTCATATTCCGTTATTATTCATTTTTTCAGATTGCGTAGAGCTGTTCTGTTGCGATGCGATGCGTAACGTACTATGAAAGTCTTGCTAAAATATTATTATGTTACCAAAGTCCTAATACAATATGTTCGCTGTACAAAGGTCTTGAATCAATATTATTACGATACGAATCTTCTGTGACAATGATTATCACCATGGCAAAGTAAATATAGGTTACTGCATTTTTAAGGAAACATGAACGAGTTTTTTTTGTATGGAAATATTGCATGACCTTCAGACTCCAGTATATCCATCCGACAAAACGAGTTCATTTTTTTCACACAAATGCAGTAACCATTTGTTATATGCTTACTTTCATATTCTATCTAAGACTTAAGTTTACATAAACAAAAATACAATATAAAAAAAACAAAGTAACTGTATGCTGTATTCCAAAAATGAATGTAGCAAAGCAACTGGTATGTGGCAGTCTACGAAACATCTTCTTTAGTTCATTCAGAAACAAATTTAATCAACCAAAACGTAAAGCGTCTACTACAGGAGTGTACATGATTTGTTTACAAAGTAGTTCCTAATACACTATTGGGCATATGTAAGTGAAATATGAAGTTACGTGCGAGTGAAATCATAAAATTTTACACGATTCTGACAATGAAAAGTTAACGGAGAAAAAAATGAGTATATAAAAATAAAATATGTATAATTAGACTGATTTTATGTGGATAAATTATGATGAGCTAACGATCATATTTGTTTTATTATACCATGACACTTGGTATCTGATCTGTCAAGCATCTGTGAACAATATTATCGAGCAAGCACTAAATCGGCAAAATGTAAGTGATAGTCAATATATTGCAAAAATACCCTTAACTGACAACCATACTTGTATTGCATAATGTTTATTTCGATACGGTTTAATCAATAACATATACTGTATTCACAGAAGCAAAAGAACGGTATACACTGCGTATTGCTTTATCAATGACGAGAATCATGTAAATGAGGTTTGCGCGTTACGTTTGCATTTTCGGCTTGGGAGTGAATTGGTGGGTGGGTGAGTCACCAGAAAGAGCTTGTTTTGCAAACAGTGCACCAGATATACCTGCTGTCTTGGGTTGTTTGGGGACATCCCCGTTCGCTGATCGAATCTTGTTCTATGTAACGGCAACTCAATGTTTCCTTTTCGTTCAGGGTCATAGTCATGACCCGGAGGCACAGGGATATTGAAGAACTCTCGCGGACATCCCGGTCTCTGTGCATCCAAAATTTCTTCTACTACCTGCTGACCTATTGAATAGCAAAGCAACCACCTCAGAAATTTTATTGCAATAAACGAATTGTAACAAAATGGAGATTTTTGCAGCATACTATGTCTTATTATTATAATACAACTGTTGTATCTGAAACAGCGAATGCGTATTGCCTGATATTATCAGTCCCGGCAGGAAGGCATTTTCTCTTAATTCCATTATTTTGAAGAGCATTATAAGAATGTTTGAAAGCACGTGAAACGAATACTGTCAAAGTAAAGATTTGGATTTTTCACTTATTCACCCTGCATGTTAACGCACTGTTGGTAATCTCAAGTGATTAACGTCAAAGCTTTCTAAAATTGATAACTTGATAGGACATAACTTATGTCGACTGCATCAAATCGAGAAAGGAAACGTCATATATATATATATATATATATATATATATATATATATATATATATATATATATATATATATATATATATATATATATATATATATATATATATATATATATATATAAATGTACATCATAAACATAAAATGAAAAACAAATGAAGAAAGTACCAAAGTAGACCAGGAAAGCAGTCCTGTTCCGTAGCGATCCCAGTCCAGCCGGTCCATCATGCACCTCCTTGCTAATGGTCAAGGGATTGGGGCGATCCTTGCCCGAGGGTTCATACACACCATCGCTAAATGCCACGCGGCTTCTCCGTAAGAGGTGCCCGTCTGGAACACGGTGTAAGACACATAAGCTTCTGTGATTCAAGTTAAGATAACACATAGTTATCTCAATCATTTCTTCTAAAGTCGTGATTTTTGTTTCATGAAATAAAATACCATTTAACCATAACCATTATGTATACAAGATGTAGAATAGCCTTAGCAAAGTTTCGTACTTGGAGTAAGAACAAAAGAGTGCATCTCTTGCCTCCTAAAGTATAAATATTTTCATGACTTTTGGGGAGTTCGGCATTTGGCAAAATTAAGGAAGCTTCGTAGTCCTATATATATAAAAATATATATATATATATATATATATATATATATATATATATATATATATATATATATATATATATATATATATATCGTACAAAATATAAATACAACTAATGATGTGGTGCTGGAAAGATTCAAGGGGAATCCATACTAAAACATGTTATGTATTCAATAAGTACAGCCCATTATACAGTCCATTATATAATCACATCTGCAGAACCTAAATTAGAGGGAGAAATCAACTTCAGTATTTCCGATTCAAGAGGTTCAAAGTTTAATGCAGTGTTGTTGAATGCGAATCGATTGGTCATGTGTGTGTGTGTGTGTGTGTGTGTGTACAAGACAGACAGAAAACAGAGGACTATATATATATATATATATATATATATATATATATATATATATATATATATATATATATATATATATATATATATATATATATATATATATATATTGCATTCCAAGTGAGAGTGCATTTTCAATCGTAAATCTTAGGACACGTTATTTTGTAATTACTCACCACCATCAAAAGCAATTAAAGATGCATAGTTTAAAGAATGAACAACTGTTATCATATAGGTCAGCTTCTACATTGTGCCTATCATAGCTTATAAATGATTAGCTACGATAGGACAATGTGATTAATTAATTAAAAGTATTCCTTATGAGAAAAGAGTTTGTCACATTTGTAGAGTTAACATCGAAAATGAATTCCATTGTTTTATCCACCGTATAGAGCAATACCAAAAAAATAATTGCTTACCTTAGTACATATAATTCCGACTTTATAAAAATTTTGGTCTTTTATACAAAATGTTACTAGTAAAATTTGGATGACTAATTTAGCAAATGTTTACTATAAAAGCCTTAAAGATTAGAGAAACAGTTTTATAAACAACCCCTGCTACATAAGAATCAAGATCGATATCACAAAACTTGCACCAAGGAGTTTTAGGGTTCCCTTATATTTTGTTTGTGTGATTACTGTATGATATTTATTTGTATTACATCCAGTTCGAAGAATACAATAATAATTACTTCATGCATATCTTTACATCTCTTCCAATAGATACGATGTTCTTTTGTTACACACTTTTACATATTTTTGTACCGTATGATGTATATGTATCATGGACCATTATTATTATTATTATTATTATTATTATTATTATTATTATTATTATTATTATTATTATTATTATTATTATTATTATTATTATTATTCGTTCTTTTTACTAAACTTGCTGCTTTTGCTTTTTTTCTGTTACACATTTTAGCACCGTAGAGTGGTAATAATAGTGTAGTTTCTTGATCAAGTTGACATCAAAATACTACTGTCTCACAGGGTAAAGGTCGACACACTCGATAAGAATGAGTTCCACTATCGTGGTAGGTACTCTGGCAGAGTTATGCTGGAGTCGTGACCCGATCGGCACAATAACGCCTCATCTCGGCGATGTGTTCTATACAAGAGAAGCCCCTCTCCAATATTGGCATAAACGATATTAACTTTTTAGAGTTTCCATTTCATATCTTTTGCAAAGTATTTAAAGCATTCTATTACATGCAACATGTGATGTAAATATATGGAAAATATATTGGGAAAAGGGTAATTGAAGGGCTTATTTGACACATGTATTGGCCGTTTCATTACCAAAAGACACATTTCTTCCATACTGTATGAACAAACACTATATAGACTGTTAAAGAGTTATCACATTACAAATTATGTAAGGCGTTCGAAGATAATTTTGGTTTAGAGGTTTCAATGAAGTTCAAGCATGCATATATGTATGTATGTATGTATGTATGTATGTATGTATGTATGTATGTATGTATGTATGTATGTATGTATGTATGTATGTATGTATGTATGTATGTATGTATGTATGTATGTATGTATGTATGTATGTATGTATGTATGTAGGTAGGTAGGTAGGTAGGTAGGTAGGTAGGTAGGTAGGTAGGTAGGTAGGTAGGCAGGCAGGCAGGCAGGTAGGCAGGTATGTATGTATGTATGTATGTATATCAGTGGTATATCAACCCAATTTTTGCTATACGCTGTCAAGTAAATATTGAGAGAGAGAGAGAGAGAGAGAGAGAGAGAGAGAGAGAGAGAGAGAGAGAGAGAGAGAGAGAGAGAGAGAGAGAGAGAGAGAGAGAGAGAGAGAGAGAGAGAGAGAGAGAGAGAGAGAGAGAGAGAGAGAGAGAGAGAGAGAGAGAGAGAGAGAGAGAGAGAGAGAGAGATTACCAATTGCTCCCCAGTCAGGGTGTATAAGATTATTATACCATCCATCTTGTGGAGATAGTTCAAACTCCTTTCCCGAGAAAGCTGTAAAAGAATTTCGGATCCTATGTATTAATATAGATATAAATGTCACATAAACTAGTTTTATTTTATTTACACTTATATAATTACACTTATATAATTTATAATTATAAATCATTTTCCTCAACACTCTTTCTCATAATCAAATAGATATTGTATGTTTTTTGAATATTGGTACAATTTCATAAATCAGGAAATTCTGAAGCAGAAATCAAACATCAAGTACACAAGAGACAAGGCCAGGAAACAAAGAATCGACCTGAACAATAAAATATAAGTAGTTACTACAATACAATCATATGTTTTGATAACTGGTGAAAATGAAAAGAAATATTTCATTTCAACTGCCATCGTTGATCTTGAAAATTTGGCCACGTCAAAGTCAATGAGAAGCTTACCTTGACCCTGTCCGTAATAAATCACTAGGACCGAAACCAGCTATTACTGGCTTTCGGTTTGATTGAATAGTCTAACTGACCTACATCAATATCTGAAATTCGTCATAAATTTACAGTTGTTTGAAACAAATTTTTGTCAGTGGTAATTTAGTGAACTTTACTGTTACCAAGGTGTCACGTTTGCTAAGCCCCAGCTATAAAGTCATATACAAGTTTTAATCTACATGTCTTGTCTAAAGATTGCCGCGGTGTTAGTGTTGAACTCTTGCGCAAGGTTACCATCATCAGCCGAAGACCGAAAACTTATGTCAGCGAAAACAATAGATCGCACGACTTACAAATGTCTTGCCATTATCACACCTATATATTAAAGGTTAGTTGCTGGATCAAAGGAAGGCTCGCGGGGTGAACGGGTGTATTCTTATTTGTCCCTAGGTTGACAGACAGAAAGTGGAACATTGTCTGCTAAGTTTGATTGGATTGGTTCACTGCGATATCCAATCGAAATTGAGATAGAGGGAGTGATTACAATTTCAGACCCAAATGATACTCTCCGAATTCGTAAGTGAAAATTTAGTGTTGGTGTCGCAGATGCAGATCTGCTTTAGATTTTTAGAAATTATGCGTATGTGCTTTCCGAAGGTAACTTTACATACTTTCTTTTGTAGCAAGCACAGGGGTTAGTCTGATTCTTGTAATATTTACCGACAGAAAGTATATCATTAATGTATAATGTGTGCATTTAATTCTGATAAAGAAAACATAATGTCCTAGATAATAAATGATTTATGAAATGTCTCATCGAACATATTATCGTAAATTTTCCATTTATCGCAAAATGAGAAAACATTATTAGCTGTATGTACACGATGTCACGACTGTGCATGGAGACATTCAATTGCAATGTCTGGACTGCCACTTTGGCAAAGGTCAGCATTCAGTAAAGTCTGAAAGGATAATTTATTTTGCCATTTACCTCCTGAAATTGAAGCAGAGTAAAAGTGTGTTTAAGACAAAAGTGAATTTAGTATACGGGGATGGAATAAATAAAGTAAGGAATATTGTCAGTTTTTTCACACGGTGTTTTGTCAGTTACTACTAGTAGTTAATGAAGTTTCTATCTCAGAGACCCACTTCCCCCTCCAAAAACGCTTCTATGTTGACATTTTCTTCACCGGCCGTTTCTAGATCAAAATGATGACTTTCACTTTTTAGCCTATTCCTGACAAAATATCTTTTGTCGGGGGAAGGAGGTCTCTGAGATAGAAATAGCTCATTTACTACTACTACTACTACTACTACTACTACTACTACTACTACTACTACTACTACTACTATTACCGTCATTTATAATAAAAATATTCAAAACATAAATACTAGCGATGATGATCTGTCACCATTCCACTGGGTTCCTTCATTGCCAGTAAATCATTTACCATCCTTACAGAAATTCCATTGATGCCTTTCTCGTGGCGGTTATGGGGCACTCTTTTTTGCAAAGGCTATACTTATGGCTCACAGGCACCTCATGTAAATTTTCTTCAAGCGACATTCTTTCTCATTGTCCTTGTGTGGGAAAACCATTCATTGTGATCACAATCATACTACTGTGTATTTTTAGAGACTCCAATTTTCATAAACAACACTACCTGGCGAAATAAAATATTTGAAATTCAGAGAGTTGCCTAGGCTCTTTAATTTAATGTACACTCCCCCAATATTAAATCCCGGAGTAAATGAAAAACAACACACAGCAAGTGTTTGAAGTGATGGCGAAGTGTACATAAAATGTCTTGAGGGGGGAGACCGCCACTATTATTAATAAAAATCTGTCACAACCGTCTATCGTCGACAAGGTGTCGGTCAAGGGTATCGTACTCAAGACCTCGATTAAGAGAATTCAAGACTCTAACAGTTGTGCTACTTACAAATATACCTTTCAAAAGTTATTATAATGTTCTCTGAAAAAATGTGAAAGAAGCAAAAAACTTAATAAAATCATAAAAAGATGTTTTTTAAAAACGATTGAAGAATATTATTTCTCAGTAAATAAAAATAATTATTTATTTTAAAATGCAAGGGAGACAAAATACAAGAGTTATCTCCCGTCACAATACAATGAAGAGACAGTTATCTCCCTCAAATATACAAGCAGGACAGAGAGTTTTCTCCCTTAAAACATAAGGAGAACAGATCGAGTTATCTCCTTTATTTTTTAAACAACTACATCACTAATCATTAAAATATCAACAGTGGTAATTAGGAATAATTCATTTTCGTGTTGGTATAAAAAGATTTTAATTGTTCTGCTTTTTTTCGATGACATTTAAATAGCTTTCATTGCTACTCTGCAGAAAATATTCATACCCCCTTTCGAAAAACCTTTGATCGGTTTAGGTCAATATTATTTTTTGTATTTTTATTCTAGACTGATCTGATAATGAAGATTATCATGTTTCAGCATAAGCTGATCTATCAAACTTTCAAGCTAATATAAATATTTGCTGCTATCTGATTTGATGCGTGAGATTTTCATTCTATCAAATTTACTGCACGAAATAAATGAAATTTCATCGTTGCATTTAACTAATGATAGCTGTCCATTAATCATTATTTTTAATTTTGCTACTAACTCCATCGGCTAAAGCTAAATTTTCGAACATTATTTATGAAGTGTAGACAAAATTGCGTAGTGTAAAGTAGCTAACATATGAATTACATCCTCTAAATTAAATATCTCCCATCGTCAAAATGGCTTAGTTCACGTTTCATAATTGTATCCGTCTCAAGTTTGTGATGATGTGTTCTGATAACATTTGTTTTAATAAAATTAGTGAAGGTGTTTAGCGCAGCTTTACAATCATAAAATTTCAAACACTTCTTACGTATGTTCGATGAATACCTTTTGCCTTTTGTTTCAGTTTATTGTCATCCAAAATTACGTTGTACATTTTACTTTTACTTCCCAGTCCAACAAATTCCCTAACTAGTGCAAAGACAAATTCTCCATTCATATTGCCGACAACTTTTTTTTATTGCATCATCATGAAATTATCATCATCTACTTTCTGGATGATTGGATAATCAAAAAAATTATATTATTATAAACATCTTGATAAATATTCCCACACTTTATGCTATAAAAAGTTAATCAGTGTCAGTAAATAGCAACTACGAAAATGGCTACTGTTTTTGGCCAAATTAAAGTGAAAGTCGTCCATTAGCCAAGTTTTGAAATACCAAGTACAGCTGCACTAAAATAAATTGGTTTATTTATCTTCAAAGGTGTCTTTCGTAGCTGTATTGTAAAACGATTTCATTAAATATTTTCACATGAAAAAACCGACATCGTTGACTAATTTATTTCTGCGATTTACATCATTTATAATTTTAGAATTGACTTGTTTCAGATTTTTTCCATCTTCTTACCGAGCACGGAATTTTTCATTGACTTGAAGAGGTTTATTTCTCAAAGTTGATCTTAGCAATAGAGCGACGTTTGGTATTCAAATTAATTTAATCTGCCATCCACCGCGATTGATTAAATTTTAACGCGCGATGAACTTTTCTCACAATTAGTCCAGCATATACTGCTTGCTTTAAGTTTTTTGTAATGTGTCAAGTAATTTTAATTTAACAATTTTGGAACTAGCTTGTTTACTATTGAATTTTTGTGCTGTTGTCATTGAATGTGTTCAGGCGTTAATGAATTATAATCGATTATCATTGACTATACACAAAATGGATATTCGTTATGTAGATCAAGTAACCAACTTGGATAGCTGAGATCCACTGCAAGAAAACAACTGAAATTTTATGGTAAATCATTTTTAGCTTCCGTAAGAAATTGATTTGGAGTTTTCAAATGAAATCCACCACACGGTATTGGATATAACTTTGCATAATATTACACATTATTACCGTCTAGACAAATATTATAATTTGGTGGTAATTGTTTATCGTTATTGTTAAAATACTTATTATTAGCTATCGCATATTTTATTGTTATAAAGCTAATTCCACCGTGAATTCCTTTTTCAATAAAGTGTAACATATCAAAATCAGTTAAGAGATCCAATTCTATTCTGCTTTTTTTGCAGAGCATCCCATGACAATCATCTCGCAGAAAACCAACACAGATCTACCCCATAATTTTTATGACTACCTTTACTATAATTCTCGAAACATTATATCCACAACTCAGTTACTGATGCTAATATTGAAAACTTGTCTTTAAATGTCGAAGTTCAACCTCATTTCATGTTTGATCTTTACAAAGCCTCTGATAAAGGATTTGTTCGAAATATCCAAACGAAAAAGTGCTAGGAAAATAAATAAGAGTGGCTGTCTTAAGGTAACTGTAAAATGAACACTAACAGAGTTAGCTGATTATTATAGCCATATATTCGTTTGTTTAGGTTTATGTGAACTGCCATATCATCATTTAATAATTTTTCATGACCAAAATCCCTATACCGGTCTTCTGTTGAAAAGTTCTTTCATATTTACAGGTTTTATATCTTTAAGTTTATCTAACATGACTTAATCATAGCCATGGTTATCTTGCTCGTTATCACGGTAGCAGATATCGCAATTCATTGCACTTGCATCAATTTAATTGTCCTTAGATTATCATAGATTATCATTTCATCTAGTTGTTTATCTAACGGATCGTATGGTTCGGTAAATTTATGGCCTGGCAATGTCCAACCTCCTTTTTGTTTCGGTAACTTGCCAAATAACTTAAGTACATCAATGCCTGTTCCAATAATTGCTCTATGCTTACATTTCTGACAGTGTAACAATCTTGTGTTGCTCCAGACATAGATCTCTATCACAATCCCACGCGTATATAATTATTTATTAATCACTTACTAAAATAACCTCCAGCTCCGGATAATTTCTTTAAAAACACAATTTTTCTCTTTCCACAAATTGCACAACTGCATTTAGCATTGTCCTATTATGTTTTCTCCCGTTATGTCATCTTTTGTCTGTTTTAGATTTCACTTGAGGCCATCTGTTGACTTATTTCTTAGTTTAGATAAAATTAATTGCAATCTCACAACGTTAGTAGGTTCACTGTCGAACTGTAAATTAAATTGCAAACCTATTGAATTTAGTCTGGGATATTTGCTATATATATACATATATATATATATATATATATATATATATATATATATATATATATATATATATATATATATATATATATATATATATATATATGCGGTCGAATAAAATTTGCATTAGTTCATTTCTCGAAATTGCATTCGATTGCTAGTAATGGATACTGCTTGGAGTTAATCCTGCCGTATATTCTCATAACATCAGCGTTATCAAATATTGCGTTTTTCTGTTGATGGTTGCCTAGTCTTGCTTGTTGCTGAAATACAACAAACAATTGTAGTGGCAGCTGTTCGCTTGACATTGCTGTGACAAGCGATGTGTTTTCGGTTGTATTTGGAACTGCTCTATAATATACTTTATGTTGCTGAAAATAAATTTTCTTTGTATATTTTTGAAGCGTATTATTTATTTATACTGCTTTTGTGAGTGACACTGTTGTTGGTGGTGGCATTCATAAAACAAGTTTGTTAATAATAAATTATACATATCGCGCTGACAACTCGAAGTATACAATCAGTTTATTGTACCATATCTAAAATAGTGTTTGGTTTTAATTCCACGAAACACTTTATTATAACATCTAAATATTATGCTCAATAGTATCATTATTTCGATTTGACGTGATCCTGCTGCATGTGCCTGTCTTAAAACACAACCATCATTGTAAAATATATTTCTTTCGCTAATTTCGTTCTTAATCAAATTTAGCATTGCAACACTGTTAGCACATGCAGCTGGTGTTACACTAATTTATTACAAGCAGCATAAAGTGAAACTTTTGGAGCGCCTGCGTTAGCGTCTGCAGCTGGTGGGTCTACAAAAATCTAGCATCATTAGCGATCGGAAAATCTCTTGCAATCACAGCATCAGCAGCTGCATCAACCATACGCGCTATCCTTCCTCTTGAAATACATTCTCCTGACGAAGCTGCACCAATTCCAGTATATTTAAACCACATCATGTTAGTTGCAGTCGATCTAGAGTAATCGTCACTAAATGAAATAATATTTAGTATTGTACTTGGTACTTGTATGTGACATAAAATACTTTCCACTCTTTGATCAGCTAACTGATACTTGTCCCTTTTAAAGCATCTCCAACCGTTGTTTATGAAGTCTAATCCTGCTACAGGTGCAGTTTCAGAAGGTGGATTAGCTATAGTCATAATCTGACCAGGAACTTCCAACATTGCTTTATGAAGTAAAAGAAATACATCCTCATTGAGTGTATATAATGTTCTAACGCCATCATTACTAGACTTATTAGAAGTTTTGTCGAGATATTCAACATACTAAAATTATGTTACTTTATCATCTAGAATTTTTGTCGATATATTCAATACTTAGCTTCTTCCGTTTGTGCGATTTCTGAAATAATTTGCTTTATTTTTGACCAGTTGCCTTTCATTTTATCGGGTTTTGCCTTTTATTTTATCAGTTAATTTTAACCCACAAAAGTTACATGGGTAGATGCAGCTTTGGTCGCAAAGGCTTTTGATGCGTCCAGTGAAATTGACGCAACAGTATGCTCTATTCCAGGAGCACTTTCAATACTTTTAGTACACATATTTCTTAAAAAGCCTCCAATTAATTCTTTTGTAAACTATTTTTCTTTTTTCATGTTATATAGCTAGGTTGTACTAAACATATTGGGTTAGCACACGGTAATAAACATTAACTTCATTGTTAAGATCAAGTTGTGGTCCAGACTGATCGGTCAATTGCAAATTTGTTGATGTTATTTGATCTTCAACTTGTAGCTGATAATGAATAATCTGCCGTAGATTAATTTGCATAAGTGAAGCCCAACGAACTTCCGGCGAAAATCTATTTATTGTTTGTCCTTTACTGCCTTTATCTGAGTAATATAACAGCTGCAATACAGCAATGTATTAATATTGTGTTTACGTCAGTTATGTTTACTGACAGATCACCATCATATGTTACAGTTTGTTCCGTACTTGATCAGTATCGTCGATGAAAAATTTCAGCAGTGACGCAATGTTTTTTGGAGTTAAAGAAATCGATCTTCATATTATACTTTAATGTTAATCTAGCGTGTAATATGTTATAATTCGGTTCCAGGTCAACATTGTCAAGGTTCACTGTGTTGTGGTGTTCTTTGTAATAACCTTTTTTATTGTTGTATTTAGATCAGTGATATATAATTGCCTTGCGGTAAATTTTACCCACCGCGACAATTTCGGATGAAATGTAAATTCATCGTTAACACTAGTTTTAACATTAGCTATGATATGCCACCCCGTGCAGGAAATTTATTTAATTTTATATCTTTCTCAGGATCTACTTGTTTTGGCGGAATATAATTCACTGAACATTTTGTAAAAATGTCATTTACATCTTTATTTGTTAGATTATATAATTATATCGCCAGAGATTATGTCGCGGTGTAAAATTGCGTTCTAAGATGATCAAGTAGTTTAACTACTTCATTATCTACTTACAACATTTCCAGCTTCTTTCGATATTATGAACAGCAATAATCCGCCGATCATACTCACGTTTGATGTACATATTCTTACTCCAATTCCAACTTTTTCAAAGCTTTCTCTGTTTCTGGCAGTATCGTATTCTATCTGCGAAACAAGTGGCATGGCCAGTATTCGATCCTGATCTGTTTCTTTTGCTTTAGTGCTCAAACCATTAAGGTGATTGTCGTATTTGATTTACGTTGATCATTGGCTTTGATATAAAGATCGCGATGATTGTGTCGGTATTTTATAATACTTTCGTGGTGATTCTCATTTTCCGGTTTAACTTCTTTTATGTATTTCTGACTTTCTTCTGCTATATCCGTTAACTGTTTAATTTTTTCATCAGCGATGTATTCTTTTTTCTAAGTCACCTGTATTTTTATATCTTTTTTGAACGACTTTTACTCAAAATCTTTTATTTCGTGTTTTATACTTTCTAAAGCAGCTTCATATCATTTTCTGTCCTGTCTTCCCGTTGGCCCAACTGTCTCTGTCTGTGATAATCTTCGTTCAAGCGATAAGGAATCAAGAATCAACCAATCTATCTCAGTTTGTCATCTCCAGGATACGCAATACCTTCTCAGCAGAGATTCTCTTTTTTCTTCCACAGATCTTGCAATATCTTTTCCAGCAACGGATTCTTTTTGTTCTTTACCTTAATCCATGTAAACCTCTTTCCTGTATTTTTTTGAAGTTCTTCTTAAGCGGTAGAGTTTTATGTTGTACAAGTAAAGCCTCAGGAACTGGTTTCAAAGTTGTAGCTGATTGCTCAGCGGCAACTACATATCCACGTCGTGTTTCTTGAACTTGCCTTCAATTTTGCATGAGATTTAGCAATTTGTTTTAGACCTTCTGTATTTTTTCTGTACTTTTCTCGTGTATCCATATTATTATTCAATAACAGTTTGATAAAAAATTATTGTACATACTTTTCAATACAGCAGTGGAACATTGGTCTTCTGATCAAGTGCAAATTTATCGAGTAAAAAGAAATTATATTTATCTTTCATTGTCTTATGATACAGTTCAATAAATTTATCATTTGTTACGTTGCATCATTGCTTGTTTGCAATAAAGCAACCGGTATTTCGTCTAATAAATGTATAGAAGTTGTAAAATACTCTAGCGAAGTAGATAGAGGTACATTTTTTACTGAAAGTAAAAAATACAATCTTTGTTTACTCATCTCGTCATTATTATGTGGATTATCGTCAAAAATAACTATATTATACTCCTCAAAGTCATGTTGAATAACTAGAAAAAGTTCCTCTGGTGGTCTAATAATAAAATAAATCTTCACCAGCCTCAAGATCATCACGAAGCTTTTTATTGCATTCACTCAATAATTCATATATTTTCTGCTGTGGATTAATTGTATAAATAAAAACTTTATCGTAGTTGAAATTATCGCCTTGTAGTAAATGCATCAGCAATTTTTTTCTCCGATCCAGTTCTCCTAACAACGAGATAATGACATTTTGTCATATCATTGTTGTGTCTATGCTGTACCAGCCGTGTGTCAAAATTTTATATCAACGATGGTATTGCCACTGCTATAAACTAAGTTTGATATAAAATTGTCAAACAATACACAAATAACTGAGCTATTATATAAAATTTGGGATAGCAATTGGAAATTTCTCGGTTGAAAGTACAACAATAAGAAATGGGAACATTGATTTATCGGGCTACTTGAAAAAAAAACTAAATGCGAGAAAATGACAGGCAATTTGGTGGTGTCAAATCAATGAGCAATAGGTTTTGAAACAAATCATCCGCCAATAAATATTGATACTCATGCTGTTAGTTATGCACAACTTAAATATGTAAACGATAACAAAAAATATCATTGAAATGAGGAACTTTTTAGCGGTAACATAGATATGTCATGAAAAGGTTGTAAGTTTGGAAAGAAACTTAAATTTAACCCAATCGGTAAGTTATTTACAGTTGAAGTATGTGGATGGTAATAAGCTTAATAAAACTGGTGGAACGGTTACAGGCAGTATTAAAATGTAGAGCAAACAATATTGGGTTGGAAACTGCCTATCCACAAGCAAATGTTGATAATACATAAGTGGAGAGTTATGAGCGACTAGAATCTATGTTCCAGTTAACACTAGTGATCTGACAAGTAAATTGTACACTGATAGTTTATCTGGTGTTGTTATAAAAGAAAGAAAACAATGTTGGGGAAAATTCCAACACTTTTCAATGCAATTGACAACAGAGTTAGGTTTGAGGTAAGCGCATCATCATATTATTCCGAAAATTATCCTCATTACGCTTTCTCTAATAAACAAGAAAGGACCCCAAAAAAAACCGGAGAAGTTGAAAACGTTTGGGTTAAAATTAAATGTTTCATCACAGTCGCTATTTGGCAATTTCATATGCGAGGTAGATGAATCTCTAACGTTAGGAGAATTTAATTTTTAGCAATTGGAATAATCAAACGATGTTATCAACTGGGCAACATTTTATAACACAGAAAACACGCCTCTTTCAACAACCAAATACTTTACAATTCCATATGCGAATACTGTTGACAAGTATTTGTATTTTTAAGTTAATATGATCGCTTCTGGCCATCCGTTTCCAGGATTGACGGCATTTTAAATCTGCACACTCAATGATAAAATTTAATCTAATATTATATAATAAATTGGTACAGCCAATTACGATCATTGCGAGAGGATTTATGATAATATTTTTAACCCCAGCGTAATTTTAAAACCGAGCTCATTTACAACCAATATCAACAAAATCACGAGCAATAGATACAGCATAAATTATGAAAATTCTTAGCATTAATATGATGAGTGTTCCAACATTATCAAAAGCTGAAAAAAATCATTTATTCGAGATATGCATGCATATGGGAGGAGCACAACTAATAAAAGCAATAAAAAACTTTGTTATTATAAGCAGATACTGTCATTCAGATGATTGTCTAGAAACGTTACAAGATGATAATTTACTAAAACAAATATTTCTCGATCTTGACAAGGAAAATATTGATATAATAATGCAATTATATGTAATAAAAACACGAAGTGAAATCAGAAGAAAGAAAAAAAAAACTATAATTATGATAGTCTCGATGAACTTGCGGTATGTAAAACAGCAAACCGAAAACGAAAAATGGAGCTATAGTTTTTCAAAAGGAAATGTTTTAGATAACTTGGCATGTATTATATTACCACGACAAGGAAAAACTAGTCACAATCGCTTGTATAAAAGCATGCTCAAACACACATCTGCCAAAGATACGTAAAAAAAACTGAATTCGACCCGATTATTGTTAATAAATCTCTAGAGATAATCACAAATATTAACAAAGAAATTGATGACTTCAGTGAAGTTGAGCAAGAAAAGTGTTTCAAAGAAGTTTAACAAAGTTGGAGGAAATGATTAATTCTTATTGCGACATAAGTGAAGTAGACGATGTTCCACTTCCATCACTCTAAATCTAGACAATTGTCATTACGAAATTATTACAATGAAATTAAGAAAATATTCACTAAACCATATGAATAATTATTGTTGAAAGTATCTTATATTATTTGTCTTATCGTAGCTGAACGATACAGACTACGAAAAGTAATGCTTATAAGTTTCATAGTCGCATACGCGATTATTAGAAAACATCTTGTACTCAGAAATTTACGTTGGATCAAATAAGCTTGATGAAACAGAAAAAGAACGGCTGGTTAAAGAAAAATGAGATATTGACAGACAAACTATACAATGATACTTCTCCAGATGTTTATGACAAAGTAGAGATATTTTATAGCGGATCCTAACAATAATAAATTCATTGAGTTTGTCGATTCGATTGTAGGCAATAGAGATTTTAACATTATATAATGAAAAAATAGATTATTGTCTTTAATCATATTTCTGGAAATTTCAAAACAATATGTTGACGCACTGATAAAATATTACAAATTATATCATAAAAACATAGGTTGTGTAAAACAATGTTGTAAGTATTACAGTAGAATACGTCGAGTAGTATCATGTTGTAATAAAATTAAGGAGATGCGCATTTAGATTAAGCAATTTGTAGGTTTGTGTGATTGCATGTTTGATTTTTGGAATTCGGTGCAGTGGAAAATATTCCTTAGCATGTAATAATTAGCCAATTATTAGGAGCAAACGTCACGGAGAGAAAGTGTTAGTGAGTTTCTAAGATGCCATGGTCAATGAGTAGCGAACTCAGACCCAATTCTCATGACTGTCCCTGTAATCTTTGTCGTGATGTAGCACTTTAATAAACCTAGTGGTGTACATCGGTGTTGTGACTGTAGCAGCAGTTTTTTATGGTAGGAAACCGGTAAGTTACACAATGGGATACATGATAAAGGACTCTGAAGGTACCGTTTATGTCGCCATAGTGCCAAATGTGATGTAGGTTTACTGTTGTGATGTACCTTGAAACGGTAGATCGACTGGCCTCAGGTGGGCAGTTAAAATAGTCCCACGTTTTAAGGATTGTTGTACAGTTTCTAAGGTGTGAACTACTAGCGGAACGGAAAGTTAATATAGAGAAACTGTGCTGATGTGCTGTTGATGGTTAATTGGCAAGTTGTAAATAAATGTGGTCTTACCTTGATTATTGTAAAATTTATGTATAGAATTGACACGTGGGGCTTTCCAATTTACAACTGAAGTTGTATAAAAGTCTTTGGAAATATGGGATAAATTATGACTTCAAACGGGATTTGAGCCAGGGTTTTGACACCGCTCGATCAAGCAAAAGACCCCTGAGTTATAGCAATATTTATCACTGCTCATGAAATGCTCTGGTATAATCTCAAGTGGAGCATCATTAAACCCGATTTTATTAATAATATCTGGTGTTGGTGTTTTTCTTTCAACAGTGTGTAAGAAAACTGAGCCTTGACGTGAGAAAAAAAATCCTTGTAAAATAGCAAGCATCACTTATAAAAAAATTACATGGCTAGATACAATCTTATTTACGAGGAGTAAACTAAGATATGGAAAATTGAATACGCTAGTTTCGTATTATTTACAGTATGTTAACAGATATTTTGCAAATAGGACGCAGCAAGTAGGAAAATAATGATCATAAAGCATGGCTGTAATAGTAGTAGTAGAAGTAAACGATGTTTCTATTTTAGAGACCCCCTTGCCCCTACAAAACAAATTTTGTCCGGAATATTCTAGAAAGAGAAAGTCATTTTTTTTTATCTAGAAAGGGCTGATGAAGAAAATGTCAAGATAGAAGCGTTATGGAAAAGGGGAGTTGATTCTGAGATAGAAATTTTATTTACTACTACTACTACTACTACTACTACTACTACTACTACTACTACTACTACTACTATTACTACTACTACTACTACTACTACTACTGCAACAACTACTACTACTCAATTTTATTTGCAATGGAATTTTTTAGGTTAATAAATAAATTAATATAGAATAGACACTTAAATCTCTTCTTTGCTTCCCTCCAGCTGCACGATCAATCATTCTTATTGATGTTCTTAATTGCCTTAGAATTTAATACATGTTAATTATACCAAATATATCACAATGAATTGGGACTCACAATCTTATGGCATTTATATGGATGATATACAAAATCCACATTATGAATTAATTATTCGCTTAATTAGTACACAGTAAATATGCTCCTTGTCATTGGGATTTCTATTTGTTTAGGAACTGAACTCCAACATTTTCAACAAAGAAGTCCTCTGGATACAAACTTTAAAAAGTCATATGGAAAATTTTGATTGAATGCAATGATTAGAAAAAGTTATTGACTTTTTGGAAGATGTTGAGAAAATGGAGGACCTCAGATACTATCCTATCAACCAATACATTATATGTTGCTGGTTATGGAAAAGGCACCAATTCAAAACGTTCTTCTTTTAGTCACCAGTATAAAACGCTTTTTGTAGTCACCAGTATACAACACTTTTCTTAGTCACCAGTCTAAAACGCTAAACCTCTTTGTTTATAGTCATCAGTCTAAGACGCTAATAAAAAGGTTTTATTTATAGTCATCAAGCTTAAATGCTTAAACGCTTTTTTTAGTCACCAGTCTAAAACGCTTAATGTCTAGTCACCAGTCTAAAACGCTTAATGTCTAGTCACCAGTCTAAAACGCTTAATGTCTAGTCACCAGTCTAAAACGCTTAATGTCTAGTCACCAGTCTTAAATGCTTTATTATTTCGTCTCATGATGATTATAATGCTTATAATCCATATTTTTCACTGTCGGCAGAAATAGCTATTATACAAACTAGAAGAAATAGTTGTTACACAAACTTGAAGAAATAGTTATTATACAAGTTAGAAAAAATAGTTATTACACAAGCTAGAAGAAATAGTTATTACACAGGCTGGAAGAAATAGTAATTAGAAAACTAGAAGAAATAGTTATTACTTAAGCAGGAAGAAATAGTTATTACACAAGCTGGAAGAAATAGTTATTACACAAGCTAGAAGAAATAGTTGTTCCACAAGCTGGAAGAAATAGTTATTACACAAGCTAGAAGAAATAGTTGTTACACAAGCTAAAATAAATAGTTGTTACACAAGCTAGAAGAAATAAGTTGTTACACAAGCTAGAAGAAATAGTTGTTACACAAGCTAAAATAAATAGTTGTTACACAAGCTAGAAGAAATAAGTTGTTACACAAGCTAGAAGAAATAGTTGTTACACGGAAGGATATAACTTATAGGTCTACTGTTTGTTCTATACATGCCAAGTCAGTTGTTCGACCTAAAGCATGTCTTAAAAAGTAATTTCTGTAAGATGGTCATAAGATTCCAGTTCTTTTATATATAATACCGGAATAATTCCAAAGCAAGGGTATCTTCCCATCTTAACGGAAAATGGCCAATGTCTGTATATTTGGAATGGTGATAAAACCAGATCTGTCTAATTACAAACATGACTTTAATGAATGCATTAGACAAAATTTGAAAGAATGTTTGCTACTAATTGTTATGGTCGTTTTAAATGAAATCATCTGTTTTATTAATATCACCAGTGTTTTATCACAGGTTATAATATTGTACATCAGGTAATCAAAATACACAATCAAGCTGTAAAACTGTTATCGATAAAAATGTGATGTGTGTGATTGTTGCTTTTTGAAGCATTTGGTTCGGTTTAGCACAAAGGACATGTTAACAAATTTGTTTCTAGTTTTGTTAAGGGTAATACATTAAAATAGTTGTCCATCTTCACAAAACGAAACGGAATTGCAAATCATTTTTTTTAAACCAAACTTATTATCAACGAGGAATTAAACAGGTCTCATTTATTAGGCTATATTGTTTTGATACACATTTCAAGTTCTTAAAGGATGCAAAGAAATATTCATTATCTGATTTTAAAATATATAGCACTCAGGCTCATTCAATGGGAGTTAACTCATGCGTATTTCCAGTGAGTAAATTCAGGTTAATGAGGGTAGGGATCTAAATTTAGACCATTACTATTTTTTTTTATCGCTGTGCTCTCCAGTTTTGTTACCTTCTTTATTGTTATTTTTAATTCAAACACACTACATTTCTTTATCAATTTGTATTTTCTACTCCTATTTTATACTTTGTATTTTTATCGATATTTTAATATTCAAAATATTTTGTAATTATCTTGTAAGAATCTATTCATGATCTCAGATCTAACCGTTAACCATGTGACGATGCTTAAAACGTCCCGTGCTGCTGGATGCAATCGTCTTTTAACTGCTATATAAGGGAGATGACTCTCAGAATGTTGTGAAACGTACACCATCAACGCGATTGTTGAAACGAAACAAGAATAGCATATACCATCATTTTGTGTTGTGTCATCCAAGTACCACTAAACACAAATCTTAAAATGACAAATTATTATAACTAATGAGAGAGAGAGAGAGAGAGAGAGAGAGAGAGAGAGAGAGAGAGAGAGAGAGAGAGAGAGAGAGAGAGAGAGAGAGAGAGAGAGGTCAACTTTTAAACACATTAGTAATTGCATAAAATGGAACGCTGTCAGGCTTTTAAGCTAAAAAGGTGCTAATTATCAAATTAAAGATAAATGTATTTAGTAGATTATGGACGAGATAAATTGTGTAAGCTCAGGAGAAGACGGGTCCCATGTTAAAAGGTGTTTGATATTTTGAAATCATGGTATAAGGGAGGTAACCAAAATTTAAACCTTTGCAGTTGTGACCCTGCTACAGCTAAACGTCAGGTTGACTGAGCTGTTTGAAGAAGTTTGGAGGTCATAGGCACAAACACTAAAGTGCTAACACAATCACTGCGCGGGGCCCTAGGCACGTGCCTCACTGCATACGGCACTGCAGGATGATTCAGACAAGTTTTCAAGCAAATCAACAGCATGTAACATTTTTCTTCCTCCTTGTACCCCGTAACAGTAAAGTCACATTTCTCTATGCTTTTATAAAACCTTGTTTACTGTTGGCTTCTGCCTTCTTATTTCAGCTACCTGTCAGAAAAACTGGTTATAGAGGACTTCATCGCCTTCAATCTTGAAACTTCATCGAGATTCGAACCTGGATTCAACAAGAACGTTTAGTGATAGGACCTATATTGTTCAAGTCTAGTATTAATATTTGGATTATATTCACAAAACGTAAGTCCTAATTTAGAATTTTACCTCGTTTTCTATGGAAATACATTATTTTGTTAAAATTACAAAGTTTGCTTATCTCACTCTCTTTTTGTTTTTTTAGTACAAGCCTACACGTAACATAATAAATAATAAGACATTTTAATATTAAAAAATATGTTTTACAATCTTATTAATGTTTTTGTTTTTAAAAAACAAATGATAAAGCACAAAATAGATTCCCGTTTGTGCATGCCATTGTATTTAAAACCCTGCCTGCTCTACCCAAAAGGCTGTTGTAACTTTGTATCCGATAACACTGTCGAAAATTCACATTTAAAGTGTACATATACCATAATAAAGACTTGAATCCTATTGGCTATTCGATGTAATTTCAAGTTCAAGATTTTCACGCAGCTGAAATTCTGTCTCTTTCACTAGACAGATATCCACGTATTTTGTTTGTCCATTACGGCATGACAGATGTAAGGAAAGCAGAGGGTTTTTTGAAAAATAACTTTTATGTTTACTTCATTAGAAGCCGGGGGCGTATTTTTAACATTAGTTTCTTTTTTTCTTATTGATTAATTAGTAGAGAGTCGTCACTGATTTTAATAGCATAAAACATTTAGTTAACTCTTGACACCATAGTTAAAATGCGTATTTTGGGGCTCCAGTGGTCGATTGGTTCAATGCGCTCGCCTTTACCGATCACTGCCATATTTTTTTCTGTCCGCGTTGGAGGGAATCTCAGATATGGGCAATGTGGGGATGTGAGAAAACTGAAAGTAGCTTCCTTTGGGTAGGTGGTTCTTACCAGGGTTTTCCTCCACCACAATGTATAACCCATTTTGTACTGAGAAACTGCGCTAAACGAAACAACATCGAAAAATGTAGGATATGACATGCCAACAGTATTATTATATCAAATATCAATCTGCTTTATACCAGTTTTTAAAAAGCCATTTTATTTTAAATGTTTATGTGTGATATTTGTCTCGATGTCTAAATTCTGGGTCTCAAATATACTGTTACATACACTTTACGGTTCACGAAACAGCAGAGACGTCTGCACACATAGTAAAAGGTGGGTTCGGCTTTCGGAAATAATAGTCGATCTGTATTTTACTTCTAAACAAGATATTATTCCTGCAAATTATTTATAAGAATTGCATAGTAAAAACAAGGACAAAGTGTTAGGTAATCTTTAAGCCAATTAAAACGTTCATATATATATATATATATATATATATATATATATATATATATATATATATATATATATATATATATATATATATATATATATATATATATATATATATATATATATATATATGTGTGTGTGTGTGTGTGTGTGTGTGTGTGTGTTTGTGTATGTATGTGCAGGTGTTACGGAAAATTATCACAGTGCTGATTCTATAGTGTAATAAATGTATATGCATAGGTATGTATCATGCATAACGGCACGTCAGCACAATCTTGTTTACGTTGTGTACGGATGTGTATAAGAACAAGTCTGTACAGGTTGTAACAGCGCATAAGCACAGTCTCGCTTCTATCATGTATTAAGAGTATACGTACATGTATTATAGGGTATTTCTGGTCTTTATCAAGGTGCATCTATAGTGTGCATACGGGTATCTATAGGTGTAACGGCACGCTAGCAAAACTGCTTCTAATGTCAGCCACAAGTAAAGTTATAAAAAAAACATGACATCTATTGAAGAAGATTGCGTACTTTAGAGTTAGAAGAATATATATTAAAATCTGTGATTCGGACAATATTTAGAATTAATCATACTTATTTGGATGTCTCTATTCTGGAATGTAGATAAATGTCTGACTTATTTTAGACATTCTAATCATTTTGACAAATAACAAAGACTATCAGTAGATTTTGCTGATATATTTACTCCTCTCTAAACCACGCATCAATTTCACCGGAATAGTTTATGAACAGGATGGCCCAGAATTAATACATTGATTTCAATCATGTGTCTTATACTGCATGACCTGGGAGTGCAGTATATCCATCCGACAAAACAAGTTCATATTTTCCTTTTCAATGTAGTAACATTTTGATTATATGTTCTTATTCTTTCCAATGTTTAAATATATGAACAAAAATATACTACAATAAGCAAAGTAACTGAATATATGCCGTTTTCCAATCTAAATATACAAGCGTAACTGCCATATTGAACAACAACATACTTAACTCCGCCCAGACAAATTTCAAGTTGGTCGCGTGCTAGATTAAGTTTTGAAACAAAATGGCGTCTGGTATACTTAAAATTGAAATTTGGAGTAATATTGTTAATGAATACGCATTGCAACGACTTTTCCATTTGATCTGCAATGAATATGTTTTGGTATTTTTGTCGATTCAACCTAATTTTGTGATAATGATCTGGATTTATCTACATGAAGTAACTTAGATATGATTTCAGAAGCGTCTGCCAGTTTAAAATTATTGGAGTGTTGATATCGGCATGCATGTTTCTGTTCTGTCATTAAATGATTGAGATTATAATGTGGAAAAATTATGAAGCCTTTCAATTGCAATATTTGAAAAGACTTTATAAAATCTAATGTTTATTTCATACTGATTGCATTATGTAGGATGTAACTGCACTTAGACATTACAGTACAATTTCGAAATGTGTAATTTACCTTGAAAACCCATGACTTGGCTCTTGTAATTCGGATTTGCATAACTATGAAAGTATATTTTGAGGAAATTCAGGATGTAAAATTGTAAGATTATTTTTGCCATTTGTATCACCAGCTAAAGAAGACAGTTTATTGTGAGTATCAGGTCTGGCATCTATAGCGAACCTAAATCTGAAACATTGTATCAAAAAACCTAATGCGTAATGGGTCAAAGTTAAAGGAAATGTTGCAGTCCATAAAACATCTACTTTATCCTAGTTCATTAAGAAACAAATTTAATAAACTTAGAGAGTTTATCACACCAGTGTACATTATTTGTTTACCAATTAGTTCGTAATATACTGTTGGGCACGTGTCTCGCGCGTGAGTGCAGTATGAAGGTGTGCAATATCGGGAAATACTGAACGATTCTGACAATGTAAAGTTAACGAAACAAAACGAAACAAATGATTGTGTGTGTATGTGTTTGTGTGTGTGTGTGATTGTAGATGTGAACTCTATAAAGGCATTCTGCAAAAAGCCTTGATTATCATATTTTCATTACTGAGAAATGTAATAACATTTATATTTATCAATACTATAGTATTGTATTTACTTTGTATTTATATTACAAGATTATGATCTCTGGTGTACAGGTGGTAAATGGATAGATCTGTTTACTACAAATGCTAAGTTTTCGAAAGAAAAACACATCTAAACCAACGTTAATTGTAACGGTATTATAGCATCAAATAGTTAAACATTTTCATCGACTCAATTCCTGTTGGTCAATTTCATTCTTTGATCTCCTTTTGCAAATTCTTGTTAACAGAACAGTGGTAGATATATTTTTAAACAACATTGGTTTCAGTTCCTATCTCTTTAACTTTTTTCTATTCATCTCATTAATCTGACTCTGCAAGATTATGCTTTTTTAATATGGTATTTGCGTGTTTTTGCGGACAGGACTTTACAGAATTGAAGGTAAATTGTTATGGTAGCAGTTAATATTCTTTTCCTCGACTGATAAAGTGCTTCCTTGGCATGTAATATGCTTGTTTTAGAATGTACCTTTGCAGAAAATAGGCAACCTTGATATGTAATATCTTTCTTTGTTAACCTACCAGACATTCTAAGTTGCATCTTCCATGATTTAGAAAGATTATACAATTTTTTTCGGAAATCTTAAGTGACAGACTTCATTGTATGAGAGATACTTAGTTCAAACCGAATATTGAAATGACTATAAGGGGTGAGCAATTTGTGGACCTTTATTATAGAGTAGGTCATAACAAATTACTTGAGGTAAGAGGTAACTTGACATTCGACAAGTTATATCTGTGACAGGTGAATTCATCTAAGGGTGACTGCTAAAGTTATACCATTTAACTTTTTCAGTCAAGTATCAATACACATTTAAAATAATATATTGCTATGTGGGGTGGTCCTATATTTGTTTTGAGAGATCATTAAACAATTCGAAAATGGTCAGAATCAATAGCATTTTTAGTTAAAATGTTCTGTAAAAGATCATATGAAGGTCGCATAAATACCAGACAGAGTTTTATCTTCCTAAAAACAATTCAAGAACCTAGCTAAACCTTGGATTCATTGTGCACATATTTCTAACTGTACTTTTACCAAATATCACTATGTAGTACCTTTGGTGTCTTGGCTCCTTCTAAGCTTCTTGTGAAGGGTATAAAATATAATACTAACGTCTTAGATGTTTTCTTTTTTCTCAAGTATGCTGCAAAAAGCTGTTCTTTTTTGGCATTAAACGATACAAGTAAGTTCTAATTAATTACATACCTTTTGAGACAATCAATAGTAGAACAGCAAATGTAGAGCAAAGGACTGTAATAATACCCATGTTAGCTCTGATTAAACTCTTAATTGAGGCATAATCCTTCTAGCAAGCAATATTTAGCGTGATTATAAATACACCCTCATACCCATAGGGTATTTTGGGGATTTTTGGTAACCAATAAGTTAACTGACGTATAAACAAACGAAATACACCATTGGTGCATGAACGTAAGCATTTTTAGTCAATTTCCAGGTACGTAGGAGTTATTGCCTATTTAAGTAGAACACGTGTCGTTCGTGTATTGCGGTAGATTGCAGATTGGTCTTTTAACAAAGTTATTTATTATACTATTATATGCGCTGCTTATGATTGGTACCAGGTGGTTTTGTCTAGGACAAGGAAGTTTCTGAGTTGATTGGGTAATCCGTTCAATGGTATGACTAAAGTTGTCAAAGCGTTATCTGATTTGGCAACATATAAGACAGATAAACAGATTGACGGAGAGATGGATAAATTTTTAATAGAATATTCTCACAGAAATAATGCCAATTACAAGTTAATTGTTTTGTAATATAAATGTTCTGTATTAATGAATCAATAAAAGCTGTGACTTTTATATAGCACATTATATTTTTACACTGAGTTGTGATATTATTTAATACATGAATGCTTCTTAGTCACTATAATACCCAAGGTAGATAGAGTTTTAATACGTATTATTGAATACAGGTCATGCAAGATCTTTATGTTTCAGATCAATGTCTATGCACTCCAGTATTTTCTGATAATAAATGAATGTGTGTCAAATTTGATATATACAAAGATTACAATTAGGAAGAGTCCATAAATAATACAGGACAAATGCAATTATTACCGCCATAGGGCTGAAATATCATATCATAATATTTACAGTTCGTCCGTCGGTTTGTCTATCTGCGCTTAATTTCATTCATCGCAGTTAGATGACGTCTACAGCTATAAACGCTTGTGTCCGACATGCATTGGCAAAAAGAAAAATGAGCTCAACGTCAAAATTGAAGGCCATTTAAACCGTGTTTTATACTATTCGCCGTTCTTGCTTTCTACGCACTTCGATTTTTCAAGAGCAAAATAGTGTCCAGTTTTAAGGAAATTCCTTGCTCGACATATGACCCTAACCGATAATAACATTGTGAAACTGTCGAAGCAAACTGATACAAGTGCTCAAGACTGGCATGTAAAGCCTACCATTTCTATGGCAAAAGGGGTGAGTATTGAAATGCAGGAATGAATGTGCAATGACATTATTTAAACTTTTAATGGGTAAATTTAATCAGGAAATTGCACAGTTTGGGCGGAAATCACATAGGTGTTTAGGTGTGGCTTCTTCTTGCTATTATTATGGTGCAAGGAATCGATATAGCTAAAGCATCACATAAAACGACGGAAAATGGGAAGCAAAAGTAATCTGCAAAATTTACCGATGTATAAAAAGTCTTGATCAGTATTAAGTAATATTTTATATCCTATCGGACTGCGGAAAATCCGGTGGATTATAATAACTGGAAATATTGTTCATTAAAGTAATACACGCTGTCATTCCTCCACAACACTACTATTTTCACTTAAAATGCCATCTCTCCATTCGCATAATGGCATCAAACTCATTTTTTTTATGGTTAATTATTTATCGAATAGGATGTAATTCTTTTGAATAAGCAATCACATTATAATGACACATGTAAATGTAGCTAAGGTATGCAGACAGGAGACTACCAAGCTTTGCAAATCATTACCTGTTGGAGAGAGAGAGAGAGAGAGAGAGAGAGAGAGAGAGAGAGAGAGAGAGAGAGAGAGAGAGAGAGAGAGAGAGAGAGAGAGAGAGAGAGAGAGAGAGAGAGAGAGAGAGAGAGATGCTGTATTATTACATTTGAAATATCATCACATCCATATTGCAGTGACGTCTCGTAGTCTTCGAAGTGTCAATTTAGATTAAGAATGCATTGATATAAACTATAAAAATCACACACTATCTTTTTAAACGATGTGTTCAACGTAAACAAAAGTCCGCTACACCCATTAAATGTATATTTAACAGTACCTGGCTAACTAACCTGGGGTGTGATAAGAAAATAAGTTTATCGTATTCTAGACGTTATATATTTTTTGTTTCTTGTCTAGATTCTACAATAAAAGGAATAATTGGCTATGAGTTCCACTGATGAATATTTCAGACATTTTACGCTGTTTATATATTAATATAAAAACCGTTATAGATCATACTTCCTAGCAACAAGCCCTAAACAAACACATTCAAAGCTTCGCAATGCATCACAACATAAATATAATATGGCATATTGAATTTCTAGATTTTTACTTGCTTAGGTATATCCAATGAACCGGAACTAAGGTTTCTACTGATCGATATAGTAAAATGTAGTATTTTATACATGTATGTAATATTTTGAGTTTTGGTGAAGTAATCTATGCCCCAGATTAGCATAGGGCAATATAAATGCTTGGTTGATTTTTTTTTTTACCACACTCTGAGTATGCGAGTAGCTACATGTTGTCGATGAAAACGAAGCCGAGTACATTTCCGATGTACACTCCGAGACCGGCTGGACTGGGCGGGTATGAAATTTGAGTCCGATTTTTTTTTCAACTACCAATACTACTACTACTACTACTACTAATAATAATAATAACAACAACAACAACAACAACAACAACAACAACAATAATAATAATAATAATAATAATAATAATAATAATAATAATAATAATAATAATAATAATAATAACAATACATATGCTATACTACTACATCAGCTACTTCTACTACTTCTATTTTTAATATTACTACTACTTGCCCTTCTTCTTCTTCATCTTCTTCTTCTTCTTCTTCTTCTTCTTCTTCTTCTTCTTCTTCTTCTTCTTCTTCTTCTTCTTCTTATTATTATTATTATTCTTCTTCTTCTTATTATTATTATTATTATTATTATTATTATTATTATTATTATTATTATTATTATTATTATTATTATTATTATTAACACTACTACTATTATTATTATTTTTATCAATGTCATTCTCATGGCAACAATACTACCAATATTACTTAGAAACGTACAGAAGAAGATAAAAAATGATATATATATTTGAAAGTCAGAGGGAAACGACGACTTTCATACTCAGAAAAGCTAGTAAATCTGATAAAAGCAATTTTTTCATGTGTTATTAGTTCATGCAATCGACCATATTTACCAACTAAACACTAGAAGAATAAGAAGAAATAACGATTTTGTATTTCACATCATCAGAAACTTTCCTCATCAAAGAAGATCTATTTTTCTAAGCAGTTTGAATAGCATACAATTGTATGGTAGTTTCCTAAAAATCTTGAATGGCATACCATTGTGTGGCAGTTTCCTAAATAGTTTAAACAGCATACCATTTGTGGTAGTTTCCTAAATAGTTTGAATAGCATACCATTGCATGGTAGTTTCCTAGGCAGGTTGAATAACACACCATTGTTCGGAAGTTTCCTAAATAGCTTGAATAACGTACCACTGTGTGCCAGTTTCCTAAATAGTTTGAATAGCATATTAATGTTTAGTTGTTTCCTCAATAGACTGAATAGCATTTCATTGTGTGGTAGTTTCCTAAATAGCTTGAATAACATACCACTGTGTGGCAGCTTCCTAAATAGAATGAATAGCATATTATTGTTTAGTTGTTTCCTCAATAGACTGAATAGCATTCCATTGTGTGGTAGTTTCCTAAACATATTGAATAGCATACCATTGTGCGGTAGTTTCCAAAACAGTTTGAATAGCATAATATTGTGTGGTAGTTTCCTAGGCAGCTTGAATAGTATACCATTGTGTTGTAGTTTCCTAAATAGTTTGAATAGCATACCATTGTGTGGTAGGTTCCTAAATAGTTTGAATAGCATACCATTGCGTGGCAGTTTCCTAAAATAGTTTGAATAGCATATTATTGTGTGGTAGTTTCCTAAACAGCTTGAATAGCATATCATTGTGTGTCAGTTTCCTAATCAGCTTGAATAGCATAATATTGTGTTGTAGTTTCCTAAATAGTTTGAATAGCATACCATTGTGTGGTAGTTTCCTAGGCAGCTTAAAAACATACCATTGAGCGGAAGTTTCCTAAATAGTTTGAATAGCATACCATTGTGTGGTAGTTTCCTAAATAGTCTGAATAACATGCCATTGTGTGGTAGGTTCCTAAATAGTTTGAATAGCATACCATTGTGTGGTAGTTTCCTAAATAGTGTGAATAGCATGTCATTGTGTGGTAGGTTCCTAAATAGTCTGAATAGCATACAATTGTGTGGTAGTTTCCTAGGCAGCTTAAAAACATACCATTGAGCGGAAGTTTCCTAAATAGTTTGAATAGCATACGATTGTGTAGTAGGTTCCTAAATAGTTTGAATAGCATACCATTGTGCCGTAGTTTTCTAAATAGCTTGAATAGCATATCATTTTGTGTCTGTTTCCTAATCAGCTTGAATAGCATAATATTGTATTGTAGTTTCCTAGGCAGCTTAAAAACATACCATTGAGCGGAAGTTTCCTAAATAGTTTGAATAGTATACCATTGTGTGGTAGTTTCCTAGGCAGCTTAAAAACATACCATTGAGCGGAAGTTTCCTAAATAGTTTGAATAGTATACCATTGTGTGGTAGTTTCCTAAATAGTCTGAATAACATGCCATTGTGTGGTAGGTTCCTAAATAGTTTGAATAGCATACCATTGTGTGGTAGTTTTCTAAACAGCTCAAACAGCGCATAAATATGTGGTAAATTCGTAAAAAGCTTAAATCGCGCAGCATTGTGTCGTAAAATGCAATTAATGATTTTATCATTAAGTATATTCTTTTTTTCTCGCTGCTTTTTAACATGTTTTCCTTTTTGTCAGTGTAAAGTTAACGTATACTGGAGTGGTGGATCTCTTACGAAATAATGGCAGTAGTTTGCACTACTGTATAATGGACATGGTTTCCAAACAGTGTAGTTCTAATGACATCATAATGTTTAAATGACTTCAACATCACAAGAATCCACAGCTTTCTGAAAATGTTCCCACCATAAATAATTTACAAAATGCTCGACTGTGCTTATCTAATGAAGCATGTTCCACATCCATACAGCGTCTTAAAAGTTCGGACCGTGATTGTTTCGAAAATCATATTCACATGAAAGCACGATTTTATATCGACACTACACACTTTCAATAACACAGCGAAGTAACCCCCGTATTATCAGGTGTACTGGAAGAAAAGACCAACAAAAAAAAATGAACTAATCTGTGCTAAATAAGAAGTGTCCCATGCTTATTATTATTATTATTATTATTATTATTATTATTATTATTATTATTATTATTATTATTATTATTATTATTATTAGTAGTAGTAGTAGTAGTAGTAGTAGTAGTAGTAGTAGTAGTAGTTAGTAGTTAGTAGTAGTAGTAGTAGTAGTGGTAGTAGTAGTATTTAACTTGTTATACTATATACAATAGCGTCAATAATAACGGAAATATACAAGCTGGTCAAAATAAATTCACTTCTCACCGTATTATTGGTAATCGAGATGTTATTTGCAGGGTGTGTGGGTACGTGGCTCATGAATTATTAGCTTCACCATGATAAGAGTAAAACAACTTGCCAATTAGAATTAGAACACCAGATTAGTTATTCTCTGAATTACTATTCGTTGTCCAATCAAGAATTCTGAACTGTTCTCCGTTATTTGTCAGCATAATGTATTTGGAATTTTTTCCTCTTCTGCTTGTCATATTGCTTAAATTGTACCACTATATTTGTATGGGAAAGGACTTCTATAATCTTGTGAGAATTTGTAGCTCAGCCCCTTTTTGCATAATTTTGCAAAGTCATTTACGTTTGGACTAAGTTAAACATATCATGAAAAAATACAAGTAAAGTTTATTATTAGTTTTAACGACATAGCTGTCTGCTCTTGCTAACCATCAATGATGCAATTGTTATCGCATACGCCTAGCTTAGCCTCCATATTGACCTAATGACCTGGGATCATATAAATGATTGAATACATTCTAGAAGGGTTTATTCTTCTTTTCATTCTCTGCGCATTATCTTAAAACAAATTTGTAGTCGTGGATTGATTTGTGATTTGTCATATATTGAAATTAACGATATTTTAGCATATAAGATGCCTTTAAAAATAAATTACAGACATCTAAAATATAATTAGAGAGCTCTGTAATATAATTAGAGAGGTCTGTAATAGAATTAGTAATATTTCTAATTCAGCGTACAGATCCGTATTATGGTCTCAGTTAAATAATGTTGTCGAATAAAATTTTTCCCTCTCGGGCTTAGGTCCTACCAAACACCACATAAGACGCGCAAAAAAAACAACAACGGGCAAAGACATGAAATGATGTGGCAAGGACATATACATTTTAAACTGACAAAAGTGGAAAATGTTTACTATTGATACAAAATATATTTTAAAAAATAAATATGTAAGAACTAGAAGTAATTTCCTTATCCATGTATTGATCGTGTCTTTTTTTCTTTAAATATGTATCTGCATTCAGCATTTCAATGACTTATATTAAATATTCAATAATGCATTTCGTTAAAACAATGTAACATTTTCATCGTTATTTATTGAATATTTTATCTTATTTAAAACAGATACATAAATTTCCTCGTGATTACATATCTTATATGTTCATGTAGTAAGTACTGGAAAAAGAGAAGTGCGAAAAGACAGTATAAAGACTATATACTTACAATACTGAAGAATATTGACTGTTGATAAAACTTTATGCATAATAACTAGAAATGTTTGCATTGTTTATATGTTGATCGCTCTTTTCTTTAAAAAATTCAATATTTTTCCCTATGTAAGTTAATTCTACTTTCATTTGCTATTGTCACGATCTACCTAGGTGGATGGATGTTTATCCAACTGACACTAATCCGGTGTTTGATCTGTGGACAAACGCCGCGAGCAAGAAGCCAAGCCAGACGTAGTCGCCAAAAGGTTCTTTGTGCAGAACAGGGCATCGTAAATTATACCTGGGTGCTAATCCTTTAGTAGGACATCAAAAGAGCCATTTGTAATAAAATAGTAGGCAACTTATATTGACAGTTCCCCTGATTTACAACTTGGGAATGGTTAGTCTACCGCATCCAATCAGAATTAAGCAAGTGGGTGGGCATACCTCTAAGTTTCGAGGATTTCAAACTGACTCCATCCCAGAATTATTTAGCAGACCGAGGCAGATTACTAGGTGATTGAACGATTAAGGCTACTCCGAGATACGCACTCGTAAATTTGGCGTGAATCGCAGGAAAAGATTGCGAACAAAAAGAAAGCTTCAGAAGGAAGATATTAGTTTGATTTTTGACTCACACATTGCAACGCCGTAACTGTAAGTACTAATATTATGTTTACGCAAATACTAATAGTATTGTTAAAATGAAGAATTACTTTGTATAGTTTCATTTGTGTACTTATTTGAGATTTGTATTGGAGTTAGGAAATGATTGATGTAAACAAGATTATGAATGTATGTTCGAATATGTTCAGAGCATAGATAGTTGCATATTTATATATTTGTATGATTTGTGATGCAAAATAGATGTGTTGGTTATTATGTAGCTATGTGAATCAATTATCGTTGCCTGTATACGAGTAATTGATATCGTGCTTTATGATGTGTTATTATGTTATGATTTTACATTGTGTTTACCATCCATGAATGTATGAGTATTTCGGTGGGAATGGATGCATGACCCATGAAATTTGATAGCCTTATCTGATGATAAGTTATCTGGGATTAGTGTGAGTGTATTGTGCCAAGCAAAATAGTACACCCTCCTTGTGTTTTATAGGAAGCTTTCCGGGTGGGATAACTTCAGTTACAAGGAGAGTCCCGAGAGTCTGAGAGAGAAGAAGACTGAAGTAAGACTGTCGGTACAGTCAGGGTCGACGGATTGGAGTCGACGGTTCGACGAGGAAGTCGACGGAAAGGGAAGTGAAGGTGGAGAGGAAATTCTAAGGAGCAAAGGAGGAGTAGAAGTGGAGAGGAAATTCGAAGGAGTAAAGGAGGAATGCAGGAGAAATTTAGAGAGACAGATGAGTAGAACCAAGGACAGGGCGAAATTCTCACACTGATTCAGATGATGAAATAGGCACAAAAGGGTTGAGGGATTGGGAAGCTCTCATGTTGAAATTTTATTATTAATTAAATTGTTTTATTTAATTCCACCCCTTTGTACTTTTGTATTTTAATTGTTTAATTTCACCCTTTAGTACTTTTGTATTTAACCGTCGGCATTGCTGACTGGGGGCTCAGAACCATATTCACCTACTTAACTTCTGAACCATAATCGAGCCTGGGTGGGTGCCATACCTAAATAAATATTGGAAACACCCCACCCATTTTCATATAACCAAAACCATACACGGGTATAAAAACAATTAATTAAACCCCATAACACTCTAGGGTATAACTAAAACACCATATCGTAACAGTTATTATAAACCTCTAGTAACTTTCCCCAACTATTTAATTAAAGCAAGTATTGAGAAAAGGAATAAGATACGCAACACAGATAAAAGACGGTACAGAAACGATGTATACTTACAATACTGGAAAATATTTACTGTTGATACAGAATTTATATAAAAAAAATATATTAGAAATCAAATTGTTTGCTTTACCTCTGTGTTTATCCTGCCTTATTTTAAAATATATTTAACATAAACTAGCGGCAGTACAAGGACAGAACCTTTTTAAATTTACATGATAGAAAACGTATATTGTTGTTATAAAAAATAAAGTATAGGGTAGGGAAGTGGTACTGTAATCGGATTATGACTCGCCAACGCCCGCTACTATAATCGCGAGTAGCAGTGTGTACACGAGCTATCTTAAACTCAGTTGACACAGCGGTCGTATAAGGACAGTTTAAAATATTCCGCACACAATATTTAACTTTTTTATGGATTTTTTTGTTCGGGCCAATTGCAGATTACGCAAAGAGAAGAACAAGGCCCATGGATATATATCATGTAACATAAAATATTACTTTCGCACCATTCGAATCACTACTTCTGATATAAACGCGTGATTATTCTCTTTCGTTTTAACTCTTGCTAGTCAGTTTATATTGTATTTGTTTTAATCCTAGCAAACTCTTAACATCACTATATGTGAGGGGAGAATGTCGTTTTGCCCTTTCGTTTCATTTATCTCTTTCTACTCAGTTCATGTGGTATATAATAATGTACAGAAATTCACAGACGGACATCCTTCAAAATGGAGAGTACGGATAGATAGAAGCGTACAAAGACGTGTTCATAGCTAATTGTGTGGGTGGATGGATGAATCACTTGTTATAAAAATGTGGTTTTGTAACTGGTGTTTTTTCTCTATTAAATTATCACTGAAATACAAAGAAACCTCCTTATATATAGCACAATTTAAACAGATCAAATATATCATTTACTTAATAGGTCTTCTTAGTTACACAAAAAATACATATACGAGACATTTAGTTAACATATATTCGTGTGTGCAAAATTTCGAAATACGACTTAAAAGATATAAAAAGAAACAATTATCATTTTCAATGTCATCCATTTTTACTTCTGCCATTGACGCGGAGCAGTGTTTCATGGGTCATTTTGACCTGGTCAACGCCTTCTGTACATCTGGTCAACGCCTTCTGTAAATCTGGTCAATGCATTCTGTACACCATGACTGTCCTTTAAATCACATACGAATATATGATTCAAGACGGTGCACACGAATTCTCGGTGACCTCAGTTCTGGCACAAAGGAAGTTACAGTGCGGTCAGGCCAACGCTCTGCTATAGCTGCATCCCAATAATTGCATTGAATGGAAACCATACAGCATAAACTATATTATGTATATATTGTTTTCTGTGTGTGATAATATATAGCTAGCAGAATATATTTTACGATGAATGCTTTCTTCGTGTGAAAATATTTTATATTGCTTGTTAATATATATATATATATATATATATATATATATATATATATATATATATATATATATACTGTTGTGTCTGTTATATATTTATAATTATTTGTGATACAAAAATCCTATATACCTTGATTTTTTTAATAGGAATCTGGAACGACTGTGTGTATATATGAGAATTAATTACTAGGTCGTCATACGAGTGTGTCTGCTACGCACGAGCTTATATAACAACGATTCAGTGTCATCATTTTTTTGGTGATGCGTGCTTAGTTGTGATGGTATATAGGTGGGTTCGAAACTCTGTAGAGTAAGAGTTTAATTTAATTTCTCTAACCTGTATGATAGTCTTTTTTGTATTAAACTATATATATATATATATATATATATATATATATATATATATATATATATATATATATATATATATATATATATATATATACATACATACATACATACATACATACATACATACATACATACATACATACATACATACATACATACATACATACATGCATACATACACAATCACAATATATTTAGCATAGATTGTTAGAGAATGTCATGGCTGCAACATATTTGTGTGATAATATATTTTACTCAAGAATTATAGAAACATAAAAGTACACAGATTGTTTTGTATAATATTTTGGAAAGAATTTATAAGTATATCCAACGCTGGATGCTGGATGTCATTTCAATGGGGTATGTGTAAAGTCACAAAAATATTAAATACTGTTCACTTAAATACTTCACACACATACACACATACATACAGATATATATATATATGTGTGTGTCTGTATATATATATATATATATATATATATATATATATATATATATATATATATATATATATATATATATATATAGATGCAATAAACTGACGACGAACAGTACGAAACTAGTAACTAACTAGCCTAAGCGCTTTCGACTCCTAATGAGTCTTTTTCAAAGGCAAATACAAAACATAGTTACGAGAAACAAATAAACACAAAAACGTTGCGTTTATAAACCTCTGTAAACAGATCAAAATCAGCTAAAAATTCATTTAAAGACCAATCGTTTGAAAACACACACACACATCCATCCATCCATCCATCCATCCACCCATGTGTATCTTATTGGACATAATAGTCAGTTGGCACATATTCGTTCTACCCTTCTTTTTGCACAAGGACTGGGACATTTTAACAATACAACTGCAAATTAGAGATTGACCTGATAAGTAATACAATGATGGTCTTTAGTGGCCGGGTAATATTTACTAGAAAATAAAAAAACAAGCAACAATTACGTGACATGATAGGAAACTGGCCTTGGAGATATTATTCAGGGATAGTTTACAAGTACAAGAAAGGAGCATATGACCTAGTCCTCGCGCACTGTACCTATTCCTAAATGTCAATGCCAGTCGGTAATAGCATTAAAACGTTGCTGCAGATTTTAGAGGATTAAACCAATTCGAGATCGCCTACCACTATCAGTGACTCAAGCACCATCAAAAGTGGTAATAATTCGATCGACATTAACAATACCAGCTTCAGTTGGTCAAGTCAGCATTGAAGCCACACCCAAACATATTGTGATTTAGCAATTGCAGTTTTAACAATGGTAATCGGATTATAGTTGTGGAAGGGATCTAGACGAGAAAAGGCATTACATAATAGAAATAGTGTATAAATAATCACCCACCTTGTAGATGCATTAGATATCGCTTTTGACGGAGACGTTCTTCTTTTGACAGATAGAAGATAAACGTTTCAGCTCAATTCTTACCAAGACCCTGATCTTATAATAATGGTCTATAATAATAGAATTATCAGTGTAAGACACATTTAAGTTTGTGGTAGTGGAATTTGGTTATCGTTATCTAGAGGGTGATCGCCTTCGGTGTTATGGACCGTATAGAGTAAATATTAATATAAAATATGGATTTTATTATTGGGATAGATAGTGATCTGAACAGATATATAAACCAGAATAACACGAGCCCCGTTCATGAAAAGATAACAATTTAATCAACATTAATAAACATTTGTGTTAATATATTACAATAGGAAGATAAACTTCTTTTTGAAATAGATCATTCAATGAATTTCAAAGTACAAATATACTTATATAAATAGCCGATCTGTTCAAATGATATAATTAGTTCATCATAGAATCGGCTGAACGATCGAATACAATGCCATGAACAATAAAAATAACCTGATTATTTTGGTTCATTGAAAATTCACAGCAACTTTTCTGTAACTTCACTGCGACTGTACGTCTTTGTCCTTTCCACTGTTCCATTCTCCAAACTCTTTTATGTCTCGCCTCTTTCGGCCCTTAAACCTTGTATGGGTATGTGGGTGTATAAGTACGTGATACGTAGATACTTCGTTAGGTAGGTACAAAAATACGTCCCGTGGGGCTATTTTACCTTCCAAACTAAACAAGAAAGCAACATAAATCTCCGCTCATTACTCTCCTCTGTATTTCAGATATAGTTCTTTCGAAATTTAAACAGATACAGAAAGCTATCTGGCAGAAAAATAAACAAACCTAGTTTCATAAGACTGATGTAATTCCCAATTTCTATTTCAACACTGGCTTGCATTATAATCCCACCGAGACATAACAGTTCTGTTACCATATCAATTACACAAATGAATGAATAAAATGCATTACATGTCTTAACTACGGTAATTCTAGCGAATACATGCATCTAGCATATACTAAATCTCACTTCATGGTTTAACAACGATAATTTCAGTCAATCTGCACTCAAGATTTTATCAAACGTGAAATTATATGAGTTAATATTTTTCTAAATTCGACATGGAGACTCTTGCATTTGTTTTTTTTTTTGCAGAAAAAGGGTAGACTGAATAAACATTTTGCGATGTGACATATTAAACCCAGCGTTTTCGTGTGGGAATCACGACCTTTATCTGGCGTAACCAAATATCTCTCCCGCCTTTAATCTAGGCGCCAAATATGTAGTCCGACTGATAATCCCAGATTACCAAATTCTGAAAAATTTCAATTCGTTTTTTTTCTGATAAAAATAGAAAGTTAAACTCTATTCTTCAAGTCTTTCTGACAGTTAAATAAATTAATTTTTAATTAAGAATCCTTTCTCTCATAACGCAGACTCTACCAATCCGTGCATTATAGTGATTTAAACACGCATCGGTTCTCATAATTCTAACTAATCGTTCAGTGACAGTTATTATTTTCAGCGTGAGTCTCTTCTGGATACTGGGAAGAAACTTACAGAGGACAACACTAATAGTTATATCGCCGATGTGTCTCTTGAATTTTTCAACAGTGGTGTCGTGTTATTGTTCAGTAACGAACCTGAATCATTCGATGGAAAGAAATTCGAAAAGGTTATCGACAACCTTAACATTGCCACGGCGGCCTTTGGATGCACCATAAAATATAAGGATTAAGTGAATCCACTGGCTTTACTTATGGCGTTTAGCATGGATACATCCTATGAGGCGAATCATAAAATATATACATTTACGCGAGTTTAAAGACACGCCACTCAACCTAATGATGCATTAGTCCAAACTGTAGTCCTTGGCACCAAAACAAATTTCAGATTTATCGACATTGCCTACTACTACTTCATGACGGCTCGTTCGTGATTTCGTGTGCGATTTCCATCAGCAATACATTCTATTTTGGCAGATATACATTTGGAGACAACCACGAAGTCACGTTTTTTTTTTCTGTAAGGGCTACAATACAATTTGATGTAAAGCAGGTGCTGCTGCCAAATTGTATTAACAATGTCTACATTGCTGATGCCAATGCTACCCTACCCCCCGCTGACAAAGGAAGTCACTTGTTGTCGTCAATGAAGTTTGGAACGGTGTCAAAGATGTCGTTACTAGCGTACAAAACAGATTTGCATCCGATAAGCAATATTCAGGGATGTACATTATAAATAGGTTCCAAATGTTGTCTTACGCACGAAAACCCATGTTCTTGGAGTTTAAAATGTAAATCTAGACAAGTACCAAGGGCAAAGTAAGGTGATATATATCATTGCCTTTGGCTACATGGTCATCAGTTTTCCTCTGAAGGAATTTTGCTTAACTTTATAGAATGTCAAGTTGCACGTCCATATAACAATCTATGGTCGTTCATGTACCGGCATCAAAGTATTGACACATGTCTGCCGATTTCCCAGTACGACTGTCCTATATAGCTCCCGACTAATTAATTTTCATCAAAAACCTGGAGTTGTATAGGCTTTCGTGGTTGATATGTGCTTTCATGCATGTGTACGTGCGAATTCAGCTGGAGGTAACAGATGCGTTGCTTTGATTGTCTCTGACAAGATGCTGTTGTTGGTGGACGCAATGTGGGAAAAATGGGTCTCATTGACGCGCCTATAGCAAATGCATAGATGTTTGGAATTCGTAATATAGAAATTAAATCTGTTATGCATTCAAAAATAGTGTCCTATCACGAAGTTAAAATTGTCCATAACCCAAAACAGCTTACGACAATAAGGAGCGCAATACCAAATGATTACGGTGTCACGTTGAGACTTTCTACGATACAGCTATCTGGCAATGTCTCCTTATAGTTAACACAAAGACAATTTATAAAACCTAAAATAGACATTCAACGAACATCTTAGTCTGATGTGGCACATACACGGGTTGGACTTTTCTATTGGACATTTCTACATCTCTCTAGCATTCCAACGTTGCTATTACTTGCGGATCCTGTGGATACTATAGCGACCGCATTAAGGTATGATTGAGAGGCCTGATATTGTGTCGTAAATGAATAATAAATTATTAGGCCTCGACTACCCCGAACGACTGAAAATGACCTTCCTTTGGACCAGTTGTGTTTTACTCGGTATGGAAAATTTAGTGAAGCATTTCTGAGGTGTCTTTATGGTGAATGAGCATGCGCCGATGAATGTTACCTTGGATTTAACAACGGGACATGGAACTCACTCGCTGGCACCAAAACTTAAAACACTTCCATCAAAGTAATTGACATGATGCTAAGTTGTGCCTTACCTTACTCATGTTCAGATTTGAACTTTGCCGATTATGTAACATAAAGCATACGAAAAAGGTACGTAATGACGTGAATTATTTCTAGTACACCTTTAGCATCTCTGCTTGTAATCGGAGTGCGTGGTTCTGTCCTTCCGTTTAATTGGCTTCAAGTTCTAGTCAGATTGCATGGCAATTGGGTGAAACGAGTTGTCGGAGTAAATCTCGCATGCAACCATTCGCAACGATTCACTGGCGTACATTTATAATGACGGACAACGCACGTTGATATGGCAAGACAGTATCATGCATAGCTGGGTGCAAGGATGGATGGAAAGATGATGGATGGAAGGATGGATGAATGGTTAGATGGATGGATGGATGGATGGATGGATAGATGGAGGGAGGGATGTATGGAGGGATGGATGGAGGGATGAATAATCGATGGCAGGGTTGGATGGATGGATGGATGGATGGATGGATGGATGGATGGATGGATGGATGGATGGATGGATGGATGGATGGATGATCGATGGCTGGGTTGGATGGATGGATGATCGATGGCTGGGTTGGATGGATGGATAATCGATGGCTAAGTTGGATGGATGGATGGATGGATGGATGGATTGGTGAATGGATGGATGGATTAAGTGATTGCTAATTTATTATATAAATTCTTCCAGTATTTTTAGTATTAAAGAATTACGGAAAGCCATAATTAACTTCTCTAACAAATACAACTAACACTTCGCAGGCTAAGTTGAACATAAGTATCATTGTTAAATAATGTCAGCAAAGTCGCTTGCTACACCATAAATTGTTTTAATACGTGTTTGAGTATCCTATTTATGCTAGGCTGATGAACATTAGAATAAGACTTTGAAGATGAGAAAATTTGCTAAAAAACTTATTTAATTCACAATGACAGATGATTTGTTTCTTCCATTTTTCAGCCCATGTTCAAAGATTTGCGGATGCTCTCTGATATGGTATACATTTGACCCATGAGATTAAATAGGAAGTGTCTAGTTCATTAGAAGACAAGCATATATAGCGTCATTAAATGTCAGCTGAATATTTGAAACTCCCTCCCCAACCCACGTCACATATCGTCACAAAAACTCATACCAACTGAAAATGACTTAGCACAGCTATAGATAGAGATATCACATCTGATAAATTTATGTCTCATTGTTCTCAAAGTACAATGGTGTTCCTCGATGCTACGTAGTTCACATTTTCTCTGTAGATTGTGCTGGTGCTGTTTTAGTGATGTCACATTTTTCAAGCTCCCTCCCCATCCCTTTATCTCACATCGTTACACAAGTCAACGCCTCCTTCTCAGTGCGTGACGTCATAGATACGAAATCGTAATGTATTGTTTAAATACCGTATGTACTCATTTACAATATTAGACCAACTGCAAAGACCCAAATATTCTGTCTTAACATAATGCCTAGAATATACATCATAGACCCTGATCTGAAGGCACATTATGCTACGGCAGATCTGGATCATTGTTGTGTGGAGTTTGACACAACTTTTAAATTAGTTTCTATGGTACATGAGGTTAATTTTGTTTGTTGGAAGTGGGTCGAATCATGATCAAGCCAGTCTTTATACATGAGAATACAACTACAAATTATTATTTGTTAGCATATATTTGTGTATACACCACTCAAAATGACAATTACTTTTAATCCGGTGTTTAAGCCCTTTCACAGCGGACCTATAATACGAAAACAAACTTTTGTGAGTATTTTTTTCTTTGAATGGAGCAACTCTAATCAGAATGCTCCGAAGAAAACAAGCCATTTTTTTCCATTCGTCAGTATACGAACAAAATTGAAACCAAAGTGTTTGACCCGTTTCTCCAAAAGAGAATAAAAGCATGCGATTACTAACGGGGTCAGCTTTGTTTATTTCTATCAGCTTGAAAACACAAACGGCTTTATATCTAAAATAAACCGAGATTCCAGTATTCTCAACTTTAATATCCCCCTCCACCCTTTCCTCTATGTCACCAAGAATGTTGTTAAACATTCATGAAATATTTACTTTATTCGCATAGGTTTAACGTTTAATAGACTGTTATAATAAACGTCATGTGATATCTACAGTTACTTAAGCAAGCAATATTTATTAGTCATGCATAACTTTAATGCTATCGTGATGCACGAGCGTACACATTTTGAGGTGCTAGAAGCTCTTCTTTCTTTCGGTTGATTGAATATTATCTTAAAAGAAATATATATCTGTGAGCTGATTTTCATGTCTAACAAAATTTTGGAGGTTTTGCCAATTTAAATATGTCTCTGTATCTTTAGATGTAAATTATTTATAACATACCTTTAACGGCATTACATACAATAGGAAAGTGCGGTTCTATACTTACTGTTAATCTCTTGTTATGTTATACGGTAATAGAGATAGATAGATAGATAGATAGATAGATAGATAGATAGATAGATAGATAGATAGATAGATAGATAGATAGATGGATGGACGGATAGACGGACGGACGGACGGATGGACGGACGGACAAACTGACAGATAGATAGATAGATAGATAGATAGATAGATAGATAGATAGATAGATAGATTATTTAAATATTTGCTTTAGAATTCTAAATGTACAAAGTGTGTGTATACCCATGTAGAATACCCAAGCGAGGTATAATTTGTTTAACATAGTTTTATGTTTGCATAAATGGAAATATAAAGCAAGTAACAATCCATTCACAAAGACAAATACCTTGGATTCAAATGGCATGTCCTTTCATTACTGATCTAAGACATGAACCAAAAGTGTTTGGATCAATATTTCGCCAAATACTACGGCTGATCTATGATAAGGGAACAAATATGCGTGATTCATTATTTCTCCGAATAGGACAAAAGAATGCTTCAGTACGCCCTCATTGAAACAAAAATTCGGCAGTCTAATGAAAATGAATTTAAACTGTACGGGTCACTTATCTCATCAGGACGTGATAATATAGGAGTGCTCAAAGACTCAACATGTTTATTTCTGTTTACTTCAACATAAACGTGGCTTTATATCTATTAACAAGGGACAATCTAGTACTCTGTATATATTAAGGTATGATGTGACTGTATAATAAAAAGAACTGCAAGAGATTAGGGCTACAAATTTCACAGATTATTTTAATTAACGTCACGTAGTGTCTCCAGATTTCAGTTATTTGAAACTTGCAATAAAATGTAATCCGTTATTGCTGCATGCGCACGGACAAAAGCAATCCACTAATGGTTTTGAAGAAATCCATATACATCGTTTATCCCAGTCATTCTCGCTTTTTCTTAACTCCTCGAAACGATTTCTGCGGTTTCCCATGACCATGCATATAAAAATTGGTATTCTAACATGTTGCCAAGAAGTTATCTTTTTATCTGCTTATCATCCGAAACCAAAATCATATAGCAGTCAGCTGATTTTGAGGATTTTCAGATTATGTAAAGTGGAACTTTGAGATATCCCATTTTATCCAACACGTGATATTGAATTTCTTGAAATAAGACATCGAAATTTCAACTGCAACTTTTCATTGGAACAGTTTGTGTCTGCTACGGCGCCTCGTGCTCTTTACCTTATGCTATATCAGTATTCGTGACCGGAGCAAGTCAATTACTATCATGTTAAATAGATCGTCCGTTGTCTTTAGCAGTGTAGGTGTGCAAGCACGTGCTGGGATTCTCATGCGTACATCTATAAAAACAGAGTATGCGCATATATACATCGATAGCTTGTTGAAAGGTATGTAGGTAGGTTGGTGTCCGATATGATGGATTGTTTGAGACATAAACACCTTTAGTATTTTGCTTAAGTCTGATTGGAAGCCATAATAGTACCACCTAAGACATTTAGAGATCGCCCAACTTAGGTTAATCTTATCATACCTACACTTTATAAATTCTTTTTAGCTACTAATTGACTCATTTGGATATTGTTTTAATGTGTGTTTCAGAATCCAGCTTATGGTTGATCTTTAACCAAGAGAGACATGCCTGTTGAAGATCTAAATTCATAATGACAGATGCCTTTTTGTCAGTCGACCCTGCAGATTAAAAGCGAGTCCACGAGTTAAACATCAAATTGTGTGATCCAGTATATTTCTGAACAGGAAAAAAAACTTCCAAATTGTCCAAGTAATACAATAAATGTATTAAATTCTATTACAGATTCAGCTTTTTAATTTATATTACAAGATATTCATTTACGATTCAACAATAACAGATGCAGCGATAATGCAAATTAGTCATCAATCGTCTAAATTCATTCGTATCATTGACGGCGGAGGATCATGGAACTCGTAAGACTGTTTTAGTAGTGTTGAACATTGTAAATTTTGGAAAATTGTTGAGAAGCCATAAGTCGTCTAGAGAATTACTATGGTGAAACTTCTCCCCGTCATTTTAAACTTGCAAATGCGTCGTTCGAAATAGTAAGAAGGTAACGCGTGCATTTATACACATTATGTGTTATCAGCTAGCTATTTATTACGGCAATCTATATAAGATTTAAATTGGTTCTTTTTTGTTTTATTGCGTGGCTGATTAAGTGTGGTGAACTTGAAGTCCGAGGATAGTGCTTGATGAACAGTCCTCGTTCTTACTGTTCTGCGAATTCGACACTTGCAACATCTTTAAGATCATTACTAGGGCCCCGAGTGGCCGAGTGGTCTAAAGCGCTGTCCGTTACGGATCACTGCCATCTCACCTGTGTCTGCGTGTGTTCGAGTCTAGGATTCGGCTATTGTAGATATGTGAGAAAGCCTGCCAGTAGCTTCTCGTGGGTCGGTGGTTCTTTCCGGTGATTTCCCGGTTTCTTCCTCCACCATTAATACTGGCCGCCATGAATAGCCTATCGTGTGCTGAAAAATGGCGTTAAGCCCAACAACATATAAGATCTTTACTTTTCATAGACTGGGACTCGGGGTGGCGAGTTGTCTACAGCTCTTGTATTTGCCGATCACTACCATCCACGTGGGTTTCAGTCTCGGACTCGGCAAATGTGAGTATGTAAGAGAACTTGCAATTAGCTGCCTTATATGAATACCTTTATTGTAATTTTTCAATTAAAGACTCACTAAAATCCACAAGAATCCTCTTTGAAATTTAGATATAGCACAATGCAGGATAAACTGAGCAAATCTATAATTATCTAAAATGAGCATTATAGTCACCAATTACCACTGTAAGATACTGTTTTAATACGTTTCTTCGAATCCTGACCATCCAAGGTATTAATATACATGACTAATAGCAATTCATTGTATTCATTTGTTAAGATATATATTGATGAGTTTAAAATTTTGAAATATAAAGTACTAACAATTGGTACGATATTTTAAAAGTGCACATCATTCACAATCATTCACAGAAATACAGTTTCTTTCATTGCAATTGTCCCTGCCTATTCACATCTGGCTCGTAATATTATTCATCATTTATCCGAATATGACAAAAGTCTTCCAAATAATGCCACCAAAACTAGAATTCCTTTCCCCATTCAGTGCAATCAGCAAACAAAACTTGAAACGATATTATAGGGATCATATCTCATAAAGAATCAATATAAACACGTGGTTAACGTATATTGACTTAAACTTACAAGCAGCTTTATGATATATTGCAGCGTTGCAACATATTGTTAGTGAACCATACACGTAGAAGGCTTTGAAATATCTGTTTGCATATGAAAGTGCAAGAATAAACCTAGTTTGCTTTTGTGGGCTTAATGTCTTTTTACAGCACAATGACTTGTAACATATTTGGCTGAGGATGAAACATGAAATAACCGGATGGAACCACCGAACAATGGCAAGCTGCTGGCAAGCTTTTCACCATTCCATGTTGGTCCAGCCGAGACTCTTACACACGTGGAGGGGTGCAATGTGTGGAATATATATATATATATATATATATATATATATATATATATATATATATATATATATATATATATATATATATATATATATATATATATAGATGCAATAAACTGACGACGAACAGTACGAAACTAGTAACTAACTAGCCTAAGCGCTTTCGACTCTGAATGAGTCTTTTTCAAAGGCAAATACAAAACATATATACGATAAACAAATAAACACAAAAACGTTGTGTTTGTAAACCTCTACATGGCTGTCTTCACATGTGCTAAAACTATAAATACAACCAGCTTGTATAGACTAGATGCGGAAACTGAAAACGTTGTATAATTCCCTAAAAGTCTACAAGCAAAGGCGACATCTATTTTTACTTTTTGTACATATGTAACGCAGATTATATCCCGGATATTTGGTTCTATACCGGTTATTCTTCTAGTAAAAATTGAAGGATAATAAAAAGATTTAGAAAATGTTAAATTTTACTAGTGCATAGTTTTCATTTTCTAGTCTTCTTGGTTTAGACCGCTTGGTTTCAATATTCTAAGGCGGCGTATCCAGTATGATTCCTTTTCCTTCCTGGTTTCGGAACTCCAGCTGTGGTTATTAGCAATAGCGATAAGTATTATATCACTGAAAGTGTGGCCAGGGGAGGAGAAGTGTTCTGCGACCTGGCTTCTGTACAGCTTTTTTGTCATCCAATCAGATCTATGAATGTTTATCCTTTTGTGTAGCTTTTCAGTTTCTCTGACGTACTGAAGGCCACAGATCTTACATGTGATGAGATAAATCACATTCTCTGTTTTGTACGTTTTGTTTGGACCATGTATGTTTAGTTTTTCTTTAGTCACTGTGCTAGTGAATGTCTTGGTCTCTATCATATGTTGACAGGTTTTGCATCTTTTATCGCCACAGGGTCCAGATTGACTAGGTTGGTTTTGACTAGCGATTGTTGTTAGCTTGGCCCTGACTAGGATGTCCTTTAGGTTTTTTGGTCTCCGGTAAGCTACTACAGGTTTGTTCGGAAGTATTAGGTTTAGTATGTCTGACGATTGCACGGTTGGCCAGTGGTTTGCGATGATTTTACCTACTTTGGGATTGTCTGGGTGATAGGTCAGAATAAATGGTATCCTATCAACCTTTTCTTTCTGTCCATATCTGAGTAGGTCATCACGGTTTGTTTGTGGCAGTATGGAAGAGAAAGTCTGGATGACTTCATATCAAAGGCAAACAACTTCCATCCTTCAATACAATTCACGGCAGAAATTTCCAACTCAAACCATGTTTTTCTGGACACAACAACCAGACTGGTGGATTGAAACCAACCGACAAACACCAGTATCTCCTCCCAACCAGCTGTCATCCAAAACACTGCATTAAGAACATTCCATATAGCCAGGCACTGAGGATACGCAGAATTTGCTCCGACGATGAATGATTCCTAGAAAGGTCTGAAGAGCTGGCTAAACATTTAGTTTACCGAGGCTACGACAAAGACCTGATTACGGAGGCAATCCAAAGGGCCAAACAAACAAACCGTGATGACCTTATTTATGCATTTATTTGCAAGTTTGGATGATATATAGTATAGTCCAAGCTAATTTTGAAAACAAATAACATACAATAGAAAAAATACTTTTTGTCCATTTCCATCATCAAATATGTAACATTTTTTTAAAATATGTGCATTTATCGATTGCATTTCAATGATGCTCTCATCAAGACAAGCATTATAAATTATGACAGCAAAATTGTTTAAACGGCACTTATTGCAGAAAGAATAAATCACCTGTTTGACGCCAGCCATGACATAAGTTGGCTTTCAGCTCGGTTTAAGTGCGGTTTAATTTACAACACAATTCGATATGGTAAACTTTGCAAGATCAGTCATTAAAGATGATATATCAGAGGTCTAATGTATAAAATCCGACGTTCCATTTAAAGAAAACAAACTTGTGTGTACTAAGTATAGGAAGTAGCTCTATATATATATATATATATATATATATATATATATATATATATATATATATATATATATATATATATATATATATATATATATATATATATATATATATATATATAGTCGAAATGACAAAATATGACATAAACATGAAATTATTTATATGTCTAAAAGCGATTGAATTAACTTTGCAAAATATGTCCCCTTTGCATATCATTTTGATTTGTTGAAAACCACTAAAAACATTTTGTGAAGCAGAAAATATTATCCGGACTGTTGTTTTACATTTTAAACGGACATCAAAGAACACTTCTTAGGACATATTGTTACGATTCAGAAAGTAGTTACTTGCACAAATATCTTCCGATTATGGGAACAAATTGAACGGGATAAAATTAACAAAGACGCTGAAATGAAAAAAAAAAAAAAACAACAACTGATAACAGAACAATTTACCTAAACTTTATGAAACACACTAAAGGTTTACATTACAGAAACATCTATCTTGGTAATGTGGAATAGCAGTTGATACAATACATTCTTGGCATGCAAGCATAGAAAAAATAAAACGATTGCTAGAGATACATGTTAACAATTATATATATATATATATATATATATATATATATATATATATATATAGATATATATATATATATATATATAGATATATATATATATATATATATATGTCTGGGATAAGAAAATGTAAATGTAATGTCTGGGATAAGATAATATTAACATAACAGGATATATTCTCTAAATATATATGGGGTTAAGTAATGTTAACAAAACTAGAATTGTGATACAGGACACTTTTAGAAAAAATTTAAAAAAAAGAGAAATCTTCAACATATAAATTAAAAAAAATAAAATGAACTTTGCAAGAAAATGACAAGAATTTGTTGGAAAAAGAAAATATTCTTAGTGTCACTTTGTGGGAAACTTTGCAGATGCTATATGTATACATTTCGTATAGCTAACTCATAGTTAAGAACACCTTGGATAAGGTCAATACGTGTTATGTAAGATTACAATTATAGACCCGATTCTGGACACAAAGAAACTGTTTGTTGTTAACCAGGTTGGTGATAGAATTCGACACCCAAGAATCGGAGACGAGGAAAGAGACGTGGGTGGAGAGTACCGGAAGTGTCAGACGGATCTGGAATTGATAGAAGAGCATGATTTCAAGGTGCCGGAAGTACGAAAGAGAAATAAGAGGCAGGCATTGATAGATGGATAACAGAGACAAAACTGAAAGGAAACTTTCTCACTGAAGACGTTTACGTTCATGTGATGAAATAATGATAGACAAATGTTAGTAGGCCATTGATTCTATTTGTTTGAACGAAATTGTGACTGAGAAATTTATCTATGAAATTAGTGAATTTGTTTTTTTTTTTTCCAATTGTTATAGTTTGCAGCGTGAGTTATTTATATATCTAGACTGTCGGCATTGTTGGTTGGGGGCTCGGAAAAATTTAAATGTTAATTGTCCTCCTTTCACCGGCATCAGAAATAATATCGCAAGAAGCATGTGACAGGTAGACAAAAATATTTGTAATGGAAATGTTGAACTGGTCTCTAAAGATCTGAATGTGCAAATATTTCTCTTAAAAATAAACTAAAATTTTTGTTGACAATTTTCCAAAGATAAGTTTCAAATAGCAAAATACTTTTCATACGCGGCTTCCGTGGATACAATAGGGACTGCGTTAGGGGCTGTCATAAATGCATCCAATACGGTTCGGAAAGGCCTATAATCGTTTCGCAAACGAATAGCAAATTATAAAGCTTTCGACTATCCGAAACGATTGACAAATGACCTTCCCTTCGACCAGTTGTGATTTACTCGGTATGGCAAATTCAATGTATCATTTCCGAGGTGTCTTTATGCCAAATGCACCTGCTCTAATGATTGTTGCCATCGATTTGACGACGGGATATGGATTTCACACTCTGACACATCATCTATTGTATTTGGACTTGTAGTGTTTATATTGCCATTTATAGTTGTTCATTATTTGACCAGAGGACGACATCCATGGTTTAATTCGACTCTACAATTACAAATTAGGCTGAACAGACAAATATGTGGTCATCGTGTTGTTAAACCAGTCCGATTGAGTCAACATAAATAATTTATATTGGCTTACATATTCATATCTACAGTTATCAAGTACTTTCGAGTACTGTGGCCACCCAGTCTGTCTGTCTGTACTATTAAGTATCTTGTGACACGAGGATGTACAAGTATTCCATGAGAATAAGATGAAAAGTTACATACTATTATTGAAGTATTCAGTGTGATCACAATTATGTCTCCACAACACAGTTACTTAAAACAGGCAATGTTGATTAATTATTAATAAATGTTGATCCATGATCGTACAGATTCTAACTCAATATTTATGTATTATTCTTTCTTTGGTCTTCTGAGCAGCATCTTCATACACATGTATAGAGATGAATTGATTATTGTGCGGGATTAAACTATTTTGTTTACATGAAGTGAAGCCTATGTCATCAACCACAGCTTTAACACGTGTTTGTAATAGGGTGGTTTGGTTTTGTATTTCTGCCTTAGCTCTTGCAAGTCAGTTTCGATAATCGTGGAGTAGTCAGGTTTGCTGGTATGGTTCATGCATCCGTACGCTTTCACTGAAATTCTCCTCTTCACAACAAATCCACGATACTAAAATCACCTTTTGCGATTCGTTGTATTTCGAACTGGACAAAACCATCCCGAATGAACAATAAACCAATACTTCCTAGGCAATTCACTAATTGAAAGTGAAGTGTGATCGATAGTTACTAAGAAAATGACAATAGAGATGTTCACGCTTGCTCAAGTGGATAAGAAGCTTAATTTATATCAGCGTCAGCGTAAAATGTCTTTTTTATGACATATTACATATGCACAAGTATGCCTTACATACATACATACATACATACATACATACATACATACATACATACATACATACATACATACATACATACATACATACATACATACATACATACATACATACATACATACATACATACATACATACATACATACATACATACATACATACATACATACATACATACTCAATAAGTGTTTCATAAATATGCATTTATACAATACTATATTAAAAAAAGACTTAAATTATTGAACTTAAGAAATGGTATTAAGTAATGCCTTGCAGATTTCATCTGAAATCTCCGCATCCGGATTGCTTATATATTAAATTTGTTAAAGTGGTCCGTCAATAATTCTGAGTTCATGTAACTATAAGTATCTTCTATGGAGGTCGAGAGGTCAAACTAACATGAGGAAATACTGTATTAATGTATTATTACTGTTGATATGACAGTCCATCAATCTTACCGTACTGTGTCTTTAGTCACCTTAATATCAGTTCAGACTAAAAAAGTGTTTATCATAGCTATGAACATAACAAAATAGTTTATTGAAAGATGTGTCGAGCTTACGCATCATGGAGGGATAGTGTGGTGTACGTATATTTGCCAGGGCCTAACTTGTTGACGTATGTTGTTGACGGTCGGACGGAGGAGCAAAGTCAGAAACAAATCCCACCTTGTTAGTTGTTGTTGTTGTTGGGCTTAACGCCATTTTTCAGCACACGATAGGCTATTCATGGCGGCCAGTATTAATGGTGGAGGAAGAAACCCGGGGAAATCACCGGAAAGAACCACCGACCCACGAGAAGCTACTGGCAAGCTTTCTCATATATCCACATTCGTCGAATCCTAGACTCGAACCCACGCAGACAGAGGTGAGATGGCAGTGATCCGTAACGGACAGCGCTTTAGACCACTCGGCCACTCGGCCCCCCCACCTTGTTAGAACTCTATAGTAGTTACAAAACTGATACAAGATAATTCAAAGCAAGAAACACCGTCCGGTGGTATAGTGGTTAGAGCGTCCGCTTCGGATGCGGGTTCGAACCTCGACCATGTCAATCCAAAGAGTTATAAAATGGTACTAACAACTGCTTCGCTAGGGGCTCATTATTAAAAGGTTAGTGTTAGGAACGGTTTGACTGGTGTCAGGATTATGTGAATGGGAGGGACATGATGTGTTTTGAAAAATGAATGAATGAGTAACATTATAAAGTAGTCCACATTTTATTAATGTATCATTCAATCAATGACTCAGCCAACGACTCATTGTACTAATGAATGAATGGATCAGAGTCATATGCAAATCAATATTTGTCCTTTAGTAAAATCCTCAAATATCTGTTTAGGTGCAAAATTAGGTGGATATGTATTATTTTGCACATGGGTGTGTATCAGCGTGTAAATGGACGCGTATGTGTGTACATCTATGTGTATTTGTACTTAGATGGACATCCATTTGTACACATGGAAAAGCATATGTGTGTAGATGTGTACACATATAGATGTATTTAATTAGTATGAAAATAAGTAATACATTAATATCCCATCGAAATTCGCGATCCTGGATGATAGCATTATCTTTTCTTGAATCCAGGACACAAGAAAGAAAAAATGAAGAATACCATCATCTACTAATTCCTACACATATTCTTTTACTTTTTGTACGTTAATAAAATGACTATTAAAGACCATACTTCCTTGTGACAAGTGCAAAACAGATCTAATAAATAATTCTCAATGCATCACAATAGATAATTAAAGTTGGATAATGAGTTTCAAGAAGACTACATGATTAGTACTTCCAATGTACTTGAACAATGCTAGTCTTTTACGACATCAATATAGAAAAACTCAATGTGTTTTAAACGATCGTGTATTATCTTGAGTTATGGTGAAATACGATGTGTCCTAAGTTGACATCATGCTGTTTGGTTGATTTTCACAGCCCTTTAGGTATATAAGTAGCTACTCATGCCGATAAAAACTAATCACAGTGCATTTCATAAGGCACACCTAGACAGGCTGAATTGGGCGGGTATCGAACCCGCAATCCATGGATTGGAATATTACTCTTTATCAACTGAAATACCGGAGCATACCATACCCTTGAAGAAGAAGAGGAAGAAGAAGAAGAAGAAGAAGAAGAAGAAGAAGAAGAAGAAGAAGAAGAAGAAGAAGAAGAAGAAGAAGAAGAAGAAGAAGAAGAATGATTTCAATGCAAGAGGGCAAAGCCATGTATCATATAAATATTAGGTTATATTTTAAAAGTACATGAATCTGATAAAGTAAATTATTTTATTCCTTGATAGTTCATGTATTAGCAATCACCACCAAATGAAACATGGAAGTTAAAAAAGAAATATAAATGTTATTTATATCATTTTCATTCTTCTTCAACCGAGTACATTTATTATCGTAAAGGGCTTGAATTGCGTAAGTAGTATTAGAAAACCAGGTTTTCAACTCACTTTGTTTTTTTACCCTCCAAACAAGTATAAATTATAGTCCTAAATTATCCCCCACCCTATTAGAAAACCAGGTTTTCAACTCACTTTGTTTTTTTACCCTCCAAACAAGTATAAATTATAGTCCTAAATTATCCCCCACCCCACCCCCTTTTTTTCCAAAATAAAACAGGGTTTTGACTCACCCTCCCCCACCTCTTTTTTTTCCCCCTACTACTACCTGTAAACAGGTATTTTGTAATCAAACAAAACAACAGGTGTTGGAATGCGATAAGCTCTTTACACAGAGGTGACTAATTTGTTAGAACAGCGCATGTGTGGAATACAATTATTCTAAAGACGGCAAACGGGTTTTACCACAAGATAACAGGATGAAAATTAAACTGTGTGTTAGAACGTTTCAGTTAACAAGGTGGAAATTAAACTAGCATTAGAATGAAAATGATATTATTTTATATCTCGTTACCAATGATTAATGTTTCAACTGTTGATATTAAAAATACTTCATTATCACGACTATAGATACTAAATTTTACTTTACCGCTCACACAGCGACGGGACTCAAACAGATCTTTCATTTCTGGTTTGTTCAGAGGATATTTTTTGTTGATAAAATACACCTTTGACCGATCGAGATCAATTGTGAGTTTAGTATAGTTTTGTTGGCTAATGGGGCTGTGAAAGTTTTTAAATTCCGTTAGCAACTTTTGATACAATTGTTCGAGATAATTGAAATACATGCTGTTATCAGATCTGATGAGCGAAAGTTTTAACTTGTCACATGTTCCATTAAAACATATACCTGATGTTTCATTATTAAATTCAACTGTCAATTGTTTACCGTCCATCATTAGATATTTGATGTTACTATTGTAGCTATTTGTCATTGTCAAATTTTCAAGCATTATTTTATAAGTTTAGATAAAATTTCAGTTGGAAAAGATAATGTCGAGTATAGATCTATCATCATAACAATACCCAAGGGCAAATGTATCTACCCCATTTTCACAATAGCGTTTGTCATCAAAATTATACAATCCACGTTTGATAATGACATCTGTTTCGAGTTTATGATGATTAGTTCGAATTGCCATAGCTCTCATAAAACTAACACCACCATCAAGCGCATACCTGTAGTCATCAAATTTCATAAACTTTTTAACAAAATTACGAGGCAGACCTTTGGCTTTTTTCGTTATTTTATTATTATCTAACAATACGGCATACATTTTACTTTCGGGAATCCCATAAAGTAAATTTTATAGCCCTCGATTTTTTTTTCATTTTTTAAAAATTTCCCAAAAAACCTTTTTTTTTGTGGGCGTCATGAAAATTTTTCTTTTCCCCTGGAAATTTGGAAAAAAGGTCAAACAGATTCGATTTTTGGGAAAGGGCCTGATAGTGTCCTTTTTATTCCCAAATTTTATACACGGTGAATCTATCAGTAAAACAATTTTCACTAAACCGGCCCCTGGTTTTTTTAAAAAAAGGTAATTTTTAAACGTACTTTTTCCCGGGGTTTTAAAAAACACTGCAAGCTCCAACAAGGAAAACGGGGTTGGGGTTTTGTTTAATTTTTTTTTTTCTTTTTTTGTACGCAAAAAAAGATTTTTTTTAAAAAATTTTTTTTGCTTTACAAAATTTACGGTTTTTGACACAAGTTTTTTTCTGCGATTGGCCCTTTATTAAAATATTTCAAATTTTTACAAGGTTTCCCCAATATTTTTCCCCTTTTTCTTACCAATAAAAAAAAGGGAAAAATTTTCTTCAGTTTTTAAAAAGTTTTTTCCAAAAAACCCGTTTTCCCCTGCGCTTTCTTTGAGGGGTGGGGTTTTAGTTTAACCTTTTCCCTCCCGGGACGTTTTAAAATTTTTTGGTACACGATGATTTTTCTCAACACAAGACCAGCTTTGAAAGGGTTTTTAAAAAAAAATTTGGGAAAGCAAAAAAATAATTTTCTTATCAAATAAAAATTTTGGTTTCTAGTTTCTTGACCATGGAAAGTTTTCCTTGGTGGTTTCTAAAGCTTGTTGTTCTTTTGAAAAACCAAAAAATATTCTAACCCTTTGATTCCGGGAAAAGAAAGGGTTTAAACGTTATGTAAATTTGGGTAGCGAATTTTTAAAAATCCCAAAATTCAAAAATTTTAACGAAAAAAGGAAAAATCGTCAGGTATTTTTTTTCTTGTTTCTGTTTGAAATCGAACAACCGTGATCCCCCGGAAAAACCCCTAAAAAAGGGATTGGGTTTTTGCCCTCGAACCACCGTAAAGTTATTACCAAAACTAGATAAATTTAATTTTCTTCCGGAAAGGAAAGGGGCAGGGTTATACTTTTTTAGGTATTTGTTGTTTTGCTTTTAGCTTTTTTTTTTTGTTACACGGCTTTTTACCGGGCCCCGGGGGCCTTTTTAATTAAAATTTAAAAAAATCAAAAAAGTCATAATTCTAACCCCCCTTACTAAAACTTTAGCAAAGCATCCCTTGGGGCAACCCAGGGGCAGAATTAATACCAGCAAGGTTTAGGGCCCTAATTTTTATTAAAATCACTTTTACGAAAAATTTTAAAAAAAATTTGCTAATAATTTAAAACCTCAGTTTTCAAAGGGTTTTAAAACATTTAAATCACCAAAAATCCAAAAATCAAACTCTTTTCCCGTTATTGTGCATCCCGTACTCGTCCCTCAGTTATATTTTCCTTTTTTAAATTGTGGGGTAAAATTTGTCTTTTGGGCAGGTAAAGATTTTTTCATTAAATTTACTTTCCAAAACCCTCGAAAGGGATTCGGAGGAAAAACTCCCCCTTTTTTAAACTAGTTTAATTTTAAAATTTAAACTCCAAAAAAAATTTCTTAGGTTTTCAAATTTTTTCTTTCACCTTTTTCTAGCCTTTTAACGGGGTGCCATAAAAACTGAGGCTGGGGCAAAAAAAACGGGAATTTACCTACGGAAAATGACTTAAATTTTTAAAATTTTTTGGGGTCATTTTATGATGTTATCGAGTTTAGGGGCCCGGGGTTTTTTCTCCCGGGGTCACCAAAAAATTTTTTACTAAAAAATGGGGTATCTTATCCCCGAAAAATTTTTGGGAAAAATAAAACCGGGAAAAAAATTGGGGGCTGAATTTTTAAAAATTAAAAACTGATTATTTAAGGGCCCCCCCGATTCTGCCCGTTTAAATGACAAAGGTCATTTCTTTTTTTTATTTGGAAAAAACTTTTTTACAAAAATTTACAAATTTCTGCTTTTTCCCTGAGGGGGGATTCTTGGAGGTTTAATTTTTAAAAATTGGGGTTACTTTTTTTCAAATGAGTAAATTTTTATCAAAATTTGTTAATCAAAGGTTGAAGGGCCAACAGCGGATTTTTTTCCCCGAAATTAATTTGATTGATTTAAAATAATTTTAGAATCAGTACAACAAAAACCTTATACGTACTCCACCCGGAAAAATGGGGGTTTTAAGTTTCTTTGGGGACTCCCATTGTTAGGGGGGTTTTTTTTACAACCAAATAAAAGGGGTTTAAAATAGGGGATTCGAAAACAGGGGTATATGGGGGAAAAGGGGGAAATTTTTTGTTTTTGGGTTTATGTGGACAAACTGGAACACCCTATCTTTTTTGATGGAAAATTGGGTTTTTCTTTTTACCTTACACAAATTAAATGCAAAAAGCTTTTGTTTAATGTTTCATTTTTTGTACAAACCAAAGCAAAACAGGGTAAAAAAAAAAACTTTTTTTTTTTATCCTTATTGACTGTCTTCCAAAAAAAATCCGTAAAGTTTTTAATCCAAACATAATGATTTTTTGTAGGGACAGTAAAAATTTTTAGTTTATTGTGAAGCTTTTTTTTGAAAAATTTATCTCGGTTTACGTCCTCCTTTTCATTTTTGTCCGGGAAAAATTAATTGGAAAAATTATTCCTTCTTTTCAATTTTGGTATTTGATTTTCTGCCACTGGGAAAATTTTTAAAATCTTTAAAATTTAATCTTAAAACATGACTGGGTATACCTTTTCAAAAAACGAGAGCGTTTTTTTTTTTTGCTGGGAAAAAGTGCGGGGAAAAAAAAAAAGCCCATTGGGAAAAATTTGTTTTCTAAGTTTTTGTTTTTTTATTTTCAAAATTTTTTTTACTTTTTATTTTTGGTTGGGAGGGGCCCACGTATGAATACCTCAATAAATTATATTTTTTTCGTGGAAAAAAAATACCCTTTTATCATTTCAAAAATTTTAAAACCCCAAACCTTTAATTTTAAAATAAAAATTTCCCCTTTTTTTTTTCCCAATTTCTTGGGGGGTATTTCATTTTGATTTTGGGATTTAACGATCTTTCCCAAACAAAACACGTCTCGATTTTTTCGAAATTTTAAGGGTTTTTGCAAATTTTCCCTTTTTTGTTTAAATTTTTCCCTTAAACTAACTTTGAAATATAACATGATATTGACAAATAATTTTGATTTTTTTTGTTTTTCGAGGCTACGTTTTTTTTCTTTTTTCTGTAGGGGGTGGGAAAGGGGTTTGTTTTGTTTAAAATTTTTCTAAAAAAAAAATTTTTTTTATCAAATGATAACTATTATTTAAAAAACCTTGGGAAAAAACATCGCTATTTTATTTAAATTCTCCCCCAAAAAAGGGGTTTTTTAGCTAAACGCAAAATTTAAAAATTATTATACTTTAAAGTATTTTCTAAATGTTTATTTTTTTTTTCACACCGGGGGAAAGCGCTAAAAAAACAATTAGAGGGGTTTTAAAAAAAAAAAAACCCCTAAAAATTTTAATTTACAGCCCAAAACTAACAAAAAAAATGGGAGCAAGAAGATATCAAAATTTAACCCCAAAATATAACTTTTAAACTCACCAATTTCGATGCCCCTAAAAATCAATTAGGATTTAAAAATATTAAACCAATTTAAAATAATGGGCAGTAAAAACTGACAAAAAACCCCCCCCCCACGTGAGAAGAGATTTATTTAAATTTCACCCAAAAATTTAAAATTTTACGCTGGAAAAGTAATTTGGGGTTGGGTTTTTTTTTATTTAAAAATAAAAAAACCCGTTTTGGGAAAATTAAAAGTCAGGGGTTATAATATTTTGTGTAAAGGGGGGTTTAAAGCCGAGGGGGGATTGTATTATTTAGGAAAAAAATTTTTTTTTTCACGGTTTTTTTCTGCGTGATTTTCCGAGGGGGCAGCGGTTTATTCTTTTTTGGGTTAAAAATCACTGAGGTTTAAAATTGAAAATTTTCCTTTCAAGATGAGTTTTTCAGCCGCAACCCCCTATTGGATTTTTTCCGGGGGCTAAAAGATCGCGGTAATTTTGAAAAAGAAAAACTAAAAAAATTTTTAGTAATTTTTAGAATAGGGGTTTTTCAGGGTTTAAAAATTTAGGAACTTTAACAAAAAAGTTGTTTTCTTTGGGCCTTTGGTTTTTTTTATGGGTGTTCAATGGATTTTATTTTTAAACCCCCTTTGGGTTTTTTTTAATCACATTTAATATTTTCAAAAAGAAACGTTTTGGGAAAACTGGGGTTTGTTTTAAAGGGAACAGGAAAAAATGAGGGAAAAAAAAAAAATAGAAAGGTATTAATTTTTTGATGCCCAAAAAAACCTGTTATTTAAAAAAAACCCCGAAAAAAGGGGTGGGAGATCGAATTCAAATTCCCTTTTTTAGCTGCGGCCAAAATTATAAGATAATCCCCCATCGTTAAAATTTAGCTGTGGGGCCAAAAAAAAAACTTTTTCAAGAGGGGGACGATGGGTAGGTTTTTTTTAGAATGTTTATTTAATAATTTTTTTGTTAATTTTGGGTTTTTGTCAAGCAAAGATGAGCAAATGCAAGGGTTTCATTGTGATTAAATTTTTTTGCGTCGTTTATGCACTTTTTATTAAAATTTTTTTTTTTTGCTTTTGTTAGTAATTTTTTTATGAGATTTACCGTGGGATTTACAATAACATCAACCCCATAAAAACCCAAAAAAACCCTTTTCTTACCGGGTTCACTGTTCGTTTTTAATTTACTTTTATTCCTTTTTGGGGATATTTTTTTCCCCAAACAGGTTCCCTTTTTATAAAATTAAAAAATTAAAAATTTTAAAAAAATATTATAATAATTGAAATTGATGAAACGAAACCCCTGAAATCACGAAGAAGTTTTTTTGTGATTAAAGGCGTCAGGGGATAAGGTCGTCAGTGATTTAGGTCAAAGCATAGGGATTTAAATTTTTCCCAAAGATTTTTTTGGGGCAAATCTTTGGTTAAGCGAAGGTGTTTTTTTTATATAAAAAAATGGGAAAATGATGGTGAAAAGTCACGGTTTTTCGGGCAGATCTAATTACAGAGATTTAAAAAACTAAAAAAAGGTAAATGTCAAGTATCAAAATTGGGTAAGCAGGGAATTCAATTAAAATTTTAAAAGTTTTTCCCAACAAAAAACTGTTCTGGCAGGTTTAAACAAACCTTTTTTTAAAAACAAAATTCCAAGGGGCCGGGCGAAAAATATTAAATTTGATTTCATAATTTTTCAAGGGTTTTTAAATCTTAAAGACGTTTTCCCAACGTTTTGTAAGCAAATATCCCAAAATCATTAAAGAAAACCCCTAAAAAGTAAATCTGCAAAAAAAAAAGTATGAAATTTAAAAAATAATAGGATTAAAACTTAAAAGCTTGGGTGGGAAACCAACTTTTTAAAAAATTTTCCCCTATACCCACGCCCTTTGGCTTAAAATTTTTTCCCCCCTTTTTTTTTAATTTACTTTCTCGATAAAAAAAAAAAACATCCTGATCAGTTTTTTTTAGTTCTTGTTTATTTAAACTCCCACAAAACGGTTTCCCCCCGCCAGATCTTTTTAAAAATACGTTTCCCGGTACTGTCAAAATTACCCCTTTTCAATTACAAAAAAATTCTTCGCTCCCGTTTTGGAGGGGTTTAAAACCTTTTGCAAAAAACCCTTTTTTCATCAAAAGGGGAAATTTTTAAAATTTTTTCACCCCAAAAATTTAAAATTTTTTCCCCGCGGTTTCATTTTTTTTCCCTTTGGGGTTAAATTGGATTTTTTTAAAAGCTTTTTAGGTGTTTATTTTTTTATGGTTCGAGTTTCGTGGTTTTTTATATTCGCTTTCGGGTTTTAAAAAGGTCAAACGAGGGAACCCGTTTTGGGGGTTTTTTTGCGTCTATGTTTGGGGTAATTTTTTTTCGTTTTTGCGTGGGATTTTTAAAACTCTCAAAAACAAAGCTTTTACCCTCCTTTCCCGTTCATACCGGGTTTTTTTGGGTTTTTTTCTAGAAAAACTGTTCCAAAAATTTTTGTTTTTCAAAACTCAGATCCAATTTATCAGTCCGATTTTTTTTTGGTTTTTTTTCGGCTTTTTTATTATCTGCTTTTTGGGGCACGGGGCATTGAAGTTTCCCGTCTTATCCAAACAGGTACCCCTGGAAAAAGGGGATATTTTTCTAAAAAAAAAAATCTATTTAAAATTTTAACCCAAAAACCTTTTTGGAGGGGCCTCAGCGCCCCAAAGTTAAAAAAAAGAAACTAGATTGGGAAAACATCCCCCAAAAAACTATTGCCCCGAAAATTTATCTAAAACCAATTTGCGGGGGAACTTTACGGCGTTGGAACTTTTTTTTTTTGGGCTGTGATTTTTGGGCTGCAAGATCATTTAATTTCTTTATTTTTCCCCCCTCTTTTAGGGGGGATTTGGGCGAGACTCTCCGGGTTCCCCCAAATTTATATTTTTCTTTCCCAAATTAAATTTTTTGAACATTTTTCTATCAAAAAGTTCTCGTAGATTTTGGTTTTGGGTCCTTAAATTTGTAAATTCGTTTTTAAAAATTACTTTTTTCCACTTAAATTTTGGGGTTTTTTTTGATCACGATAACAGATATCATGACGCATTTGCCCTTTTTCATCCCCTTTTTTGGAAGGCTCCCTTTTCCGGCAAAGGATTGTTTTTTTTTCATCTAGTTGGTTTTTATCAGCGGATTCCATGGGCCCGTATACCGTTGGGCCCCCGGGGAATGTCCAACCCCCTTTTGGTTTTGGTAATTTTCCAATTTTGGGTTATGGATTTTATAAACCGGGCCCTTTTTATTTCTTGTTGTTAAAAAAACAAAGAAAGTATTTCGACAAAATTTTTTTTTCTCAATACCCCCAAAAAATCCCGGGGCCCGAATCACAGGTTCATATCCCTTTTTATTTTTTTTAGGCGTCGGCTAAAAATATTTTTTAAAAACCGAAACCAAACGGAAAAGTCGCGGGGATTCTATCCCTTTGGGGGCGTTTTTTTTTTTAAAAAAGTATTTTTTTTTTTTTTCCCCAATTGGCCCCCAAATTTTTTTTTAATTTTCCTGTTTTTTTTTTTGTTTTTTCTGTTGGGTTTTTATTTTTACCTTTGTTTTAAATTTTTCAAAATTGAGCCGTAGGTTTTACATTTTTTTTATTTGAAAGTTTAGATAAAAAAAATTTTTTGGGGATCTCATCATTTTGCGTTTAGGGAAAAATTCCCTTTTAAACTGTAAAATAAATTTTTAAAAAATTTTAAAATTTCTACTCATCTGCGGATTAAAAAATAATAAAAATAAATCCCAAGCAGGCGTTCCAAAAAGGGTTGGGGGTTTTTTTACGAATTTTTAAAAACTTTTTTTAAATTTTTTTTTCATAACTTTTTATTTTTTTTATCGCTTGGGGAAGTCCAAAAAAGAGTCCCAAAAAAATTAAATTTTTATAAAAAATGCTTACCCAATTTCCCTTTTTCCCAAAATCCGTCATTTTAAAAACTTGGATATTAATAAAAACATTTAAAAAAACAAAACAGATGGTGATTTTATTTTTGAAAAGGGTTTAAACTTTTTGAAAAAAAAACTCCTGAAATCCAAAAGGAAACCCCTTTTTAAAAATTTTCAAATGATTTAAAATTAACCCCAACGGGGTTTGACGAGTCCCCGGTAAAGTTTTTGGGGCCACGTTCCCCAAAACCTAAAAATTTTTGGCAGCAGGCCTTCCCCCCCTAGTCCCCCCCCAAAAAAGGGGGGGGAACGGAATAAATTCCTTTCCCTTTTTTATTTTGGGTTGCAAAAGCATTTTTCACTTTTGGGGTTGGGGTTTTGTTTTTTTTTTTTTCTTTTTTTTTGTTGTTTTGGGGGGTTTCCCTTTTTTTTTGTTTCATTAAAAATTATTAATTTACAATAAAAAATTTTTTCAATTTTTTTTTTTCCCCTTCCACGAAAAAATTTCCATTACCTTCGGGCTTGCTTTTTTTCGTTGCGCCCAAAATATTTTCTCCAGGGGGCGCTTTGGGGTTTCAAATCCTAAAGGGTTTCCCAAACCCCCGGGAAAAGGTTTTGTATTATTTTACTTGTTAATACAAATTTCCGGACCGAAAAAACCCCTTCTTTTGCCATCGCTGTCATTTGTTAAAACAATCAATTTAAAAAAAAAAAGTTTTTTTTCGATCATACTTTTTTTCTTTATTTTTTTTTTAGCCTTTTTTTTTTGTTAAAACACCACAGAAAATTAGGGGTTTTATTTTTTTAAAGTAACCCGTTCCCCGCTTTGCAGTAAGGGAGCTACTAATTTTTTAAACTTTGGGCCATCGGCCAAATTTTTCCCTTTTTTTTACAATATTTCTTTTTCCATTTTTATAAAAAAACGGTGATTAAAACCCTTTTTTCTTTAAAAAAATTTTAAACCCCCAATAGAAAACTACCCTGATAAAAACTTAACACTAATTTACTAATTTTCGTTTTATATAACGGCCCCTACTGGAAAAAACCGCCCCCCCGTTTTTCCCGGTTTAAATTTTAAAATTTCCCCGGTTTTCTGTCTACCTCGCCCCGTTATTTTACTAACATCAAAAATAAAAAAATAGGATAAAGGTACGAAAAATTTCTACTGATATTTGAAGGGTTTCCCTCTTTTTTCCTTTGTATTTTTGTATTCGTCAAAACAGGGACATGTTTCGGTCGAGAAAAATTTTTTTTTTTAGCACATCACAAAATTACCCCTCGATAGGTCGTTCTGGAATTGCCTTTTAATTTAAACCCCGCGTATATTTTTTTTTGACATCAAAGTGAAAAATCCCGCATTTTTTTGTTTTTTGGGTTTCCCCCGTCGAGCTTGGGTTTTTTGAAAAACGCCAAAAATTTTTCGGCAGTTTTTCCGGGTTATGTTTTTGTGGGCCCCCCCACGTTAGGGCCATAGTTTTTGGGAAACCCCCTGTTGAATACCTTAAAGCTGTTAAAGTTTTAAAATTTTGTTTGGGATGCCCTTTTTCAAACGGTTTTTTTTAGTTCTGGGGCATTTTTTGTGATTTATGGTTTTTTATTCGTGGGGGAGCCCAAAGAAGGGTTTTTTTTATGAAAAACGTACATCAACCCCCCAGAAACTAAAACAAGCAAACGTTTTGGGGCTGCCGGGTCTAAAAAAAAAGCGGATTTTTACTCCGCGAAATTTTATCATAATCGCGACAAAAAAGGGCCCAAAAACAGCTTAAAGGGAAAAAAGGGATTGTAAATTTTACGTGTCCTCTGCAAATTTTTTTCGCCCAGCAAAAAAACCCTTTGTTTTTAGCGTGGATTTCTTTACATCCAAAATGGGGTTAAGAATAAATTTAAAAAATTTGCAGTACCCCCTTTCAGCTGCAGCTGGTGGTGGGTTTTTTTTAGAAATTTTTAAAAAACTGCTGAAAGGAAAAAATCCCTTTTAGCGGCTGCCTTTAGCCCGCGGACCTGGGGCAAAAAAATTTTCCTTTCGCGTCTGGGAATTTGCAAAGAGAAAATTTCTCACAATTACAAGGGATTTTTCCTCAGAATTTAAACCCCATGGACTATTTGCGCCTCTCTTTTTAAAAAATTTTGTTGAATTCCCGCTATTAAACCCCCCCCAGTTCTTTAAAAAAACCCCTCTTTTTAATTTTCAGTTTTGGGTCCGATAACGTCGGGAAAAAGGGTATTTTAAAATTTTAAAATTTTTAAATTGCAAATTGTGGTGGGCTCGAAAATCTTTTTACAGTTTGATTAAACCAGTTGATATTTTTGCACTTTTTGAATAAACTCCAAACCGGGATTTATAAAAAGCTAATTCTGCCCAACTGCCCAAAAGCCCGCAGGTGGATTGGCTACGTCATAATTACCACGAAAATTCTAAAATAGCCTTTTTGGGAAATAAAATTAAAATCTTTTGTCCTTTTGGGGTTAAAAAATTTTTAAAAACCAGTTTTTTTTGGGGTTTCCCTTAGGGGAAATTTTTTCAAGGGACTCAAAAAAACTCGAATTTTTTGTTTACAAACGTTTTTCGATGTTTATTAAATTTTTTTGTTAACTCGGATTTAAATTTTTTGTAACATTTTTTTTATTTTAATTTTTATAATATTTTTTTTGGGGGCCTTGGGTTTCTTTTTGATTTAATTTTTTTTATGATCTGCTCGCCCCTTTTGGGGATTTAAAAATTTTTTTTTTTTGTTGTTAATTTATAAACTTTTTTTAGTTTCTTTTGGGTTTGGAAACGTTTTTTTGAATTTGCTTTTTTTATTTCGAGGGAGTCGGGGGATCTCCTTTTATTTTTTTTAGCTATTTTTTTTCCCACCCCCCAGTTTCCCCGCGGGGAGATGCAAACCCAGTTGGGAAAAAACTTTTTCCCGCGTTTTAATAGCAATTGGTTTTCAACTTTACCGCTAGTCCGGGAAAAATTTTTTTAAAAACTTTAGGAAAAAAAATTTCCAAAAAAATTCCCCCTTTTTAAAATTTTTTTTTTCGAAAAATTTTTTTTCCTTTTTTTTCATTAAAATTTTTTTGTTTTTTAATTTTTTTCTTTTTGGGTCGGTAGATGTAAAATAAAAAAAGTTTACAATTTTATTTTAACAGGGAAAGTTTTTTCCCGGGTTTGGGTCTGGGCAAACTGCATCCTTTTACTTGAATTTGGCTTTAACGGTTTTTAAAGGGTAATTTTATAATATGTCGTGGAGTTTTTTTGCAGAGAGAACCTGGGGGGGGACTTTGGGTGAGAAACTGGAAATTTGTTTTTACCCTTTTCACCCTTTTGGGTGTATAAGAGCCAGAAACAGTAGAGCAATTTTTTTAATATTGTATTTACTTTGTTTATTTTTAGGGAGTTTTCCCCTTGGGGCATTTTGGGAAAGGGTGTTTTAAGGGGCGTGTAAATTTTTTTTAGTAAATCCTAAAACAGGGTTTTGCAATATTTCTTTCCCCTTGGGGGGAAGATTGATTTTCTATTTTTTCAAATTACCTAGTTTTGCATGGGGTTATAATTTGCTGGGAATTCAAAAAATTTTCAAAACCCCCCCCGTCAGGGTTTTTTTTTATGAGCTCTTTTTATGCCCTTTTTTTAGATCTTCAAAAATTTTTAAGCCCTTGCGGGGAAATTTTTTTTTTTTTTTGTTGTAGATATTGTAGGGGGTTTTAATCATAGTTAAAAAAACCCTTTCAAACGTTTAAAATCATTTTTCACCCTTTTTGGTATAGCATTTTCCCGCAAAATACAAAAAATTTTAAACCAATTTTTTTATTGTTCTGTAGGGGTCTAGTTCATAGGTGGAAAATTTAATTTTCTGAAAAATTTGCGCTATCTTCTGTAGGAACCCCCGCTAGGTTTAGTAAAATGTTGTTTGGGATTCCTTTAATTTTTATAACATTTTTAAAAAAAATTAAGTGCCGCGGGTTAAATCGTGGTTTTAAAAGGGGGGGCAAACGGGGGAGTTTTTAAAAAATTCACTCATCTTTGGGTTTATCAAGATGTCCAAAATTCTTATCAAGTTCAAAATCTAACATTCCCCGCTTCCCCTTTTATGGGTAAAAAATTAAAATTTTTACCTAAACATTCGTAAATTTTAAAAAAAATAAATTTTTCACCAGTTTCCGGGTTTTTTTTTTCTATATTTTTTTTTACCAAAGAAAATTTATCGGGGTTTATCAAATTTTTTTTTTAAAAAAAACCCCCCCTTTTCCCAAAAGGTTTTTGCCCCTGCTATTTTGTTTTTTTTTTTTAAAACGTGAGGGGGCAATGACCCCTTTTTCATTTTTTTTTTTTTTTTTTTTTTTTTTTTTCATAAAGTGGGAAACATTTTTTTAAATTTTAACCGTGTTTTTTAAATTTTTCTTTAAACACAGCTCCGTCATTTAAAAAAATTTTTTATCAAATTATCGATTTAAAGCTTGATAATTTTGCATTTAGTTACTTGTTAAATTTTCAATTTCCCCTTATTTTTTTCTTTTGTTTAAAAAATTTATTTTTATTCCCCTAAATTTTTAAACTCATTCCCTTTGCTCTTTTTTTAAAATAAAAACTTGATCTCCCCAATTTTCCCTAAAAAATTTAAATAAACCCCGACTCTTTGTTTTCTCCTTTTTATATCTTTTTTGTCTCCTAAAATTTGGTTTTAAAATTTGGGTTTTTTCCTTCTTGGGTTTAAAATTTTGCTAAAACTTTGCCAAGTTTCCCGCGGATTTTTTTTATCAATCGATCGTTTTTTTGCTTGGGCTAGGGCCCCAGGAAACAGCAAAATTTTTTCTGTAAAGTGCCCCAAACAGTTTTCTCTTTTCTTTATAGGGTTTTGTAACAAGTTTTGCGCCCGCGGGTTTTCCCGTTGTTTTTCAAAAAAATTCCCAACCCCAAACCTTTTTTTTCCCGTATTGGGGGAAAATCTTCCCTTTTGACAGTGGTTTAGTTTTTAGGTTTTTTTACCTAAAAAATGCTTCAGAAAAACCCGGTTGAAAATTGTGCGGGTTTTTCTGTAGGGAGTTACCTTTGGGCCCCCCGTTTGCGGCCCTTCCCGTGTCTTTTTGCTTAAGTGATTTCTGAGGGTTGAAACCCCAAATTTTTTTTGATTTTCATGTGTTTTTCTGTATCTTGCTCGTTTGGCCATTATTATAAATTTTAAAATTTTTAAAAAGGGAAAAGCTTTATTTTTAAGTAATTTTTAATACAAAAGCGAAAATTTAGTTGGGTTTTTTTGTAAGTTTATCAAAAAAAGAAAAATTAAATTTATTTTTTGTAGGCCCTTTCGGTTTTAAAATTTCCCAAAAAACTTATCTTTTTGGGCCCCCCCCCCGCTGGCTCCTTTTTCAAAAATTTTTCTTAAAGTCAACATTATCCCCGTCCCGGAAAAAAATAAAAAAAAACCCGTATTTTTTTCCCAATAAAAAATTTCAACATTTTTAAAAACCGGGGGCGAGAATTTTAAAAAAGAATTTCCCCCGTTTTTTTTCGTGACAAAATGAGAAAAATTTTCTTTTTTTATTCTTTTCTTTTGTTATTTTAGGAAGGGGAATTTTCGCAAAAAAAAAATATCCTTTTGTTTTACGGGAAACAAATTTTATTAACGGAATTTGTCTTCTGGCTTGGGCCCAATTTTTAAAAAAAAATCTTCACCCACTTTAAAATTTTATTTCCCAAGCGTTTTTTATTATTCCACTTAAAAATCATACTTATCTTGGGTGTGGATTGGGTTGGGTTTAAAATAAACTCTTCCCAAATTAAAAAATTTTCCCCCAAGAAAGGGAAAATTTATAAGCAAATTTTTTTTTTCCCCCAAACCATTTTTTCCCAAAAAAATTTAAAATATTGGGCAATAGGGAAGTTTTTATTGTTATTTTTTTTTATGCTTCCCCAGTTCCCCCCTGGACAAAAATTTAGTATCGGGCCGGGTTTTTTGCCATTTTGTATAAATTAAAAAAAGTGGTTTTAAAATTTTTTTCAGGGTAGGAAATAAAGAGCTTAAATATTTCATAATTTTGGGAAAACTATTAGAAATTTTCCACAAAAAAAGTTTTAAAGGTGACTTATCCAAAAAATGCAAAAACTTTATTTGGCTTTAAAATGAAATCAATAATTTACTAAAATCTTAACCCGGGGGAGGGTCCCGAGGAAGTTGGGCATTTTCCGGGCAAAGAAGGGGGATTTTAAAAACGGGGGTAATTTTTAAAAATGTCGATGTAGTTGTACGAAAAACCAAAAGGGGAAAATTTTTTGACACAAAACAAAGATTACAGGGTCTTGGAAAAAAACCAAATGAGGTTGGGGGGTGCTGTTTACAAAAAATTCGTTCCCAAAGAAACGGGGGCGTTCAATTAAATTTAAATTTACAGCCTCAAAAATGATTTTTTCCAGTCCCCGTGAAAATTTTTTTTTTTTTCGCAGAAGCATAAAACAAAAATTTAAGGGGGGGGGGGGGTGGGGGGGAAATTTTTTTGGGAAATTCCCTCAAAAAGGGTTGGGGGATTAAAAACGTAATTTTAACACAAAACTTCCCAATTTAAAATTAAATTTTGTGGAATTTCCCAATATGTTGAGGGGAAAAAAAAAATATGAAATTTAAAATTTCCTTCCCAAAAAAAATTAAAAAATTGGTGGATTCGGGGGCATTTGGGGGCCCAGTACCTGGCGAGGGGAAAAAATTCTATCAAATTTCATTTGCGAAGTTTTCTGGTATGTATTGATTGTTGCTTTTGCAATGCAAAGGTTTTGAAAATCACCCAAATTTTCTACTCAAACACTAAATGTGGGGATTTTATCTGGGTTTATTGTTAAAAAAAAAACCAAAAAACTGAAAAAGAATTTGTCTTAAAAACCCGTTGATAAACTTTTTTAAAAGCAATTTTTTTTCTGGGGTTTGGAAATTTATAGCTGGGAACAAAACCGCCCCTTTTTATGGGGGGTTCCAAAAATAGGCTATGGTTTTAAAAATTTTTAAAGAAAAAAAGGGATAGTTGATTTTAATCAATTTTTAAAAAATATTTCAAAACAGGTGGGGGAGCCTAATACAATATCTATAAATATTACACAAATTAAAAATTGGTGCGTTTAAAAAAAATTTTTTAAAAACTACAACAAGACCGCGAAATAAGTTTCCTATTTTACCCTTGTTAAGGGCCAGTTCCGGGATATTTTTTAAAATGGGTTTTGTTAAAAACCTTTTTTATTTTTAAACGGGGATTTGGGGTTTTCACCTTTCAGCGGCCCCTTTTAAAAAAGTTAAAACCCGACTTTTGATAAAAAGATGGGTGTTTTTAAATCATTTTTTAAAAATTTTAAAAAAACACTTTGATCAGATTCGGGTTTTTTACCAACCCCGGGGGGGAGGCAAATTTAATTTGGGTGGGTTTTTATTTACGGGGGAAATTTTTTGGGATTTTTATTAATAGGGTTTTTGGAAACTTTCTAACCAAATGGGGTTAGCAAGTAGGAAAAAAAATATCAAAAAAAAAAAAAAAATATCAAAAAAAAATTTGGGGCGTTTTTATATCTTCTTAAAGGTTTTTTTTAAAAAATTAAAAAATAAACATTTCCTTTTCCTAATGCTGGGGGTTTTTTAAAATTTCCCAACCGGGAAAATGCCAAGGGGGTTTTAAAAAAAGGGGGTTTAAATTTTTTTCCCGTTTTTGGGTTTTTAAAACCCCCTTTTTCCTTTTTTGAATATTTTTAAATTTTTTACCTTGGCGGGTTGTTCTAACCTAAAATTAGGGGGGCCACCCTTTTTTTAAAGGGCTTTTGGGGGATTCCAACCCCCTTTTTTTGTTTTGTTTGATTAACAAAAAACCCGGGGTTTTTCAATTGTTGTAGGGGAAAATAAATTTTGGGGTGGGGGGAGGGTGGGTTTTAAAACCCTGTTTTTATTTTTTGGGAAAAAAAAAAAGGGGGGGGGTGGGGGATTTTTTTAAAGGGCTTTTAAATTTTTATTTTTTGGAAGGGGTTTTTAAAAAAAAAAAAAAGTGAGTTTAAAAAAAGGGTTTCTTAAAAGGGGTTGGGGGGTAATTTTGGGAAATTTAATTTTTTTAAATTGTTTGGGGGGTAAAAAAAAAAAAATTTATTGAAAAAAGGGTTTTTTTATAAAACCCTTGTTTTTTCCATTGTGAGGTTAAAATGAAGTAAAGGGGTTGTATTTGGGGCTTTCTTTTTCCCTTTTCTTTTCTTTCACTTTTTAAAAGTATTTCTTTTAAATTTTCAAAATAAAATTTTAAAGACATTGGACACGTGGGGTCTTGACGTTTATAATGAAAGTTTTTTGATTCTGCATAATTTGATATGGTTATTAAAAATATAGGTTTTTAATGACATGAATGTTTTTAAATGCAAATATTTGTATACTGTTTTTTCTGAAAAAGGAAAAAAACCCCCCTCTTAAAAAAA
>JAEAOA010002216.1:2927022-3177022 GCA_016746295.1 Potamilus streckersoni | reverse complement strand
CATTCGTGTATTCAATAATGAGGCGCCATTATATTTCATGCATTTACATTTATAAAGTTCTAATTCACAGGTCGAGAATTGCTATGAATTTCTTCGGTAGATATCGCTTTCGTGAACGGACCGCGTTAGTTTTAAATAAGAAGGCTTTTTCTCCTTGCTATGAAATTCGCCATTTGAAATGAAAAATGCATCACCAACAGTTACATACTACGTGTGAATTAGGTATTCTCATCATAGGGTGATGAACTTGCAGTACGAAAATAGTGCATGACGAACAGTCTTCGTCCTTATTGTTATACGAATTGAGCGAGTTCGACTCTTACAACATCGTTAAGATCACTACTTTTGATACTCGGGGACCTGGGTTGGAGAGTTGTCTAAAGCTATCGCATTTGCCGATCACTGCCATCGGACCTCTATCCACGTGGGTTTGAATTTCGGGATTGGCAATGTTGGGTATGTGAGAAAACTTGCCACTAGCTCCCCATGGGTCGGTGGCTCTTACATGGATTCTCCCGATTTCTTCCTCCACCGGTTATACTGGTCACCATGTATTGCCTATCGTGTGTTTGAAAATGGCTTTAATGGCGTTAAACCTATAACAGCAACTGGTTGGAAGGTGTAATTTCTTTGTAGTCAGTTTTATGGTAATTGGGTCGTCCATTTTGGTAGAGTAGTTCTAACATCAAAATATCTGCAGGTTCACAGGCTTAAACATAACGACGCAAAATGGATAGATGGCTAGACGGACAGATGCACGTCCGTGTGTGTGGTGAGATGGATGAGTGGGGTTATGGTATAAATATCTTTATTATTTTGTTTAATTGAAGACTCATTAAAATCAGCAAGAATCCTCTTTGATATTTAAATATAGCACAGTGCAGGCTAAACTGAGTAAATATAAAGTTTTCTAAAATAAGCTTTATAGTAACTAATTATCACCCTTAAATATTATTTTAAAACATTTTTTCAAATCCTGACCATTCTAGATATTATTATACAAGACGAATATCAATTGAATGTATTTATTTATTAATATATATATTTATATATATATATATATATATATATATATATATATATATATATATATATATTTATATATATATATATATATATATATATATATATATATATATATATACATATATATATACACATATATATATATATATATATATATATATATATATATATATATATATATATATATATATATATATATATATATATATATATATATATATATATATATATATATATATATATTAGAAATATAAATCACAAAAACTTGGGAAAATGTTTTGGAAATGTCCATCATTCACAGCCTGCAATACGGTTTCTTTCTTTTTTCAGTTTTCCTTTCTCACTAACAGCGGGCTAGTGACATTATTCATTATTTCTCCAAATATGAACTAAGTCCTCAAAATAATGCAACGACAACTTGAATTCCTTTCCCCATTTAAAGGAGTCAGCTAAAAAACAAAACAAAAATACAACAAAAAAAACAACAAAACAAAACAAATACAAAACAAAACAAAACAAAACAAACCTGAAATGAAAGTATATGGATCATATCTCATAGATTCAATACAAGCTCGTGGTCAACTTCTATTGACTTAAACTTACAAGCAGCTTTATGATATATTGCAGCGTTGCAACATGTTATTGTCTGTGAACCATGCTTGTAGAAGGCTTTGAAATATCTGCTATGCATATGAAAGTGCACGAATAATCCTTGCTTGCTTTTGTGGGCATACTATCTTTTTGCAGCACAATATATGTGGTAATGACTTATACCATATTTGGCGGAGGAAGAAACAGGAAATATCCGGATAAAACCACCGAACAATGGGAAGCTACTGGCAAACCTTTCACATATCCATGTTGGTCGAGCAGAGACTCGAACTCACGCGGACAGGTAAGACGTGTGATAGGTATAGGCGAGTGCCTTAGAATACTGCACTATCCTTCCTCTAAAACAATCATAGATTAATTAGACAGCGAGAACACGACTATGTTTAACAAGTCTAAATCCACCTTCAAAATAATCAGCATCCAGTAGGCCTATGATGTTATTTCGTTGTTGGCAGCGACAAGTTCTGCCTGTCATAAACTTCTTTTCGTCACACTGGTATTTTATGCAAAACGTAACACACTCTTCGCTAGACCCAAATTATCCTCTGTTCATTGTATATTAAACAGAACGAATAATGCGAAAAAAAATGCAAAACGTAAATAATGACACAATGCCATGATTTGACAGATTCTACATTTACAAAGGAATAATATGTATATTTCTTGAGTTTAACATAACAACTTCAATCCCAGTATTTAAAGATAACTTGCATTTGTTTGCAAGTTTGAATTATATATACAGTATAGTCTATGTTAATTTGACCACTCCTTGTTTCTTCGTTATTTTCGTCAAATCTTTGGTTGGGAGGCTAGTTTCCACGAAGGTGTCACGTGACACTGAAAAATTTTATCAGCCAGTTCGGAAATGTCTTTCGCCGAAAGAATGTTTCACTTTTTCGATGCAAACCTAATTTTCTGTGTAAAAAGTGAATATTTTTGTGAGACACCAAACTGACATGACATTTTGATATATCAATTACAATGTTACGTGTAGGCTCGTACAATAATAACAAGAGAAAAGAGTGAAGACAACATGCTTTGTAGATTTTAACAAAATAGTTTATTTCCCTAGAAAAGATTGTAAAAATTGGAAAATAAAACTTACGGTTTGTGAATATAATCCAAAATTTGATCATAAGAATCTAAGCTACAAGTTCTATTACTAAATAGTTTTTTAGAATCCACGTTCAAATCTCGAAGACGTTCCAATATGGAAGGCGATGACGTCAGATGTGGTCCTTGTACAAATAACATCAATTCTTCAACTAAATCATAATTTATGTTTCCAAAATATTCCAGAATAAATTTTAACTGAATTTCTTTCTCCCAAAATTTTATAAAACAATACACTACAATACACTCGTTTGGTTTTCTAGAGAATAAATTATTTAATTTAGAAAACAAATGAACTTCAACTACAATCTGGTTTCAACAACTAAGAAATATCCAGCCTTCAATGTTTCAGGAATACAACTGATTGATGAGCGCTCAAAAAGGGTTATTATATCTGAGAAATTATCACGTGGTCTCTTAACATTCGAATAGCGCAAGCAAGAGAGAGAGAGAGAGAGAGAGAGAGAGAGAGAGAGAGAGAGAGAGAGAGAGAGAGAGAGAGAGAGAGAGAGAGAGAGAGAGAGAGAGAGAGAGAGAGAGAGAGAATAAAATATGGAAATAATAAAACAATTATTATTAATGTTACTATTGAAATATATCAGACTGATGCATTCCATGGAACTTGTTTTCTCTTTGGAAAAGCATAATAAAGAAAGAAAAACACATCCTGAGTAATATTGGGGATTTGTAATCTGCAAACGTTAAGAATATTTTTCATCTGTGTGATGAAGCTGACCGAGTGATGTGACAATGTAGCACATAGTCTTGAATTCAAAGCTTAAAGTACAATATAAATTTTATCACTTAAGTGTTTCGGGTCCATAGTTAGATAATTTTTTTTAATTTATTTTTACACCCAATTAAATCGACTAGCTTTATGAAGTTTCAGTAACATTTTAGCAAGATGGTAAATGGTATCTTTGTTTGTTCTCTCTGGTTAAATTTTATCAGGTACATGATATATTTTATTAAAGTACTGAATACAGAGAGGATATCTTCGATATTCAACCCTAGGAAATGTATCCCCGTCCTATAATCACCCTCCTCCCCACCTACCCCGATAAATGCCCAAATGACGCTGCACTGATACAAATGGTACGAATTTGTTGTCAGGATAATGTGACTGATCCTCCATGCACTCATCATTATACTTGATATCACTATAAACTGCAACAGTGCAGATTTCGTAGCGTTATGACTAAAATGGTTAAAGCTATTTAAAATTCTAAATCACACACACACACACATCCACACACACACACACACACACACACACACACAAACACATACACATACACATACACATACACATACATACACTTATGATTCGTAAGTAACTTTTGGGTCTTTTGGGGTTTTGTTTCCTTTTTCATTTCTTTTTGGTTGGTTACATTTTTAGCTTGTGACAGTACATTCTTTTGCCTAAGTCCAGACGAATTTGCTGATACAGTTTCACCCTGTCAACCTTAAAAGTAAAACTGCTCATTGATTCCTGTGAAACCTTCATTTTTAAACATAATAAGTTTTGTTTTATGAGATTTAGTCTTCCTGTTTCTTTGCAAAATTATGCTACACCGTTAAGTTGAAGTCATAGATTCATCGTTTAATCAACACATTTGGCAACATCAACAGCGTGAATTATATCAAAGAGTCATGCACATCAAGAGAAATATATGCTATATGTCTAGACTTCTCTCTTAATCATTTAGATAAAATTTAAAATTCAGATCAAATAGAATACAACCGTATCTAGTTAACATTTGCAAAGAAAAAAGTTTGTATACTGATATTGAACTTGTAACTCTGAAACCCGTTCAGTAATTATAACATCTTAATGATATGATCCAGCGATCTATCGCGTTTAGTGTCTTGGAGACATCGATATGAAAAACGATATAATTTGCCAAGAGGGTTTTCTAAAATATTTGTAAACAAATTATCTACGGGACAATACCATTTTGTGAAACTTAATTGACCTTCATGGTTTATCTCCCTTACATTTAACCACGTTGCATTCAAATCTCGGCGACTGCCTTGTTAAGCACATTAAGTACACACGGTACTAATTATATTAAAAAATGGGAACCAGTCTAGAAATGGGTGAACTTTAAATAGAGTATATACGGGTTTGGCTGACCAGGATTGGTTAATAATGTAAGTTATGTTGTAGGAGAAAGAATCTTTTGAGACCTTATCCTAGTTGAAAGTGAATAAGAATATACATTGTTTTATTGATGGAATTTCAGTTCTTTAATAGTCTTGAGTTTGGAACACTCATTACTAAAATTAGCACCGGACTCTTTGGTGTGGAATTGAAAGCACATGTTTCAAACACATGCAGCTCCAGAAAATGCCGCGGCTCATATACATTACTTATATGCATAGAAGCTTACTTCCAGGTTTCATCTATACTGATAAATATAAGTTTGGTCATGAGCACTCCAAAATTTCAAGTTATTGAATTTTTAATATCATGGTGTTTGCATAGGTTTATTAGTGGAACTGACTTAGTACCGTGATTCCTGAACGGGTGAAGATCCTCGATAAATGTCTATATGATTTACAGCACGCACCCTAATTTTGTACTGGACGAAATACACTTTCTGTCCATGTATGTAGGAAATTGCTGAATTGAAAATGAGTATTAAATAAAAGGGTTACGATACTAATAATTTCTAGCACGAATGTGCCACAAATCCCATTTGAAATTCTTCCTAATCAATAGGCCCCTTGCGATATGATAAGCACCTGTATGAGTTTGAATCGAATATAGTAGCAGTGTCTACCAATAGATGTCTGCGCACATGACGGTCCAACTATTTATGTGAAGTATCAATTCTACGTGTATTATTGTCTACTATAATTGACCATTCTGTAAACATTGAACGTAACTGTAGCACATGTGTTAAATAATTCGTAACATGAATTGTATGGATCGACGACCTTCAGTACTAAAATTAAACTTGTCATTGCTATTCATAACGTAAATTCTGATTATTCTTTAGCCTTATTTGTCTTTCACGTCCGAAGGAAATATTGTTCATTCATATGTCCTGTCAGCAATCACATTACACCAAAACCACAAAATATATACTTATTGCAGCGAACAAACAATACACAACTTTAATATATTCTTTACTTTTCAGAGCAATATCTCCTAACTTTTCCAATATAAAGGAATATAAAGAAGAAGGTTTAAGCGACCTATTTTCCACCGAAGCCTTTGAAAAACTGAATATTTCTGTTATTTCCCACAATTTTGCTAGGGTGATTTGGAAAGATATAAACAAACTCCGAAATCAACTGTCAAATTCTAAGTTTACATATGTGAAAAATGCTGCATAGCGGTCTATATATGAGTGGAATGTAAATACTGTAAAGCGATCTGTTTTCGAGTAGAATCTAAATACTGTATAGAGGTCTGTGTTTGACTGGAATCTAAATACTGTATAGCGATTTATATTTGAGTGGAATCTAAATACTATATAGCGGTCTGTATTTGAGTTGAATCTAAATGCTGTATGACGGTCTGTATTTGACTGGAGTCTAAATACTGTATAGCGGTCTGTTTTTGAGTGGAATCTAAATACTGAACAACGGTCTGTATTTGAGTGGAATCTAAATACTGTATAGCGGTCTGTATTGGAGTGGAATCTAAATACTGTATAGCGATCTATATTGAAGTGGAATCTAAATACTGTATAGCGATCTATATTGCAGTGGAATCTAAATACTGAATAGCGGTTTGTTTTCGGGTGGAATCTAAATACTGAATAGCGGTCTGTATTTAAGTGGAATCTGAATACTGTATAGCGGCCTGTATTCAAGTGAAATCTAAATATGGTATAACAATCTATTTTAGAGTGGAATGTAAATACTGTATAGCGGTGTGTATTTAAGTGGAATCTGAATACTGTATAGCGACCTGTATTCAAGTGAAATCTAAATATGGTATAACAATCTGTTTTAGAGTGGAATGTAAATACTGTATAGCGGTGTGTATTTAAGTGGAATCTGAATACTGTATAGCGGCCTGTATTCAAGTGAAATCTAAATATGGTATAACAATCTGTTTTAGAGTGGAATGTAAATACTGTATAGCGGTGTGTATTTGAGAGGAATCTAATTACTGTGTAGCTGTGTATATTGGAGTCGAACCTGAATACTGTATAGCGGTCTGTATTTGAGTGGAATATAAATATATAATCCGAATTTTTTTTATTTTTCCAAGATATAAACATATATTCTTAATGAAGAAAATCGAGGACATTTGTACTATACAGAACTGATATCTACGTGTATTGAATATTTATAAGGATATATTACACTAGAGTATAGAGAAACATTGTGTTGTCAATAGTGACAATACAAAATGTTTCCATGTCACGAGTGAGATAGTTCCGTATCTCGACTAAAATATTGATTTTCTTTGAATTATATTTAAGCAAAGCAAAGTCGTCAATTTTACGTGGATTTGTTTTCTTCTTTCTGTGTAAATGTATTAATGGCTACATAATCATATCAACAAAATGAATTTAAAAATTTAGACACAGACCTTTTACAAATGTTACATTTACACATAACTCTTCCATCGATTTCATTGCTCCTTGTCTTTTAAGATGGACTATATTGAATAATTGGGTATTTATGGATTCTATCATTCTATTGACAAAATGGAAAACAAAACTATTTGTCACGCTTTTGCTCTTGGATATACATAGATATGCATAGATAATGCAGTTAATGATACATGCACCTCATTCAGCATTATTATCCACCTATAGGCCTGTCCTCATTTAAATACATGCATATAATCTAAAATCGGTATGCAGCAAATCAACCTAAACGAATGTTGTAAACATGTTCCAAGCAGGCAACCGTTGAAGTAATTATTTATCTTCTAACCATTGTGCTTTTTTATACTAGTGTAAAAATAAATACCCATCCCCCCAAAAAAAAATACAGATGTTAATTCAGCATTTTTAAATCACGAACTCATTGTCTAAATACCCAATAAAGCATAATGGTCAGTTCACTGCCTGAATAAAGATACGTTAACGTGGAGAAGACTTTAGTCAAATATGAGGTCCCTTTTAGTACATCGAGACGAAGTGATACTACATAGTGGAGTTAAATGCCTCTGCTCTGTAAAAGAATGTCGTGTGGATGGAAAAGTAGGGGATAAACAGAATTAAGAAAGCTAAAGGAATTTATGTGCAAAATAATGGAAAAGGACTATGATACAGATTCTGAACGGTAATTATAACCTGATATGTTAACGACACAGAACGGACATGGACTAGAGCCAAGCAGTTTTACTAAAACTACAGCAAGTCTTGCAAGCAGAACATAAACATTTATAAGAATGTATGATAGACAATTGGTTTAAAGTGAAAAAATATAGATTAGAACTTGTTGCAGAAACGAGAGATACTTATACTAAGAGGATAGTTATAATTATGACTGTAGACCTAAAGACAGATACTAGACAATCTTGACTGCTCACTTTTCTTTTACTATCTTTGCTACGGCTGTTGAATTTATAATAAATAAATTCCAACATCATACAAATTTAAGTTTTGGGGATATATTAGTGCTATGAATTTTCATAACGTGAAATGCAGAATTAAATAGGGTAGTATCAGTTTGTTGTAAATATAACTTTCGGTCATTAACTATATTTGCTATAGCAATTAACTTTATGATGAAATTACTAATGAGAGATTTAATCTTTAAATACTTTACATGTATTTATTTGCTATAACTTGCATCAATAACTATTTCTAGTTTTGCTATAGCTATTAACTTTATAAAAAGTGCATAGATTTAGAAATACTAATAGTTTTAATTCAAAGTAATACGTTCCTAGAAAACACCACTGCATTAATTTAAGTGATTAATATAATTTTTCATAATGTGAAATAAAGAATTAAACTTTAAATAATTTAAAAGTATCTATTCGCTATAACAAGGACTTACGTCAATAATTAGGATTTTCTAAATTGTATATGAAGTGAACTTATTTGAAGTAGGGGAAACATGCAGCACGTGCACATTGTGATCACTATTGAGAGTACAGGTCGTGCACGTGTGGCATAATATACTATATATCTGAATTTTTGTGATTAGCAGCTTATGTTATATCTAGATTAGTTTAAAACTAAAATTTCTACTTCTCCTTTTTATAGCATATTAAGGAAAGAAAACTACGAAAATTCACAAGATAAAAATAAAAAAATTTAATTGCGTATTGACCCTATCTCAAAATTAATAAAATCAAAATTCAATTTTTTATATACAAAAGTAACACAACTACACACACATATTGAAGAAACATGAATACATAAAAACCCTTCAAATTTTCGATCTAGGGGGTCCATCAGATGATGTAATTTTGAGAGAACCACGCCAATAAATATTCAATAAAATAATTTAAACAAAAAAGCATATAATTGAAGTCTTTCACCTTACCATACCAAACTAAACTAGTGTTAAGCGTCAATCGGCATTCAAATGAATACAAACGAATATGACATGAATTTTCAAACCAATTGATCATAGCAAATGTGTGAAATACCAAAAAATCCCAACTGCAAACTATTCTTTGTAACATGTGCAAAAATTGAAAAATTGAATTGTGACGTGATATACAAAGAAATGTACATTTTTAGTTAATATATATATATATATATATATATATATATATATATATATATATATATATATATATATATATATATATATATATATATATATATATATATATATATATATATAACCATAACCCCACATTAAATATATTTGAATTTTATGTCACTGTTTGGCCAGTATTTGCTTCAAATAAACAATATAGATGGGCAGGACGAAAAAGTCAAAATCGTATTTTGTCTATGTCTCAGAAATTTTCGAAGTGGTGTTGATATGAGGGGTAGCCCTCGTACTGCTTGACTTCGGAACAAGCCGCCTCTACCATTAAGGTCATCGGAGGTGGGCCACAGCTGAATACACCGATCTGTTTCACCTGTGGAAAAACAGATCATGCTAGTATAACATTTTTATATCATATCAGAGAAAAAAGAATCATTTAACAGGCATAACTTATCACATATTAATGCATAAGATTGGACCAGAAAGCTAAATAATCATTTTCTTGTTACATATTGCAAGTAATCATAAAGCCAATGGATCTGATCCTTCAAGGTACAATAGTTGTTGAACTATTTTTCTAAATGAATACTGGTCACAAAAATAGAAGCAAACACAATTATATGATACAAAATCTTTCAGAATAATAAAAAAAACCATAAATAATTAAAACGATTAATAGATGAGATAAAACTATGGCATTAAGGCGGAATGTGGAAACAAAAACAAAGCGAATGTCAATGCAGCAAGCATATAGGTTGTACAATTTTAATTTTTTAAATGACTCATTTTAATAAAATATTTTTCCGTACATCAGGATGTTCATCATGAAGGGATTTGAGGAAATTCACAAACTCAGGACGTCCAAAATGAGTGGTTGCCTTCAGCCCAGTAAACAAGCTCCTTCCTGCTATCTTCTGGAAATGTTTCTCACAGATGTACTAGAAAAGTAAGCATCAACAAGAATTAGGGTGAGTAAAGAAGGAATCATAGCCATACATTGATTAGATTTGAATAAAAGTAACTACACAAATTATTTTATGAAAAACAAAACAAGTCATTGATACTTGTTAAGATTGGAGCATTGATTGGGAGGACGACACTTTAACTTTGGATTTATGAGGCTTGCGCGACAAATGAACAAAGAAATGAATGCTTTGAAAAGACCGAACAATAAAATTATGTCATAATCTTCACTGGAGTGAATAACCTTGATATTGTCAAGAAATTTGCCATAAGGAGCAGAAATATGTGAAACACATTCAGACGGACGTTGTAATGTGGCTATTCTTACAAAGATTAGATGGTGCAGCTAAATTTGCTCTAATTTCATGATACATTCTTTCGAAGTATGTCTGATATGGCTACTAAGAGTTAATTAGGGGGAAGTACTCTTACAAGCATGGTAGTGCGAAGGTCGTATTTCTGCTTGAACTGGGTGATGAAAATATGCGTGCTGACAATATTTCTTTTATCCTCATTTTCCACCTCCTGGATGATGTCCGTAAGCCACTCAAATTGCTTCTGTGTTCTCGTTACCCACAGGAAGTACACCTACAATTAAAATCAATGTTTACATTTTTCTCAAGACATTTATAGGTTTAACTCTATTTATTATGTTTATTTTAAATCTCATTTCGCTAAAGCGTTTAATTAATGAAGTCTAAAGTCTCGATATTTTATTGCGAAGAAGAAAAGTACCCCAAGTCGTGAGACTTACGAGGTACAATAATAATTACAAACATTATAAATAATGACCTTTGCAAAATTAACGAGCCAAATTTGTTCTTAAGATAGGACATTTTAGAGGTAAAGAAGCTACAATGTCATGAAAACTATACCTTTTCACAAGGATACTTGGTTCCTATTTTGGATTTATGGGCAATGTCTTTGAGAATGGAGGCAAATGGGGTGACGCCAATACCGCCTCCTACCAGTACAGACACTCGGAACCTGTACCAGTCCTGACGACCCTCCCCAAATGGACCATCTAAGTACAGCTGCAATAAACAAACCGTTATATGAAAACAGAAGATTAAAATATGTTAATTTGAAGTTGAACATCAACATTGCTTGCAGAGTTCATCAGAATGCTCTATGTACCAATAACATTTCACTTGATAATTCTAAGATTTTAAACTGTGAATGTTATTTGCTCTGCACTAGGGCTTTGAGCTTTCTTTTTAATTTTACTTTAATCTTCCAGGAAATTATACAATTTATGATCAAATTCCGATAATTACATTGAAACAATTATTATGGATACAAATGTCTAATTGCATTTTTGTTTACATTAATAGTCTTAAAAACCCAACAAACATAACATGGTTTCTCTATTTTATATCGGCATAATTTCTGGATAGTATAACTATGGAAAACATAAAGAAAGTCTTCTCTCAGCTGTGTGTGTGGTTGACAGAATATCACCCTATGAAGTCTCTACTTCATTGCTAACATTACGTAACTAATTTTGCCTAAAACATTCCACCAGATAGCGTTTAAACAAGTGTCTCACTCGCTTTTTCAATAAAAGATATTGATCTCTTTCGCTTTCTCTAGGGACTTTCCGCACCTTATATAACGTAATGGGACCAAAGGTAATGATTAAAAGTCGTACCATAGGATGTGGTTTACCTCCCCTGTCATTTAAGTCGTACGTCTTGCGGAGATTCGTGGTCCATGGACCGAGTGCGCGTATGTGCAAGCTCAAATGTTCCTCATGATGGGCGGAAGTCAGCGTAAATGGGTGATACTCATTCTCTCCAATCTTTGGGCAGACTATTCTAACCCACTGACCAGACTTGTACTCAAAATTCAAAGGTCGTTTGAAAGTCAATGCCGTCACATCTGAAACGATAGGAAAAGTATGACTGTATTGTATTGAAAAAAATCGAAAAAGGTAGTTGTTTGTTGAATAAATGGAAGACTATACTGCAACAACCTACACTGACGACTAATTAGGACAGAAGCGAAAATAATATACTGATTTCAGTTATGTGGATATACACTAAAACAAAGGGTTGTAAAAAGCCTACACTACAATAAAATACTCTTCAATTATTTTCCCTACGGATCTACTATTTTGAGCAAAACGATTTGTCAACTCTTCCCTAACTTACTTTTCGTAAAGCTGTGCAATGTAGTTAGATTATTGTATATAAAATAATATGCTTGTCAGTAAATAGTCCCTTGTTGGAGAACATTTTTTTAGTAAACAGCACAAAATGGACAAAAAAAATGCTTGCTAAATAAGACATTACGCTTAATATACCTACACGATTTCTCAACTATATTCAAAATGGTACGTACCAGAAGGCAAGAGTTCCACTTTTTTGACCAGTATAGGAATCTTTTTCCTGCTGACACTGACAAGTTTATCCAGTACGAAGACTACTAGGGGACCCAGAAGGTAGTAGTAGAAGATGGGATCCTGTACAAGTCTTCCCAACCCATGCAGAATCATAAACACATACAGCAGCACGTACAGATTGTGGGTTATCCAGAAAGTTCTAAATACATGACGACCTGTAAATCAATGTGCAAACATAAGAGAAAGTGGTTCTTTTAGTAGCGCTAATACAAAAGAGACATTTTCTCTACGTTATAACTCTAACTGCGTATCAACTGACGTGATTTATTTGATAACCTGTAAAAAATGTAATATGCAAAATGTTGGACAACACTTCAACAAGTTTCTAAAAGAATGAATAATCATCGCTTTCATATTAAAAATTATAAAGATCCTCAGTTTTCCTCTAATATTTCTACACATTTTAATACCAATAAGCACTGTCTGCTCGATGTTACTTTCATGCCAATATATATTTTGTATAGACACATGTATAGAGTTATAGAAGAGACTTATTGGATTCATTAATTGAATACTTTGTATACTAATGGTCTTAATAACAATGTATCATATAAAATTGTATAATTTTCTTTTCAATTGTTAAGTTGTATAATCTTTATAACAATATAATTGCATGTATGACTGTTTGTCTCTTTAATTTTATTAGTGAAACCTATAATAATAATAATAATAATAATAATAATAATAATAATAATAATAATAATAATAATAATAATAATAATAATAATAATAATAATAATAATAATAATAATAATAATTTAAGCTTCATTATAGTTTATCATATACTGTGCGCAAGATGATAGGCTTCGACCCTGTAGGTCTTCCAAGATGAATCTATACGGTGCATAATTGGTTACTGTAGTATACGACAAACAGTTTTAGGATGATAAGTACACAATTAGTATGTTTCTGCTCTCTTATAACAGAGCAGATGACATATTTAAGTATAAGATGGTAAATTCAGATTTAAAATATAGAATAAAATCAAGCTGAAATTGATAGTTATACTAGCCATGACTTAAAAGGGGTTCAATCTATGCTTTGACATCATACGTTGTCTGCAACATACATGAGTGATATGCAGGCAACAGCACTGAAAATTCTGCAAAAATGGTATAATGTCTTCAAGATATTCATGGGCAGTGTTTTCTTTGGTTTAGGATCAGCTCTATTTCACCGTATAATGGAAAGCAGATTAATCCAGTAAAATGATAACACCTGTATGAGAAACATTTTCAAATAAACATTACACTTCCATACTTAAAAATGGACATCCAGTTTAAATTTATGACCTAGACTTCGATATAGATATCGTGTTGTTCCTTGCTTAACGTGATTTGAAATATAGTAGAGAAACGTTATTGCAAAGCCAGACTCAAACTTTAGTTTCCAATCATCTACACTGCATTACTAGAATGGATACACCCTTTATTAATTGGCTACAAAACATTTCGTACCTAATGAATGCTTCTATGAGTCTACCTTTCCTTCCGATGATGCTATATGTTTTTGTAATTGGGTCATCATTAATTATTGTCTACATCGTCAACCTCGCAGCATACGTATAATTTGGCATTATCTTACAGGTGATGCATTAATATATATCACTAGACAAAATCAATATCACCATAAACACCTCCAGAAAACTGACACACTAGCTAAAAGAGAAAAAGACTTTAAAAAGGAATTTCATCTATATGTTTGGAAGTAAATTCCACATATCAAGCAAAATAATGCCATAATTCATTTGAGTTCGACGATTAGTTCCTAAAATTAGTAACCGTACTAATATTCTTTTGTATTATAATAGGTAAGAACTTAAGATAAATTAGAAATAAAACAACATATAAAGACAACCCAAGCACTGGATTTTGTTTATCAAAAAACTTACAAGTCGGATTACAAACATCAAAGAACGAACATGCAATACACTAACTCAGAATCACATCTGAATATTGTGCAGTGGTTTGGCACCCAAGGTCACGCAACGAACATTATACTAGATATAGAAAACATAATTTAGTGAAATAAAAAACGGCAATGGTACAAAGCAGAACCATTAAATTATAAACACCAAAATATATATGTTTCAGTGCCTAACTTAACGCACAGCTGACTGAGTCTTAATTAAATTTTAAATTATCATAAACAAACAAAATAATAATAATCACTAAGGATTATGTAAGTAGTGAGAGGAAGAAATAAAAATAAACATGAATAATACGTGCAAACAAAGACTATATTTGCTTTCTCTTTCTTCCCAATAAAAATGATACAAATATATAAATAAACTGCTTGTGAGTCAGTATTGTTTATATACAATTTATTGTGTTGCTTTCCTTTTGATTTTGGGCTTTTGTTCCTCTCTAGCTCATTTGTTTAATGATGTTCTAGTGAGGGTAATTCTCACCCTGGTGATATCTTCACAATTAGGGCATATTATTCTACAGGTAAAAAAAAGACCATCACAGCAAGTCAAAACACGTGCATAAGAGATACAGTAAAGTTAACAATCGTGCAGAGACTCACTTGTTTTTATGATGCAGTGTGATAATTTGTCTTGCACTTTAAAAAATAACAAACAAAATCCCCAGCAAATCTTCATTAGTGGATACACTTAATTATCTTGTTTGTCTTACCGAATATTCACTAACTCACCAGTGATTGTTTGCCAAGCCCAGTAATGGAAGGACGCTAAGACATCAGATCTGAAGCAGAAAGGACATTTAAAAATATAAATCAGGTTTCACTTGCTTTGACCGTACTCGAGATTTATGAGGACATTATACGCAGAAAAAGAGATACACAATTAACATGTACTTATATATGGATTTTAATTGCATCGACATCCCTGGTTGATGGATTCATATCTTATTTTCTTTGTGATGAAACTAGTTTTGTCCCTTTGGACAGATCTCGGAACTTGCTAAATATTCATGAAAACAATTGTTTTGATAAGGAATGAAGTTAAGTAAAATATTCAGAACTTACGCCCTGAAATACTCTGTGAACTGGCAATTCATATCGACACTAGCATGTGAAGAGATGTGGTAGAAGTTAATTCCGTGTCCAATACAATGAACAACTGAAACATACAAGAAACAGTTTCAAACATAGATTCCATATTTATTACTAAATTGGGAGATCTTTTAGATAGTCTAACAATCAAAGTTGATATGTTCAGTAGTTTCACATCAAGGTAGCAAACATAGTACCTTAAGAAAAATATTATAAATAACACAGTCAAAAACTATCAAACACGAAAGGCACACAGCTCTAAAGGAAGGAAAAGAAAAGATGAACGTATCACTTTTATGCTGTCATCGACTGAAATTCTGGATTATATCCGAATCATTTATTAACATAGTGATTGATAACTGTAATAAAATATTTGAATCTCATTAAAATATGAGACATTATTCAATGCAGGTAGTAAAGGGTATATATTCTGTCAGTTTAATTACTAACTGTTCTAGTGATATTGTCTCAGAATTCCATATTTGTTAAATGTCAAAATCCACTCATATTTTCTTTAAGTCGATATTAGCTCGTTCTCCAAGAGAAAAATTTATGATATTCATTGTTAGAAATGTCTTTTTGTGCTTTTAATTGATAAGAATCTTAAGTTAATTGATCGCTGTATGACAAAGAGCGTAATCAGAAAAAAAACCCCATTAAATTCCATAGCAAAATGCACTTATTAGCGAAAGGCGCCGTAATAATTAAATCAAAGCAAACCAACCCGTAAATACGAGTGCTATGAATGCGATTATTTTGTGCATTGCGTTGGCGGAGTCGAAGGGAATAAATCTGTGAAAGAACGTTTCTCTTAAGAAGGTGATTGTGTTCCTGCTCATGGTAACCAGTAGAGATGAATATGTCCACATCATAACGCTGGCGGCGCCACGGGTCACAGTCACGCCGTAACCCGCGATCTTACGTAAGCCAGAATCCTCTCGTTCATAGGAATAGTCTGCAAAGAAAAATGAGCGTTATCTACGTAAGACAACACGAACGCTCCGTTGTGTTATATTTGTAACTTGTACGTGTATCTTTGAAAATGCTTTGACAAACATTACATTTATATACCTACTATACCGCTATCTAAAAGATATTTTTCAAGCAATCTTTACATTGCTTTAATTTCACAAGGTTTGATTTTCATTTACGCAACAACTTGCCTTGAGTAGTCATTAGATGGAAATAAGAAAGATCTTCATTAATTACGTATTCACTAACTTCAATAATATTTACAAAACAAAATTAAAATGGGATATTTACGGCACATGGCTGCCTAATTTAAGTTATATTCAAGATACAAATATTAATGTATCTAAAGAAAGACTAGATTCCAAAACTGGTACCTTCATGAGTCTTCAAAAAATTCTGAGTTTGTACTAGAAAGAGCAATCTCTTAAGCAATGAAAGCAAAATATTGATGTTCTTTTTTATTTTGAATACAGTTTAATAATCGCAATTAATCAGAAAAAGGAAAATAAATCATCTGCTTACAATAAGCCCTTTCCACAAATATTGCGATAGTAACAAGAATATATAGTGTGAGCCAAAAGATCTGAAGGCGGTAGTTCTCCACCCAGTGGAAACAAGCAGACTTCTTCTTTTCCCACTTTGTTTTGGACTGCTCTTTTATCTTGGTCTTGATCGTCACCCGCGACGTCCTGCGGCTCAGTGTTGCATGAGGCGAATCAGTATTATGAGAGTCATAACTTGAAAAAAACAATTGGTGGATCAGCATTTTAAGTAGAACTAACCTCATACTTGTCTTGCTGACAAATACAGCCGTATATTAATACCATGTGCGTAGTTGTCCCAACCATTAATGTATCAGTATGTATAGCCTTTTAAATTTACTTTTAAAAAAAACTAAACTCAGGGATTTACGAAGGTAGTTATAGTTTGTACAATCTAAGTCTATTCCACAAAAATTACAATCTATGTCTATTTCACAAAATGCACATTGTATTACAGATTTATTTTTTTTTTCAAAATGCAATTACCTATTGAAAAGTCTCAAGGACTTTGAAATAATAAATAAAACATACATTTTACTAAATATATTGAGTGGAATTTCCGACGTATGAAACATTCATGAATGAGACCATAAGGTTATATCTGATGTTAATAATGGGTATTTTATGTGATAAAATCATGTTAAAGCAAATAATAAACGCAGACAGAGATGGGAATTTGTGTTCTGCATCAGCCATGTTCTCAGTCATTAACTTACAAGTGACATTGGGAATTCTTTGTTTGTTTATCGTTCCAACCTTTATCCAAGAGAGTTTTTTACTTGAAACTTATCAGTCTTTTCAGGACTAGAACAAAATCTATATTAGTAACAAAGAGAAACTTAAAGTTATTTAATAATCTCTCTCTCTCTCTCTCTCTCTCTCTCTCTCTCTCTCTCTCTCTCTCTCTCTCTCTCTCTCTCTCTCTCTCGTTTTCAGACAAAATAATTTTGACATCTGACCTTAAGTGCAAAGAAGAATTCATTATCATGCACTGACCTAGAGAGGTTTATAATTTACTAATCAACACTGGACAAGCTATAGCAAGCTGCTCACAGCAAACGTAGTGAATCTATTTTTGGTGTTGAAAAGTTTCCAAACATTTCCTGAGTATATTGTCCTGCTAGAATGACAATGGTCAAGCGTCAGCACCCACGAAAGGATATTGACCTAATTAATTTATGGTCTACAGCTTCTATATTATCCGTAGCCGATATTCATCTCACACGATGTATTAGTGCGGTTTTGTCCAATAGTTATGTGTCCGACTGGTCTGGTGTAGAGCAGAGCGTGTGTCAATTTTCACGAATAGGAGCATTTTCTAATTCTTTTACCTGAGATCAATTTGTTTGGAATTTTTAGTAGTGCTAAAGATTTTGGTGTATCTTCGAAGTTTTAGAGTTCTTCTTAAAAAGCAATGATCAACAAATTCATTGACACAGTAACGTATATTGTTCACTATTGTTGTTTCTACCACGTGTTTTAAATTATGAATTTTTAAATATTTTCCATTCATTTTTATCCATATCGGACCATCCAACTGTTGTAGTTAATGTTTGTTGCATTATAGGATTTTTCTGCATACCTGAATTTTACATTTCATACATTCTATTTTATTAATGTCCGATTAGTTGCATTTTGTGATATTCGTACAAATATTTTCCTCAAGTAATCCCTTTCTAACTGCTATACAAATACTTATAGTGACTGTAGTTGTTTACGTCTATATAATAATGATAATTTCTTTCAATTAACAATTATATATATATATATATATATATATATATATATATATATATATATATATATATATATATATATATATATATATATATGCATGTGTGTGTTATAGTGTAGTGGGTTTAACGTCATATGTCATTTTCACCACACAATATGCTCTTAATGTGGGCAAATGTAACTGGTAGAGGAAGAATCAAGAACCACAGCTATCTCACATTAGCACACATTGGCGGAACCCGAGACTTGTAACATATATTAATTGTTTAATAAAACAATATGTTCACTGTTTTTCCATTACATCAGCTTTGTAATACTCCACCTTATGTACAGTTCGCCGGTCATCTTGCCTAAACACTGGTATGGAAAGTGGTTTTTAATTTTATTGCAAACTATGTACCGCTAATTCAGGCCACAAATTTAACGTGAGAACTTACGAGATTCCATCAAAGAATGTCTGGCGTCGGAAACTGAAGTTCTTCGAGAAATGTTCAGATTTTGATTGTCCTATAATAATAATAATAATAATAATAATAATAATAATAATAATAATAATAATAATAATAATAATAATAATAATAAGGATCAATGGGTGCATACTATAAAAAGGTAGTAAATAATTTTACAAGATATATTAACAAAACTAGGTCAACTATTGATATTGATTGAATTGCATATTCTTCATTATACACTATATTGCGAACATATAAATCAAAGCTATCTAGTACTAATGCTAAACAAAAAATGATTTGACTGCTGCATGAGTAATTAATAATTAATAGTGGACCTCGTCCAGTGAGTATGACCAGCATTGAAGTGGTCATATCCATATTCTATATGTTCATGATTATCTTTATTAACTTTGACAAATTTAACTTCTAAGGACAATATTCTCTGCAACATTCACAACAATAAACGTCAACTGCAGTTCTCTTGGTGTTCGACGAACATCTCTAAATAACTTTTTAAAATTTCACAACAATATTCAAAATGAACGCTATCAAGGTCTAATTTCAGATGCATAGGCTTATAACGTGGAAATATTTGACATGATCCCTGGCAAGTTGAATAATCACTTATATAGGTAGCTGGTTAATCTCATTAAACTTTACCGTAAATTTAAAACTAAGGCATTATCTTTAGTATTATAAATAGTAAATAATTTATTTACAAGATTAAACATTAGTGATGTTAAAATAGAACACACTAGTTTGTTCAATAACCAGATTCTCAGGTTTAATTTGTATCAGTGAATTAATGAAAGGTAAGGACATAGACTGGATGAATTTCATAATAATGTTGAGTATCCATTCACTGTAGATGGTTTACTTTCTTGTATAAACAAAGGTCTATTGAAGACTGATCGTACGCACAATATATACACACATACTTTTAAAGACACGAAAGGCAAATGATCAACATAGATGCTGCAAATTCAGGTTACCATATGTTACCAACTGTTTAAACCACGTTGCAAGAGTGGGTAAATTCGGATCTGACGTTTAAATATTTGTAGAAGACATTTAAAATTTTAATTAGAAAAGAAGGTGGCAAGAGTTAAAATTCAATATAAAAACTTTCAAGATGCAAAAATCAAAGTCAACTTTCGTTTTATGTGAAAAGTATATGAAAGCTTGTATTGAAGTTAGCTTTAGTTCTACTGGCATGATAAGAAACACAATCGGCATGTGACAAAGCTACGTTTCATTCCCAATGCCAATAAATATTTCGTTGAATGTTCTTAAAAGAATTAAAAATACATAATTTGGAACATATATTGCTTTGACCAAATATACTATTAAAATTATTTTTATTTGCTAAATATGACAGACTCATGAAAACCATAACTATATTTACTTTTCTCTTAAACGTTTTTGCCAACACTTTATAAATTGATATTACATAGTCAGACAGTACAGTACACTAATTTCTTTTTAAAGTTCAGTTAATTATAAGATTTTGTCTAACCATCAAGTTGAAGAGTTGCATTTTCGAAAATCTGTTCGTATTCGTTGGAGGCGAATATTTTCTTGAAAGCGTCGAAGTTGATATTGTCGGTGTCCCCAAGTCCAGCCTGAGAGTAGAGGGTATCAATCAGGTGATTGACTTGGTCATCACTGAGACTGCTGTCAGAGAGGTCCAGTACAGACCTGGAGATACAAACATGTACAATATACATAATAGATCGCACTCTATCAACAATATGTGACCCTTCTGACCAGGGTTATGAAAACAGAAAGCGTACCTCTTTATATTTTAAGTTATTCATATCTTACCATTGGATTATCCCAACCCACCAATATAATCTCATGCTCTTGTGGTATGGTTAATGCAAGCAAACAAATATGTGTTGAGTCAATAGCTGCTGTCATTCACTTTAGTCATATACAGATAATTCTGGACATATTATAAATAATAATAATAATAATAATAATAATAATAATAATAATAATAATAATAATAATAATAATAATAATAATAATAATAATACTACTACTACTACTACTACTACTACTAATAATAATAATAATAATAGCTCAGCATATTTGAGTAACTATTTTTTCTTCTGGAAGAAAATACACGTTGCAAAACATTAATCTGCAAATCATTCCACTTTAAATACTTGGAATTATGATGTGTAGATTTTTATATCAGATAATTCGGACCACACGAGCTTCATACAATAACATATACAGGCATTGCAAACAGTATAGTATCAGTTACACTTTACAAATGAATTACACTAGGCTGCATTGTCAATTATACCGCACAAATAAATTTTACTGGTCTACAGTACCATTTATAACGTTTAAATACATTAATCTAGTGTACAGTGCCAATTATACTGTACAAAATATTAAACTAGTCTACAATGCCGATTACACCAAACAAAACTTTACACAAGTCAACAGTGCTATTTTAGATTCTATTAATTCTTTCAAAATCTGTGGTGATGTTTTTTTAGACATACAGTGAATAACATGGATTATTCCTGGACTGAGTTCTTGCCCTATTGCTTGATAAAATTAATAACATATGGGATATTGCTAGACACAGTGAATAACAAAAGTAATATAGCAAACACAATGCGTTATGGACTATAGCTAGACATATTTGATCGAATGTATCTTATTAAATGATATAATTTGATATATTATAATGTATCTGTAAATGGCGTGTTGTTCCAGGAATAAAGTAAACATTTCTCACTCAAATCTGAGGAATTTCAGCAGATTATTAAAGCATGAAATGGGTCTTCAAACAGGATATACCCATTTTAAAAACAATGGCACTGAACCATCTATATGTTTTAATAATTGCGTAGTAGTTATTTATGAACATTTTCAGATCATATGATAGTGATTCGTCGTACTGTTGATACAACAGTAAATTAGGAAACGTTATTCGGAATACCTTGGAACTCATTAGTATTACTGGATGCTTCTGCAATGCATAGAGCATTTGGGGCCGCTATGATTTCATTCACAGTGAATTCTTTCAGTTTGTCTGTTAGGGAAATGCATCATTTTTTCAAACACATTTTGCTAGATTTCGCTATTTTCTATGACGTATTTTAAGACCATGTTGTCGTAATGCATCAAACATCTAACAATATTTCATAGTGATTTGAATTCCAGACGTGAGATTTATAGCTAATAGCTGGCATTGTATGTTTAGTTGCCTGTGACACTTATGTTTCCTTGGAGTTGAACCGTATTAATTTTGGAACAAGCAAAAACGTAAACAATCCTGGACCTGTAATTAGATTTATTCATACTACAATTTATTGCCATAATTCCTCAATGGGCGGCAGTTACTAAATACAATAATCTTTGTTGTATCAAGGTTGACATTCGTTCTGTCAAAAATGTTGATACAATATCTATTTGTTCCTTTAAAAGATGTACTGCTGCTTCTGCGGAATATTTGTTCTTCTGTGAAGACGACAAAAGAAAATATGATACCGGACATTGATCAGTTGTTTTATTCTAAGATCTGGATTACAAAAAATAATCTTACTAATAGAAATGTTTACATAGGTCAACATCTTTCTGCATTGGCAATGATCATTTTAACAAGGATTGGTTTGAAATAGAAATTTATCTTAAAGTCTAACTTCGTTAACGAAAGAAACCCATACATGTAATATTCATCTAACAATGTTACAACTTTCTAGTAAAACTAAAGATAGAAATAAGACACACATTGGTTTATCCGCTATCCAACCACCATCAAAAACAAATAAATAAACTTAAACTTAAACATCTTCGGTATATAAGCGTTTGTGTTTGTGTCGCTGTATGTCTATATGAGCGCGTGACTTACTTTATCATTTTACCGAACGCTGCCCTGGTCAAATATCCTTGTCCCTTGAAGTCATTCATATTAAACAAGAATCTAGCTTTCTCGGCAGCATTACCTAAATAATGTGTAACAGTCTCTTAATGAGTGACATAACACAATTTTAAGACTTAACAGCGACAAAATACAAAAACAGGTTTACGTGAATATGAGATATGGAAAGAAAACTAGCTAGGAATTTGAAAACTTCTATATAACTTTAAGAGCTTAGCTGAGTATACATACAACCACTTGAAACAAGTGTTAAAAAATACATTTTAAAGCAAATTAAAGTAAACCAGCATGTTATAGATCAATCTGCCACTTATAGGTTTGTCGAGTAGACGTTCTTATTTCACACAAAATATTTAAGAATTTCTTATCTAACCACAGGATTAAAAATAAACATATTCCGTCAGTCAAATAATATAGCGAGATCAAAGTATTATGAAAGGGAATCGTGCTCGCCTTGGGAAGCAAACTGCTAACTATACATGTATAACGAGAACTCAGACAGTGACTATTATATTAAAGCTACACACCTCTAGCCAATATCACAAACATATCCATAAATTCATGGAAACTGATGAAACCATTTTTGTCCTTGTCCACCATAAAAAAAAATGTTTTTGACGAACACAGAGTTGTTTCTTAGTCCTAGAGCATCTGCAAATTCAGTGCGGGTCAATTGGATTTTAGAGATGTAATTGGCTAGTTTGTAGTCCAATTGTAGGTTCACTCTCTCGTAGGACTTTTTGAATGCCTACAATGTCAAGGAACATTATCCATCCACATACAGACACCCACTGTTCTTAATATATATTCTCAAATATAAAATGAAATCTGTTTCATTTTAAAATCATTGAAAACAACCTTGAATAATACCTGTCAGAACAATCTTTTATTTATCAGTAATTCTTTTCACAATATTTTAACATTTAAAATAGCGCACAAACGTTCTTAATAAATGATGTTTTTATCATAATGTAACGACGCTTTTCTTTGCTATCAAAATATATCTTTCAAAAGAGTGAAGACTTGAAGAGTGAAGAATTTTGTTTATCAGATAATAATGTAAACATATATTTAACGACTGAAGTTCAACTCAAATTTCTAAAGTATGATAATTTTTGTCTAGCCTTGAGACACGGTGCCTGAAACAGATGCACTGTGAAATGGTTTTCCATTCGAAAGGCGCTGCAACACATATGAATATAAAGCGATTACAGATTGTCTGTTAAAAATTTTCAGTATCTAAGAAAGCCAAGTTATACAAAACAAATATAGTTTTTTGGATAAATAACTTCTAAGGCTACCTGCATACAAATGACTCTAAACACTTTATCCAGCAGTTTCTGTCTGTTTTCTTTTGTTTCTGTTTCTTTCAGTATGATGACTTCAGAGAAAAAGTGCCTTTCAATGTCTACTGAGATATTCTGCAGGAACCTTTCAAGCTCGAGGAGAAACTCATCTCTGTAGCCTTCATCTACAAATCGTAGAACCTGTAAGATAGAAAACATGTTTTTCTAGTAAAGTTTTCATACTAAAACAATATGCTTGGTAAAGTATATGTCATATTAAAACAATTTGCTTGGTAAAGTATATGTCATATTAAAACAATTTGCTTGGCAAAATATGCGAAATACTAAAATTTATCCGAGTTAAATACTGTGGGAGAATTACTACTACGTCGCAAATCCAGCTTCCAAAATTACGACTTTTTAGATAATCTAGTGAAATCATCAGTTACTACTGGAGTAGTAGCGATGTTGTCTATGTGAATGTACCTGAGGAGAGTTAGCAGAATGTATGGATATTATAAAAGGGGAGTTTTTTTTGCGAAGCATATTTTACTATAAAATGTTGGTTTCTTTATTAATAAAGCATGTTTTAATATAAAAACTTCATTTCTTCTTTAATTATATATATATATATACATATATATATATATATATATATATATATATATATATATATATATATACAATAATAAAACTTTAATAGGAAACATCCAAATAAATAGTTTTCTGAATGAATTCTGAGTCCTAAATGTGCTGATGTAACAATATCCTTGAATGCTTTGAAGTGCCAAAAGTGTTGATGCATCACAATGGCATTGTCTGGAGCGTATCTAAATGAATTCACAAAAATCCCAAAGTGCTGCTTTAGTCCTATCATATGAGCACTCTAATTCCAATAAATAATGCAAACAAATAATTCCTATCAAATTAAAAATATATACAACATTAAACACATCTACACACAAGAGCAATGCTAGAACATATGACCTAAGAATCAGAATAGCTAAGCTTTGTCGAAAATACCTCTCCACGAATTTATTTATATTTCAGCTCGATTAGCAATTCCTCCTGAATACCTGTTCGATATATATATATATATATATATATATATATATATATATATATATATATATATATATATATATATATATATATATATATATATGACACGGAAATTTAATAAATAATCTTCTTATAGCTCATTGCAATCGACAGTCATCGATCAAAGATGATGACATAATATAGATACACATAATATGCTAAAGGAGTTTACCACTAACAAAATACTAGACCACACCACGTGCCATAGAAATAGTCATTTCTTTTGTCAGCTCAGAATGTTGAATAAATTCCTTTATAAACAAAGTATTATGAAAAAGACAGACACGAATTATTTTTAACCCAGTATTTCAAGCTCTAAGCCTGGTGAGTATAATACTATAAGAAAAGGTGTTCTTTATCATATTTTTCTTAGAGAATTTCAGCTTTTTTGTGGAAAGATACCGCACATATTATCTTATTTTAGGAAGCTACTAGCATAATGATCCACATAAAAAATAATTCATTCGAAGCACAATGAAAATAATAACAATAATATAAATGGTATAATTTAGCTTCAGAAAGTTCATTGAAGTTCAGAGTGTGATAATATTAAAATACAAACACTTTAAAATCAACATCCTGAGATACTTTGAAAGAAAGAAAAAATACAAATTTACATGTCATGATAATAGAGAGAGAGAGAGAGAGAGAGAGAGAGAGAGAGAGAGAGAGAGAGAGAGAGAGAGAGAGAGAGTCATACAAAGAACTAGATCTAATTAATTGCTTGCAAACATTGAAATAATTCAAGTAACTTACCAGATCTATTTCTCCAGGTACACGGATTGAAATAAGCGTTCTATTGTTGTCATTAGAAATCCTTACATGCACTTTCCCTGTTGTTCGTCGTAAATCTATCATCCGGAGCGGCCTCTTATGTCTGTCCATGATATGGATTTTCATTCTGGCCAAGTCAAATATGGTCTTGACTTTTCGTTCGCCACCTTTAGGGCCCGTCCATTCTGCCACTTCAAAATTGAGTGTGGTAATGTTATCGGATAAAATACATTCTAACAGAAAGAAAATATTTCCAACATACTGAAAATCAGACAGAGGTTTATAAGACTTTAAGCATATTCGCCATTTATCGTGCATACAAATTATTGACTTTTATTCAGACACAAATGAGCTACAATACACCCAGCAGACATTGGTATGAAAGGCAAATATAGCAATACGGCCCCTGCCGCTTTACTATATATAATCTATAGCCATTCGATAGAAATTGGTGGCACATGACATTCTGTCTACCTGGCTGGGTACTTCCGGTACCTTCAGCAGGACAAGATGGAGAATTTATATATTTTGTATGAATGTGAAAGGTATTCATTACAGGACTCCACCTATCGTACCGTTTCTGATATGATAAGGCATTTTATAAAGAAATAGGTTACGGGATAAAAACATTATGTACATGTTTTCCACCTTTTTACCGTAGAAACCACACACATGATCAGAAGCCACCAGTGACACAATTTTGACAGTGTGTAGAAATAGCAATAAACAGATCAATAAAATTAAGCAGGCATTTTGGAGGAAGAAGTGGACAATTGGTATCTGATTTGATGATTATGGGAGCCATACCAAATCTAAGAGAATAAAGTATATATCACTTTGTAACCTGTGATGTAAGACAAATCATGCTAATACAATTGAAATTGACATAGACTTCTAAACGCGAATTGAAAACTAGGTTTTCCATCTTTTGCAAAGGAAGTACTGTTGATACTAGTAGAGCAACCGTATACATAATTCTGAGAACATGTCCTAACAAATACATCTGTCATGTGTGATTCGAAAATAAAATGGGTAGGCCATTGAGGACGATTGGTTTTCATATCGTCGCCAAAGAAGTCACACATTGCTAGTGAAGTCAGTCTATTTTGACAGAGTGTGACATAATGTTTGTTAAAATGCCCCAAAAGCGTGTAATAACAAATATTCCTGCCAAGATGGATTGAAACTGACTTGGTTTATCTTGAAAAGAAGAAACTCCTATCATTCATAACGGTGCCATTCCGGACAAACCTTTAACAGTGTATTATTATTATTATTATTATTATTATTATTATTATTATTATTATTATTATTATTATTATTATTATTATTATTATTATTATTATTATTCCTTTTTACCACTACCTAGTGCCCCTTAGGGCAGGTCCAAAACTATTTACTCTCGTATTAGTACTACATATTTATGTACACTGGTTGCACCGCACATCAGCAGATTATTATTTCTGTCTGTATTTACCCGTTTCATTCAGTACCAATTATGATGCTAAAAGACCCGAAGACAGGAATTTTGTTGTCAATAGTCTGTCTTTCGCAAAACAAGATTATTACAAACCATTCTCAAAAAGATTTCAGTAAAACAAACAATTCGGAAGCATACATATTTGCATCAAACGTACGTACGAATTAACGTACGTCTGATTACTTACAGAATAGGGGCATATCCTATATAAATGATTGACTGTTTGACTGTATGATCTTTACAGCTGACTTGCGCTGGAAAGATGCACTGGATGAAGTAGAAGGAAAATGTCTCATGGAAAATCAATCAGGCATAACGATGCATTAAATGTAGTAGAAGGGACAATTCATGGAAAATCTGTTAGGAATGACGTAGATGTATTAGATGGAGTAGAAGGGAGACATCATGGCAAATCTGTCAGGAATGAGGTAGATGCATTAGATGGAGTAGAAGGAAGACATCATGGCAAATCTGTCAGGAATGAGGTAGATGCATTAGATGGAGTAGAAGGGGCATGCGTAATGGAAAAGTGCCAGGCATAGAGAGTATACATGCAAAAGAAGACCCATGTGCAATTCCAATCTTGGTGTGTCGTATTGAACTATCGACTGAACAGCCGTATCGAACGACAAATGAAGCATGTAAAATTAAATGTGTATGTGATAAATTAATACCTCGAATACTGTCAAAAATGGGCATGTAAAATTAATATATGGGACACAAACTTAAAAGAGTACTTAATACATTATTATATAGGAGACTAGCTTACATTAGTATGAAGTAAATTAGCATATCCGACACTAACATAAATCGGCATACAACAATGATATATCGAACACTAACCTAAACGGGTATATGATAATTGGATATTTTGGACACTAACTTAAATGAATATTCAGTAAATTAATTTATCGGACACTAACTTTAACGAGTATAAATAAATTAAAATATCGAAAACTGACTTAAATGAGTATCAAGTACAATAATATATCGCATTAGACTTAGATGAGTATGTAAAGAATTAATAAATCGGACACAGATTCAGATGGCTTTGAATTAAATTAACATATCGAACACGAACTTAAATGGGTATGTAATAAATTAATATACGAGCCACTAACATAAACGGATATGTATATTGGGTACTAACTTAAAATAGTATGTGATAAAGTACAATATTGGACACTATCTTAAATGGTATATACTAAATTAATATAGCAAACACTAACTTATATGGAAATGAAAGAAATTAATATATCTGGCACAAACTTAAATGGGTATGTAATAAATTAATATATCTGGCACGAACTTAAATGGGTATGTAGTAAATTAATATATCTGGCACAAACTTAAATGGGTATGTAGTAAATTAATATATCGGATATAAACTTAAGAAAGGAATTGAACAGAATGCAGCTGTGATGAAAATGAATTTCTAGAGATTTAAAGCAGAATCATACTTCATATAAGAGATGATTATCATATGCTCACTTTTGTGTCCGTTATCTTAACATTGTCAGAACTGTGCAGCATTTTACCGTACTGAATACCTTCATATTGTACGCAAGTGCATAAATGTGAGCCTAAATGCAGTGTGGTTCATTTGGAACTACTTTATAAACAAACATGTACAATCATGTAACAGGCGATTTAGGTTTGGGTTGATTAAATTTATTTGTGAATGAACTAAGGAAGACGCTTTTGTCCATTTGAAAGTATAGATGACAAAGATAACGATATGTACGAGTCCACTGAGTCAAAAGCGAAACTTTCAAGCTAGTGCACGAATGAACGCGACATTCGCAATGTCAACAATAAACATGAGATAATCAATTACTGAAAATACCATTCTGATTTATTGAAATAATTAGTTAGGCAAAATATTCGTATCTCTTTGCAAATATAATGGTTCAGGCTACGACTGGTACTCTCTATAAAAAAGCAAATAAAAGCATAACTGAGGCCATCTATCAGAGATGTACAATTAATTCAGTGTGTTAAAATACTTTATTAGAGAAAAAATGCAAGGGAAGGCTTTGGTTAGAAACTAAGAGCCTCAGAGTCAATAAATCCAGGATGACGAAAAAGTCTTATTTCCGTTGGCTGAATGGACTGTAGATCAACAGCTGCTTTGCAATTTTCCTGTTTAACTATGTTGATACAATGTTAGGCTAGCGATAGAAGACACACATTGTATGACACACGTCATAGATGGGCTATTTACAACAGCGAGATGCAACTGATATGGCATAAACATGTAATATTTAGCTGGTAATAAAATTATATATATATATATATAAATATATAAATATATATATATATATATATATATATATATATATATATATATATATATATATATATATATATATATACATGCATCTTGAATTTCCTCAAAACATAATTTCTTAGTTTGTGCTGCAAAGCCGAATGACACGTCCTTCAAAATCCGATGCACAAAATACTGTACTGGAATTTTGAATACACTTCTTACTGAAATCCAATCTCCTTACTTCTCTGAATTAACTCAATAATCTAGTCCACCATAATCAGAAAAACAGAATTGAGCTGGGTCAACATAAAAACAAAACCCATCCATTCGAGACCAAATGTAATAGTAGTTACAATGCCATCTTCGCTAGCCATGGTTCTGATAACCCTATCTACACCTTGACATATTGAGCAGATATTTGTGTGCCTCGGGTCTATGAGTTTCATTGGATGCGGCTGCTAACCACCGCATCCGGTCAAAATTAAGTTATTCAAATTTGACCACTGTTCCTGCGCAATCGTGGCAAGAGGAGCACACAACTTGAATGGACTGGCACTTTTCCAGTGCCGGTACTAGTTTGCAAGAATATTTTTCACGCAACATTGACCTGTAATGGCTTCCCTCTGGTACACAGTCATACTTTCGATGTTAAACTTACAGAGTATTATATTTAGGTCAATTGACATCACCGTTTCCTGCCGATGTACAGTGAACCAGACTATTGGTTAGATAGAATTTCATACTCAGATAGCAAGACATGAAATCCAATCGGTGTGGCTATGAGAAAGCTCATATATAGCTGTTTTATTCTCCAATGTTTAGATAGGGTTATCGCAACCTTGGCTAGAGAAGATATTGCAATGCAAATTCATTCACAATATGACTATAAAGTTCAATTTTAAGTAGACAAGAAAAACCAATTCTTTTTGAAACTAAAGTCTGGCGCACGAGAAAGTTCAAAGGTCGCTGTGAGTTGATATGAGCGCCTTAATATTGCTTTTGTGGATTGATAAAATCTACGCTTGTGTATTTATTTTTGAATACAGCATAAATTCAATAACTTTGTTTCTGGTAGTGTATTTTACTTTTGATAATTAAGTCTTAGGTATACTAAGAAAATAAGTAAATAATAACAAGGTTACTTCGTTTGTATGGAAAAATATGAACTAGTTTTCTCAGATAAATTATGTACTCATAAAGATCGTGCAGTATTAATACGAGAACAATTTCGCTTTTATTTTCCATACTAATGCAGTAACCTATAATTCTGGAATAGGTTTCTTGATCCGTTTATTTATGAAATCTAATTCACACTTACTTAAGAAGGTGCCAGGATCCTCCTTTCTAGTCTCATTTTGGGTGCTGGTCTGCCTCTTACTTTTCTCACGGTATTTAGCCAGGAAGACAAGTACACCGAAAGCAACTGCACGTATATCATATAACTGATGAAGTAAATGACTGTATACAGTTTGAATGAAATGTTTAAATAAAAAAGGGGTTATAACAAAATCTCTTTCAAGATTTTCTTAGATTTCTTATAGCTGTATTCTACTATTACTACTGCTGCTACTACTACTCCTACTGCTACTATTACTACAACTCCGTGCTATTGTCGTTGTCGTTATAATAATAATAATAATAATAATAATAATAATAATAATAATAATAATAATAATAATAATAATAATAATAATAATAATTATTATTATTATTATTAGTGGTAGTAGTAGTAGTAGTAGTAGTAGTAGTAGTAGTAGTAGTAGTAGTAGCAGTAGTAGTAGTAATAGTAATAGTAATAGTAGCATTGTTATGTAATATTCCGTTAATAATGATGATAATGATGATGACGATGACGACGACGATGATGATTCCTACTGGCAGAAAATTAACGCAAATACAACTAAGCCTTGTCTTGCATATTACAACAGTCTCTCAATAAACAATTTCAGTGGATAGAAAAAGGAACAGAAATGTATTCTTTAACGATCCGCTCAAAGTATCTAAAAACCTTAAAATTCAAAACGTGTATGAAAAGGTCAGTTTGTCTTTTGCATGATAACTAAACGAAACTGAGTCTCAAGTAATGGAAAAGGTAAAGACAACGGGAAGAATAACATATTTATCTCACAAAACATTATGTTGTTTAGATCTTATTCTACTAAAAAAAATAACAAACTGAAGGACACATCAGTTATATAAGATCAATTGTTACATTATTTCTTATTTAATCTAGGAACAACTTAGATGTGTCTGACTTTCACATTATTAAACAAGCGATATATCGTCCAAACGAAGTAATAACATACCTAAAATTTATTGCTATTTTTATTTTAGTTTCTTTGTTTCCACAAAATATAACAACCTGACAATTAAATTAAGTAAATTTACACAGACAGTGTAGAAATAGTAAGCAAGGAAAAGTGAAAAAAATAAGAATGATGCTCACTTGGTACGCAGAGTCCGAGGCAGAGAAATGTGAGAACGAAGGACACATGACTTCCGGCGAAATAGTCGAAGTGTTTTAGAGGGGTGCATTGCTCGATCACCAGCGTATTATCTGTTTTGTTAAATGTATCGTTTCCGTCGGCAACTAGCTGTTTCGGTTGCGGACAGGGACCTGTGTTAGCAGAACAATAATATTTGCTATGTCTACGTGCGTACGTGCGTACATACATACATACATACATACATACATACATACATACATACATACATACATACATACATACATACATACATACATACATACATACATACATACATACATACATACATACATACATACATACATACATACATACATACATACATACTGTTACGACCTTCTAGTTATGTGTGTTAAGGAGTGAATTCCGTATAGATATTTTTATTTTATTTTATTACATTTTCATATTTAAATGTAGTTATTATTATTATTATTATTATTATTATTATTATTATTATTATTATTATTATTATTATTATTATTATTATTATTATTATTATTATTATTATTATTATTATTATTATTATTATTATTATTATTATTATTATCATCATGTTAGCATGGGTCTAATGTTCTGTTAGAAACATCGTGTTTACTTAAATAGTAAATGTGACTCTTGTAGCGCGAGCTTGTAAATTCGTCGCAAATAAACATTTAGAAGTAGCTATGTAAATGATTGGCTGATACTTGTTCAGACTTTCCTAATGTCTAAATGCATTGCGAAGTTACACGTGTCCTCACATGTACATGAAACGACGTATTAGCTTGGTTTATATACTTAGTTATCTCTAAGAAAGTTCAGTCAGAGTCGTAGCCGATTTCAACATATTAGAGAGTCACATAGCTTTTATAACCTTACAAAAGTTATTTTTGTGCTGGAAGAAGTTGTCTGTTCGTGTGTCTACGCAGAACGACACGTGTTCTGTTAGCGGTGATAATTGTCAATCTTCTACTTTCTAAATAACTATTTTACCTGGAGAACAACACTAATAGTTTGGACAAAGAAATTTTTCTGAAATTCTTCTAAATTGGAAAGAAACAATACAAATTGTGTTTCATTGTGAAATTCTGGGAATGTTGTCTTAGCCTTCGTCTGTCGTTATCATCCACTATCTTTGACTGGAACTGAAGTTCAAATGGTGTCATTTTAGAACTGCTCACAAAATTTGTTTTCATATCCTTAGAACAAAATTTTGGAACTCGTTTATAAATCGTAAGACTTGTTTCACATATTTACATTTTCTCCATGTTTTCTAGGGAAATATGTTATTTTTGTTAAAATTTATAAAGCCTGTTGTCTTTACTCTTTCTTTTTGTTACTTTGAACGAACCGATACGTAACAATACCTACCTACCTACCTACCTACCTACCTACCTACCTACGTACCTACCTACCTACCTACCTACCTACCTACCTACCTACCTACCTACCTACCTACATACATACATACATACATACATACATACATACATACATACATACATACATACATACATACATACATACATACATACATACATACATACATACATACATACATACGTACGTACGTACGTACACACACATACATACACACATGCATGCACACAAATGCAATATAAATTTTCAGCATGCAAGGCCTATCAGTAAATTAATGAATTAGGTGTTAATTACAACAACGGTAGAATCTTCACCAGTTCTTGGTATAGTAGATGTGAAAAGTAAATTGAGGCTAAGTTATGGATGTACTTTTTCATCGGATAACATAAATTTAGTTTAGGAAAATGAGTCGGCAATTTCCAATGGGATTTTTTTTTGGGGGGGAAGGCTGGGGAAAAGCGCTAAAGGTCATTGATTCTCTCGCAGAGAGAGAGAGAGAGAGAGAGAGAGAGAGAGAGAGAGAGAGAGAGAGAGAGAGAGAGAGAGAGAGAGAGAGAGAGAGAGAGAGAGAGAGAGAGAGAGAGAGAGAGAGAGAGAGAGAGAGAGAGTACATATGATATGTCTAACATTACAGCATGTACATGTCAACTCTGTATTTTAAATCGCATACTCATCGGATCCTTTCTTTCATACAATTACACACATTACACTGCAACGATATGCAAACGTTACCAGAATATTTAAAAGACATCATGAGAACATGTTTCACAACATGTTATTTCTTTGCGAGTTTGCAAAATATCATTCAGTATTATTGTCTGTATGGATATCCAGTAAGAAATAAAAGAAACATGACATTCAAAATATTTGTAGAAAGTGTGAATCCTGCACTGAGAAAATCAGAAGTTATATTTAAGTACAAAGTTAATGTACTATGTACGATTTTAAGCACCTTTCCCCAACACAGAAATAATCATTTTTATCAGCTGTCACTTTCAAACAGCATAAAGTTCTGCTTTTAGTGATACAATCTAAGTTAATCCAAGTAGGTGAAAGAAACGTAAGTTTATGTTACATATTTCTACATCGTTACATTAGAAAAGCAAAAGACTGCCCCGTGCCTTCCCAACTGTCAACAGTGTGCAAAAGGTTTGAAGCGAAACCATAGGGTTTACAATTTAACAATTACAAAAGTACAGAATCAAAATGATGAATAAAGCCTCGAGTAAAAGATTGTATATCTCAATCATCACCAGCGAGATGTGTCCCAAAATGATAAGAAAAGGAAATAGGTCAGCTGGGCCCCATACACCTGATAACTTAATATAATAACTATGTTTCGAAACATGTCCTGATTTCTTTGATCAGCCATAGCTTTGAACATTGGTACACTTTTTAAGAATTTAATAAGGACGAATATAATAGTTAATTAACGAGGACTGGAGATAAGATTTTAAATGTGGCTACCAACGCGGCCTTGATAAACGTTAACTCAGCAACATTTTCGATTCGGACCAGCTATAAATTATACAAGTCTTTAAATACAACATCAAGACCATGCAATTCCTATTCCTAAAAAGAATAGTGATAACTATACTATCGGTAATACTGGATGTTTAAGGGGATGTTTCACGGGCACCAGTTTGAATTAAGAACTACAAGAATATCATACTGTCGTTTAGTAACAACGCTATATCGATAAGACTAATCGTTCAGGAGGAGTAACGACGAAATATATTCCAATATGGCTTCAACTATGACTGCATTGTCTCGGAACACCTCAACTTAATTAAGGCGAACTAGACATCACACGAAATCATTTAATGAAAACCACGCGTCAAAAAATAAAACCATCCGTTCAAGAGCATTATCAGTAATATCATTTGTAGAATGCCATATTCAATCTCATTTTGACAGTAATTTCATTTTGAACCATTTAAGCATAAAGAAAATTACTCTACAGCCAATATTCTGCCGTGATGTGCATTAAGTCGTTGAATAATAATGAATCTTGAAAGATATTGGCCCTTAACATCGTTTTGCTCCATTAAAATCTGGAAATATCGACGTTTTATCATATTATAACATATATAAGTTCTCCCTGGAACTAAGAAGCCCTGCCATTTTTCACATGTGCATTAATTCGATGTTGATCGGAGACATGCGTTGGTGAACCGATTCCAGTCAAAGGATGGCACACAAGATTTGATGACGTCACCTTGTAAACATGAGTAGCTAACAAAATGTCGTGTATGTCTAGAGACCTAGCTGGTCACCAATATACACTCGAGTCTTTGATTGTATCGAATGTGCCCTTTATCTTTTCAGATTCACTTTAAAAAGAGGGCCTGCCTATCTTCATCCCCTCTCTAATCAATTTGTACACCACGTGCGAATGTTGTTATTATTAAATATGTATCTAAGGGAATTGGTATCGATCGCTATATTTGGAGCATTCCCGAAAAAAGATAGGAACTGCGAGTTATTTCGTTGATTGAAATAAGGGGTGGCACCTCTTAATTCTAAGCTGAATATCTGAAAATTGTTTAGCCATACATCTTCATTATTTCAAAAAAATATTTATACTAAATAGCTTTTTTAATAAATCATTTCCTTCCTTCGAAACCTTAGTTAAATTGGAAGAATGGTGTAATTTATGATAAGAGTTGGCATTGGGACTTTAATGAAAACACAATGTCAAGAGTAATATCATTAACTTGATTTACAAGATGACCCCTTTGGTGGCCATACGATATATCTTGTTATCATTTTGATTTATGATCATCAATGCTTAGGGATGAGAAGGTTTTGGAAGTTTCATGGTAATTCTACCATAAGTTTAAGAGGATCTGTGATAATAAATTAGTGCTAATGGACTGAGAAGGGTTGATGGAAGATGGAGGACAGGCAAGCATTTAAGCTCTCCTAGTCTATGGTAAGCGTAGATAACTATATACGACTTTGTTCGAAAATGTTTAACAATTATTTCCAAAAGAAAGCCCATTTGCAATTATCATTATAGCTCCTGTGCTACATTAAAACAATAAATAGGCGCAGTCCACCGTACACTGCATACAAAATAAACCGTCGTTTAAACTTCTCCAAGTTTAAGGACAACAATCGAACTTGACCCCTTAACTGCATTGTCGGTACTCACTATCTGTTAACAAGAAAGGGTTCCGCTGTATATCGTTGGGTCCAATATGAGTCACCTTGGTAACTATCTCATAAATAGTTACGTTCCAGATTCCTTGTATTTCATCTTCTGTAAATAACCTAAGAAAGATGTAACGAAATAATCTTAAAACATACGGCGTAAGAAATTTTAATTTTGACATGATAATTTTATGATTAACATGTAAACAAATTAGCAGCAGAGTGCATAACTATTATTCCGATAAACTGTATACTATAAAGCAGATGATTCGCTGTCATTCTGTTAACAATACATCAATTGCAACATGGAAAATGGCACAAACATAAACGACTACGCGTACTGTATGGTAAACAAAAAATGTCACAGGCATAAATAGAAGGGGTACAATATTTGAATTATAAAGAGATACAATCCCAATGACACCCGCCAGCTGCAGTAGCAGCAGTGGAATGCTTCGAAACTACTAGGGATAGTATAGAACTGTAGACAGTGTAAAATACCCTGAGAAAATGCTTATAGACGGTTCTGAAAAAGGTTCACTACTGTTGAAAAAAAAAACCCATCAGCATTCCTCAGGCAAACAGTACATTACAAATATGGCATGGGAAATCTCCCTTAAACTAAAGTGAAATTGATGATTGTACTAATATACATTATATCACAAAGCAATGGAAAAATGGAACCTTAAACGGTCGATTAAATCCACATAATACTATTTATTTTTTAAGATTGGCATTGTTTGCATATACTGCACAGAAGATATAGCACAGGACGATCATCTCAGAAACAGTTGGTGCCTTATACACCACCTTTTGACCAATGATCGAGACAATACCGACACTTATACAGGACCTTTTGACCAAAAATAGAGACAAAACAAACATTGTCCATTTCTTTTTTATAAGCTTAGAAAATGAAGCAAATTTAAGAAAGTGTAACACTGACATTCATATACGTATGTTTCAATATTTACACAGCATAGACGATAGAACTAAACTTGCTTAGAAAGCCCTACCCGTTCTTTGTGTTTTCAAACCAGAACCTGTCGCTGTGTCTGATTCGTAGGAACTGATCCAGGATGATGGTACGGAAAGTTTCTCCGACACCTTCTGGGGTCGTCTCCAACAGACCCGCTGGGAATAAGTCAACGTTATCCGGTTTGGAGGTATTTCCGTATACCCGACGTAAGTTGTTTATTGGCTGGAAATTGAAGACAATAACATAATACTCAAATCTTAATGTTTTTCTTACTTATGTGCTTCTTAGGGATGGAGCATTTGATTTATTGGGGGAGAAAGGTATCCTGGAAACATTTAAATAGTTTACCCTTGCTCTGATTATGTTGAATAAATAAATGCATCACATCATGTTAAAACTGTATAACTATCTTGAGATAAAGGATTTCAACATATCGTGATTGGATCAACAACAACCCACCCATCCCCTGCCCCCTCCCGCTTGCGAAAGATTAATTTATTGGTCCCTTGGGTATTGAAAGCTGGTTAGGAATTTCACATTCACATTTTGTTTTTTTTTTATATAAATTTTGCATAAATCTCATTCATTTGTAGCTGTGGTGTTATGTGGAAAACAACTAATGGGAGTGGGGAGATTGTTAATTTTATACATGTGTTGTTGTTTTCTATATCTTGTATATCACCATTCAAATAGGCACAGACAATTAATTCATCAATCCTTGTTAAGTATATTCATTCATTAAAGGTGTGTCAGTCAGAACTGAAGACATTCTACACACACGATATTCGATGATAGGTGTCTGACGTTTTACACAACAAAATACATACCTAATATTTCATAAAAAAACTCATATATCATTTATATCTTCGTAAGTTTCCAATCTTTAACAGAAGTACTCCGAATCACAATCTTTTCAGGCTGTATAATATTCTAATGTGTGCTCATGCAATATTGTGTTATCTAATGTTTGTATATATAATTGAAATATGTAGATAACTCAGACGAAAACTATTTAAAATTTCATCAGATTTGTTTAGTTTATTTATTCAAAATATTGCATCTACTGCTGTGAAGTTAAAATGTATAAAGTATATGCATTTATATATCATGCAACTGAATAATTATATCTACACCGATTTTAAAAATAACAGCATAATCATACAGCATTAATGAAAAAAATATTCCTTTATTTCTCCACAAAAAACATACATTGTCTTGTATATTCTCGTTATGCACAAAAGAACATTTGCATGTAGAAATATGTCCATGATTAAAATTGAAAACAAATTATGAAAATATTTGGTGTACAAATATGCACCCATAGGTATTGGTTTTTTTCAATTCAAACACTCGTCTAAGTTGAGAAAATGTCTACATTTATATTGTGCCTTTGGATATAATTTTTTTTTTAATAACAATGGAATTTTTGGCACTCTTACGTTTGACATAATTATTGTTCGAAATACATTATTTGATTCAACAAACGTTTACCTTTGGATACTCTCTAGTAACACCCTATATTGCAAACAGTGTATACAACCTATAACAACCAAATATTGTAAAACGTGCATTCGTCATGGATAAATTGTATAAAATATAGCTCAAACTAATAAATGTTTTACTGTCCGTTAAATCCCAAATTAAGCTTGCTGTAAAATTGTACATGTATTTAAGAACAATGTTGTAATACCAAATTGAAAATATTGGCTTTCAACCAAAATATGATTCAGCTAGAAATAACTGCCATCATATGTCTCATTAATCTTCTGTCGATTTAACCAAATAAAGCACACAGCCTTTCCGTAAATATTTTAAAATACTAAAACTGTTTGAATAAATTAAATTCTAAAATACAAAAATATCAAATATGTTTAGACATGTTTAATTTAATACGTTTTCCTCACTTAGTTATCTCCAAAATTAGGTATATGTAGCAAGATTGCGTCACCATTATTTTAATGTTAAACATTTCCAGTATTCCTTTTAAAGTATTATTGAACATAGACTGCCCTTTTAACATTATCATTTTAGCATACAAATTAAACATATTTAATAAAATTTGTTCATGAAAACTAAATGATTATTATGGATCATTATGAAAACATAAAGTTTCCTTCTTCAATTTTTCATTGATAGTTGAATATTATCATTTCCGAAAAAATGTGATATGATTTTGATTTCAAACACTGGAGAAAACAATAGTTTCTCGATTGAGCTAATTCTCCTGTCAAGAATTATGTATGTTATGTTTCTATTATTTTTCCAAAGAAAACAGTTCTATTCTTCTCATAAAGACCGGAGAATTTTGCATCAATCTTTAGTTACTCGAAAATAGTTCTTTTTTTGTTTTTGTCTTGTGTATGGAAGATAGATTTTAATGACATCACTATAGAAGTGAAATTAATAAATATATAATGTGTACCTTGACATAAAACATATTCTGTATTATAGGTTTTCGTAACTTGGAAATTCGAAACAAACAACAAAAATTATCATACATCCTACAATTTGATTATATAAAATAATAATAATGCACAATCATTAAAGATTCTTGTTGTGAGATAGTAATAAAATAAGTTATATTTCGTCACTGTAGAGATTTTACTGTGATCAATATCATTGTTCCGCTTTCATCAACACTTTGCTGCAGTGGGTTCTTTATAACAACTGTTTCCGTTCTTTTCACTCCTTTATTAAATCTCCAGAGCAACGCAGAATTTCTTGAGAATGTATTAAAATAATGACGCCACCTTAGAAATATTTAAGCGCACTGTGTTACGTTTTAAAACTTTGAAGACAGGACGGCATCAGAGAGATTCTGCTCGTAGGAGAATACTCTTTAACTTGCATACTTCTGAAAACTTGCATGCAAAACCAGTAAGAAAATTTAATAAGTACCTCTTTCATATAGAGGGTCCCGTTCCTAAACGTGAAGTTGTTGATTTCCTCCCAGGCATGTCTCCTAGGTAACCCATACGCCTCACGAATAGTATTGTAGTCAGGGAGTCCGTGATCCCTAGCAAGCTGAATATTGATAGCTATAAGGTCACGCCGGGAAAACTCCAGGGGCCCAAACAAATGTTCTAAAAGGGATAAATAACAATGAACGTAATGTAATTAATTGCCTAGAACTTACCACATACACACACATACACACACATATACACATACATATGCACACACACAAACACACAAACACACACACAAAAATATATATATATATATATATATATTTATTTTTTTCTTTATTTTTTTATTTATATATATATATATATATATATATATATATATATATATATATATATATATATATATGTTTGTATTTATGTATGTATGTATGTATATATATATATATATATATATATATATATATATATATATATATATATATATATATATATATATATATATCCATAGAGTTTCATATATTCATATATATTTTAATACGTCACATAGATCCGTCAAAGCCGTTGTGTGGAGACATGATCATAAACCATATCAAACGTTATACTTCCAATTAACATAGCACAAAAAGCGAATATTGTCTTGCATTTATCGAATACCCACCACTGGTTTTGCTTGTATTATTCTCAGAGTTACTAAACATATTCGATTCTCCAATAATAATTATATAAAAATGGAAAGTTTCTTTATTTAAATATTGCCTTTTTAAGCAAAGCTATTAAAAATAATCCCCACACAATATTTTTGAAATTCTAAAGCTAAACTGGTTTTTGGGTGCAATTAGGAATGTCATATGATTTGCATTACAAAATATTTCCTTCAAGTGTCCTTCTTGCTGTAGAGTGGAACATTTTGTTTAAGGTTGTTGGCCCAGAATTCAGCATTTTATGGTAATTATAAGACTCATTTGAAATTGAAATGTTGTCGTAGTTATTTTCCCTTAAATATCCATTTATCTTTAGATGACTCCATGAGTCTTTCTTTTTTTTGTCTAGACTTTAACTTTAATACAAGAAATCAGCGGCAAAGTACTTGGTCTCTTTCTCTCATGTTTGGTATTACTTTGCAAACCAGCTTCATCAGAAAACTCCGTGTCCAACATTCTGTTTATAATATTACTAACAACATCAACTAAGTCTATCTCAGCTGTATATAGGCCTGTGCTGTTAGATGCCCATAGACTGCTCGTTGATACTTAGGGTAATCTCCCATTATCTCTATGGGTAAAAGCGAATATTTTCACCCAATACAACATCGTTTCTTAAAATTACATAAGTGTGTTGACATTTCTGAATAATTTAAATTGTAGATCAATAAATGATTAACGATATTTGATATGTGGACTGTCATTGAATAATACTGGTTGTAAAAGTAGTTTCAGTAAGATGTGAGTGTGCGATAGAGAACATAACTGAACACTTGTATCGATCCCTAAATCAGCCATGTGAGATAAGATGGATAGTGGCTGCAGTAGCGTTTGTGTTCATCGACGACTACACCCACCGGTTACTTCATCAAGTCGTTCCCCTGCCACTCCCATGGAGGTGGAATTTCTATCATTGCATGGAATTCCATGATTAACCGTCTTAACGACACTTCAACTTTCAATTTCGACCACACATTGTTTGAACTAGTCCAAACTACACTCACAAAGGTCGGTTCATTTTTTTTACCTCTATCGCCCTTCTCCTAGTAGAAAAAACAAGCTGACAGAATCTCTCTTTTTAGAGCAGTTTCCGAATCTCCTAGTGCATGGAAACCATGTAAGTGGCAACTTAATTATTCTTGGTAATTTCAACTATCACTGTGACTGTCCTGAAAACCCATGCACATTGAAACTCCTAGATTCCATTCACGTTTTCAACCTCAGTCAGTTATCCAACCCACCCATAAACATGGTCACATTTTAGATTGGGTTCTTTACAGACCTGATGATAATATCCTTCAATCCTCCATGGTGTCCCACGAACTTTCATCAGATCACCTCTGAATTATATGCCATCTTGACGTATCGGTTATAAACATAACCAAACTAATGCACGACATCCAAGCAAACCTAACAATTAACTTACCTACTACAGCAGAACAACTTGATAACTGCCTGCCTTCATTGCTCGACAAACACGCCCCAGCAACCTAGTGCAAAGCAATGTAGCAATTCAGAAGTGTTCTCCGTGCTATAGCAGTGTTAGGACCAGCTTCGCACTGCTAAAAGAGACCGTCGTAAAGCTGAGAAACTTTGGCTTTCCACCAGATTCACTATTCATAAGCAGATTTATGATACCGCTAAGAAGAATGTCACAAACATAGTCCATGCAGCGAAATTGGCCCACTACAGTACTAAGATCACGGAAAGTTTCAGCTGCAAAGAGCTATTTGTGATAACTAACAAGCTACTGTCAAGGAACAAATGTACACCACTTCCAGCTATTTTCTCTCGAGTCGACCTTCCGGACCTGTTTGCAAATTTCTTCCGTGACAAAGTAGAAATTATCATATATAAACTTGACAATACAATTTTAGTTCACTAGTCATCACCATACAGTTGCCATACAGAATTTCAGCGGCAACCATTAGCAGCATTTGAACCTGTCTCTATGGATTTTATAAGTACAATCGTGATGAAGAGTGCACCAAATTCATGTGAACTGGATCCGATTTTGATATCACTGCTGTTAGAGCGCTTAGATCCAATATTTCCTTCACTAACTGATGTTATTAATACTTCTCTCTCTTCTGGGGAATTCCCATCATTTTACAAAACTGCCATTGTAAAACCTCTGCTATAGAAACCAACATTTGACCATAATGATTTAAAGAACTACCGCCCAGTATCTAAACTCCCATGCATGTAAAAAATCTTAGAAAAAATTGTTCTATCCCATCTTGTATCTCATTTAAATTCAAACAGTCTTGTTTTGCAATGTACAGTCTGCATATTGCCCTCGCCACAGCACTGAAGCCGCTCTTCTGAAAGTAGTCAACGACATTCTCTCTGCTTTGGATGGGGGAAAGACTACATTCGTTACTCTCCTTGATTTATCTGCAGCATTTGACACTATAGACCATGATATATTACTTCACCGTCTCCAGCATTTATTTGGCATTCACGGTACGGCCTTACTATGGTTCAAGTCCTACTTGGTCAACAGGACACAAATTGTGTCCGCAAATGGAAAACACTCCAGCCTAGTTGATCTATGATGTGGTGTTCCACAGGGGTCTGTTCTTTGACCCGTTCTCTTCATTCTGTACATCCAGCCACTCTCAAGTGTCATAGATCATCATCCAGTGTCTCACCAATTGTATGTTCATTACACCCAAATATACAAATCTAGCCATCCAGCTGAAGTTGAAGCTACTATCCAAGACAAAGAGAGGTGCATTTCTGATGTGAAATCATGGATGACATGTAACAAGTTGCAGATGAATGATGATAAAACTGAAGCCATCCTGATTACAACACAGAGACTTTCTCATTCACATCCTTTACCTCAGACAATAAATATCAGCAACACCAACATTAAATTCAAGAAGACAGTACGAAACCTCGGTGTTACTCTTGACAGTACTCTCATTGCATCAGCATGTCATGAACATATGTCGGACTGCATATCTTGAGCTGAGACGCATCAGCTCCATTCGCAAGTAGCATCTGTCAGTTGATGCCATTAAAACACTTGTGTGTTCCTTAGCACTTTTAAGACTGGACTACTGTAATTCAATTCTGTCTGGTTCGTTCATCTCAATATCTACTTCAAAAACTTTAAAAAGTTCAAAAAACTGCTGCTCGGATCATCCTCAAAGTACCACGATCAGAGCTTGCCTCTCCGCTGCTCTGTACCCTACACTGGCTATCCATACGATCCAGAATTAAACACAAAATGTGTTCTCTGTGATACGTTTCACTGACGGGTTCCAGTCCAATATACCTATCTGACGTCACCCATGTGTATACACCTGCAAAATGCTTACGCTCCTTTTCTGACACTCGCATTCTCAATATTCCCATTATGAAGTTGAAATCATATGGACAACGTTCTTTTGCATACCAGGGCATAGCAACGTAGAACGAATTGCCCACTGCACTTAGATACAAAGACACAGTGATCTCATTAAAGAGCGCTCTTGAAACCCATCTATTTAAACTGTAAGAACAGTCATAATTACCTAATAATGTATCCTTTTAACGTATCCTTACCTTAAACATTTTAAGCATGTTTTTTCTGTTTCTAATTTTGTGGTGTTTTTTTTATTTTTGTAATCATTTCATTATATGTTTCTTTTTATTCTTTTTAAGCGTTGCCAAATGTTGTAAAGCGCTTAAAGCTTCTAAAGATTAGGCGCTATATAAAGTCCTCGTTATTCTTCTCCTTCTTCTTCTTCTTCTTCTTCTTCTTCTTCTTCTTCTTCTTCTTCTTCTTCTTCTTCTTCTTCTTATTATTATTATTATTATTATTATTATTATTGTTCTTCTTCTTCTTCTTCTTCTTCTTCTTCTTCTTATTATTATTATTATTATTATTATTATTATTATTATTATTATTATTATTATTAGTAGTAGTAGTAGTAGTAGTAGTAGTAGTAGTAGTAGTAGTAGTAGTAGTATTACACGTACGATTTTGACCCGATTGACCAGTGAAGGAATTCGGATTTGTAACCGCCCTGATTTTCTTGAATTTTTCAATATCGTTATTCTAAGTTTTTTGCGAATTTCCGGAACTGATCTACTGTTTGAATCGCCTAAAGCAACAAGTAATGCCAATATGTGAGATTTATACTGTTTTTAATGGCATATTCTGCCGCAAAGTTCACGTTTTCAAGATAAACACCGCTGCGTCACTGTGATATCTGACTTGTTATGCACACACGTACAATTATAGTTTTCTTCAATATTAAATACTGTTTATTTACCCTATCGATTGTTGCTGTGTGTAACCGTCAGCGTCACATTATCAGATTAAACTGCACTGGATGAAAATTTCACTGACGAGAATGCATGGTAAATGGCTCTGGAGAAAATGGATCGTTTTTATGCAGCTATGGGGAAGTATTAGAGACTTGTTATCTATGGGTCATGTCAAGAAATATTAAACTGCAAAGATGTCAGTTGTCTTATCATTCCCATATACACTATGTAATTAAACTCATTTATATCCTGATTTAGAATTTTCCTGAAGATATCTTATTTATTGGGATGGCTAATATATTAGAATTTGATCAGCAACGTGATTCAGAATATACCTTACAATTAACTAGGTTTGACTCCCCAGTTTAGGATTTCCAATTTAGGATCGTCATTTTATTCTTTATCCTAGCTCTCTGTGTCATATCAAATTTAAATATCAAATTCTTTTCCATTGATAATAGTGACGAAATGCCTGAGGCTATAATGTTCAAGGTAAATAACAAGGCGACAAATGTTTGGTGCCAGCCCAATGTAAATACTACCATAGTACATCAAATTGGAATAACCGAAGCAAAAGCATTGCTTCATATGTATTCCATGTGGTAATCAAATGTTTTTGCATTCAAATGAAGTTTCAGTTAAATTCAACGTTGCAACTTAGCGAAGTATCAACTTGTATTGTAGGTCCATTTATAAGAAGACAAGAGTGTGTAAATCCAATAATTCCAAGCGTTTAGCAATGAAAAGTCATATTTTTAGCATTGCATTCATTATGGACACTACTCGTATACCAAAAAACACATTAATTTTGTTATTTCACTAACATGCTTACAATAATTATTTCCAGATGTACGAAACTAAAGGATACCTAATTATCAGAAAGATTTTTTCCTTCATACCAAATATCACAAAACCAAATTAAGTACATATATGTTTCATTCATTTGGTTTAGTTTTTAACGCACTCTTTTGAGCTTCTTATAAATTAAAATACATGTAGACAATCTTCACTAGCTATTTACTAAACTGGACACTTCTGATAACACCGGACACTACATATACCACAATACACTAAGTATAAGAAAGTATTTTTTTTTGCTTTGCACGCAATCCAATTGACATAACTAAACAATCTTTACAATTTCTGTCAAAATGTTAATGTTGCTTACTACATACATGCTGTTATTTTTTTATTCATCTTTCTGTATTTTGTATTAGCACTGTGCATTGTCTTCAAAATGCACACTTTTCATATGATATCATTCTGCATTTCATTTGAGTTTTTTGTGTACTATCTGCATCCGCACTTCACTAAGACTGCATTCTTACTTCATTAGGCTGGTAAACACACCCATTTAATTAAATCCATCCATCCATCTTTTCAAACGCACGCACGCACACACATATACATACATATTTACCTACCTATCTACCTACCTACCTACCTACCTACCTACCTACCTACCTACATACCATACATACATACATACATACATACATACATACATACATACATACATACATACATACATACATACATACATACATACATACATACATACATACATACAGCAGTGTTGCCTTACTTCTGAAGTCCGGAACTACAATATGATCCTCTCTCTCAGACAGTGTAGAAGTCAGGCCCATGATTAACTCGTCCAGTGCATTTGGTTCAGACAGAAATTCCTGTCACAAAATGCAATAGTAAATATTTAGTAAATACAAATTTGGCCTTTTGTTAAAATTGAAAAACAATGAAATCTCATTTTATTAATGTATATCTCGATTATGCTATAGAATTATAATTAGAAATTCACGCCACCATGGAAGACCTGGCAGGATTCATCAACCGCTCTAGGTTTACATGTCAGTCGCTGCTGACATAAGTGACTCCATTGCATGCGTAGTTAGATCCATATTCATCTCATAAAAACACATGAAAAGTAAATTGAAATAAAGAGATCGTAATACCCTCTTTATCAACGTGTGTTATGTCCTTTTCACTTTTTAAAATTTATAAATCTATTTACATATATTCTTTACGTTTTGGTTGTCAGAAAATGGATAAAGTTTTGACACAATATACAGATTGTTTTCACCTTTTCAAGGGCATATTTTTGGTTTGGGTTTTCGTTAAATATCATTGAAAGCTGAAGTAGTCTGGGAGAATGAAGCTACCATTTTATACAGAAGCAGAAATGATACTGTTCTTCTCGACAGTACTCTAAACGTTTTTAATGAGCACAATAATGTAATAATTTATTCTTGATTCTTCAATTGCGTCAAATAGTTCTCAAGCCCTTTTCTAACACATAAATATAAATTTACAATAGCTGTTAGGAGAATTTTTCTATTTTCATCCTAGCTGTCAGGATAATGCTCTACTATTTAAACTAGCTGTCAGGATAAATGCACTAAATGTTATTAATTTCGATATTAAATTGTTGTACCTGTGGATTCCAAAAGCTGTTACACAACCTAAGTGCGTGGACGTTACTTGGTGAGCCGGGAATATTCAGTTTAAGTTTCTTAAATTCACACTTTTTGCTTCTGAAAAGAAAACCCAGTACAGTTCTAATACATAGGCTTCACGATTAGTTGGAATTCTAAATTTGCGGTATTAAACTAGACTACATTTTGTCAGATATACTGACGTTTTCATGATCACGACTTTCCAGAGATGTTGTTAAAAAGAGAATATGTTCACCCATATTTCGATAAAATGTTTAACGTTCTGCGAATTTTGAGAATTTGAAGATGTTTATGCTCATGCGTCAGAGGCAAATCACACCTGTAAAAGTCACTTTCCTGCATTTAAACTTAACACTGGCGTCCTCCAATACACGTAGAACAGACTGTTAGCCCGTAATCATTTGATGGACTTTAATTACTCATTAACAAAAGTGTGGTGTGGTGGGCTATTTCTTCTATAGGAAAACTTTATGCAATTCACAGTTCAACATAGCAATCCATCCGAAGCTTATGCAGAAATATCATTAATTAAAAATTTGGAAATATCAATTAATTTGTGCAAGTAAACTTTGAGCACACTTTTCAAACTGCTTTGTTGTTATATGGTTCTACGAAAGTGGTTTTACATCAGTTTGATACATATCGATGGATAACTTATGTCTACTAGGTCAGAAAATTATGTATTTGCGATCATGTTGATTTTGTAAATAATCAGTCTTAGGATGTTTTATCAGCTGAAGCCTACTTGACATGTATCGTTTTGATATATTAAAAACAACTGGATGCTCTAATGATAAGGATTGATTCCAATTACAACAATTTCTTTGTTTCTTACCTTACCTTTCACTTAATTCTGTATACACATCTATTTGCCACAGTGCAATAAATATAATATAAACACATCTGCTGTGCGCAGAATAATTTGCTCTGTGATTATGTACCTGATCCAAGTGCCCGGCGTGACCAGGGTATGTCCAAATCTCATAGCGGCACTCTGAAACTCCGCGGCAATACCAGGATGTACATTGGGGTCATACGAATCTAAAAGTAGGAAAATGTAAAGGAAGCTAAATAGTTTTCTGTATATACAAAATGTGAGTATCCACAATTATTTGAACTACAATAGTTATTTCATCTGGATACAAATAATTTGGCAAACATAATCGCTTCTCCACAGCCGTAAATTTAATAATATATGGATATTGAAACAAATGCAACTATTTCCGGTCAGTATGTTGTCATGGAATAACTCTTTAGGGTTTGGTTTTGTTATTGTTCTATAAAGATACGAAATAATTTAAATGTATAATTTAGTATCAAAATCAATTATTCAAGATAAAGCAAATGCTATTTTTATGGAAATATAATGATAAAGTTTATCATAGCCTTTTTCTCATTTCTTGCTATTTAAAGGAAACATTCAGAACTTAAGAAATGACTTTTCTCATGGTTAGAGAGAATAAATTTCGGGCTATGTTAAAGAAAGAGGTGTCCCGCATAACAGTTTAGATATGGTTACATTCTTTGCGGATGTTGGCAATGTGGAGGTACGGGATCGACTGTAAGAAAGGACAGACAAACCTTCTGATTCTGCTAGGAACGGACTAATTTGCGCAAGCCTGCTTCTGAATTTGTACACAATTTTGAACGCATCTAAATGGCCAAATAAGGAAATACGTCGGATGTTTGCATTCGTCCTTTTCGAATCAGAACGAGATTCCTGTCTACTCTTACTGGAACCGAGTGTGTTACCTACGTCACCAGGCAGACGATTTAGCCTCATCCAATTATTCATTTAGAGACCGACGAGTCTTGTAACTTACTCTGTGAAAGTCAGGAATCTGGACTATCGACGCTGGCAAAACTGATGAGTCCAAATTTTACTGATTTCGTATATAAGAGAAATATAAAGAGGATTTGTATTGCTTGCAAGAGCGGATTCTTTATGAAAATGATATATAGTTGTAATACAAAAATAAATAATATTTCTCTTAATACAGCATACCAAAGAGAATGGTATCATTTGGTTTTTTCTTGTAGGATGAAATTTCGTGGATTTTCTCCAAATTTTCATTCAACCCCAGCCACGTTGGAAGCCAGTTGTACATTACAATTTTCTGAGGAGAAAGAAATTATATTTCTGTTATAACATTTAGTTTCAGAATTTATGCAGTTTTAAGTCTATAAAAATATAGATGTACCCGTTTTAAGAAAATATTTTTAAATCAAGTAATACCAGATTAAACAGATTTGGTTTGAAAGCAACTTCGTTTTAAATTAAAGGTGTATAAATTTGAAACAGCTGATTTGTCATTCAAATTTCACAGACTTACTCATATTAATATAGCGTTCCTTTTAAAAACCGGAAAATAATTATTTGGGATATTCTCTATTAACCCATTGAAAATGCAAGTAATACTACCTCGCGAATATGCCATATTCTTCTGTTTGGTAGGGTTTCAAGCTCTCTGGTAGGATGATTGACTACTTTTGTTAATTAATTAAATCTATGATTCTAGATTTTCTGAAAATAATTTCCTGTTTATCTACTTTTACATTCTATCCGAAAGCTACATGTGCAATTGTTATGAGAAAACAGACATGAAGAAATTCATTAAGTCTTAAACACATTGTCATGCTTTTTATTTTTGTGTAAGCGTAAGCAAATCAGTACTAAATAGTATATACTTAAGGCAAAGGACACCGTTAGCTGCTTACTTGGTGATGCGCGATAACAAACTTCCGGGCTATGTTGAAAACCTCTTCGTCTGTGTATTCGGGATGCTCTGTGGCAGTTTTATTGGCGATATAATTATGCCATCGAAACCAAAGTACCCCAAATGTCAGGAGGAAAGGATTTTCATTGCCTCTTGGGTTTCCAAGCTCTGAATAATTGGCGTATTTATGTGTTTGTATGATTTTAGATTCTAATCAACGTTTATTCCTTATAGAGCAATTTATGTTTTACATTAAATTACTACCAAAATAGCATGTACGAAATTATTTCTCGTGCTAATGGATAACTATGGCAAAAGAGATGGAATCTTTAATAAACTGGTCTATTTTTAATATTTTCTCTTCTCCTTTTCCCTTGTCACTATACTACTCTTATTCATTAATTTGTGCTTGTACTAGGGTAAGGATCCGTGATTTACCTATTTTCTTGAGGAATCAAAATATACACAGTTAAGCGACCGAAAGCATGAAAATAAAATGTACCCGTTTGCAACTTTTGATTTATTTTAACTGCAATAATGTTGGTGAGTGTAGAGTAATGGCAGTATTGACCTCTTCAGCACTTTCCATAGCTTTTATTCTTCCGGAAAACATAATCAATGCATTCACTGCATAATGTGTTCAAAATTTCCCAATGAAGTGTTTGTGTGTGTGTGTGTGTGTGTGTGTGTGTGTGTGTGTGTGTGTGTGTGGTATTGTTTTACGAAGAGGGCAGACTGAAAATTGTATTTAATGAGCATTCCTTGTATACTTCTCTAACACAAAAATAAATCATAATTTGTTAATAAATTCCATCACAATTGCAGAGTTCACATATAAGTATTGTTATTAAGAATATTTGGTCATACTAGATCAGTTCATGTAAACTTGAAATATGTCAATGATCTAATTTCTAGCACTGTAATTTAACGAGACGTTTAAGAGAATAATATGTAATGTGTTTTATTTTCTTTCTTCATTTTTATGAGAATAGTTCGTAACTTGATTTGGTTTTTAAGCATACATACGGTTTGCCCTCATTGACTTAGCAAGTACATCAAACTGAGGGGGGAGGCGGTTCTGTGTGGCCATGTTTTCTTAGGAGCTCGCCTTTTCAGATCAGACATCTCTGTCCGCGTTGGTCTCGATTCTGCCAACTTTAGCATGTGAGATTTTTTTCTTCTTGAAAAAAATATGTATTGGCAAACGGACGTTAGGTCGGTTATACTTTTGGTTGAAGCATAAAATGTGTGGTCTGAGCTTAAAAAAATAACGAATATGAATTAATGAACGATATATTTACTTACTCCAAAACCTTTTGACCGGATTGAGTTCATGTTCCCGGGGAGGAGGAGGGTTCGCCATAGGAAGGCGGATGCAGTTTTGGGCTGGAAAACTGTCCTTAATATCAGCATATGGATCTAGAGCTGCTAGTCGGCCCCTTAAGGGACCACCTTTAAATTCTCTGAGTGCGTCTGTCCACGCTTAGACGTGCCGTATGTCAGTCCGCCATCAATGTACGGTGTGATTTCGTTCAGCTGAGATATATAATAAGATTAATGAAACCTAATTGTAAGACGTTTGAGTGAATAAAGTCGTAAGAACATCGTGCTTATTCGGATTAGGTGAGGCGACATTTAAATAATAATAATAATAATAATAATAATAATAATAATAATAATAATAATAATAATAATAATAATAATAATAATAATAATAATATGGACTTAGGAACTCTAAGCCCTTTACAGTATTAGATAACACATAACAACGTATACAACGACTAAACAATGAAAATATGTCATGAAATTACAAAATAAAAACATACTTACAATGATAAAGGAAGCAAACAGTATTAAGTCTCTAAGTCAGTTCTCGAAGTCGAGTTTTAAGATTACTCTTGAACGAGATCACGGTGTCCTTTTTCAATGGGCAATTCGTTCGAGGTAACTGAATCTTCGGGCACATAAGAACTTTGTATGACTTCATTTCAACAGTGAGAACCACGAGAATATATGTATGAAAGAAAAGAGGTGCATAAGTTTTTAGACGGGTTGTACACATTTGTGATGTCAGTAAGGTATATTAGACTTGAGCCAGTCAACGAAATGTAGCATATTGAAAAGAGTTTGTGTTGATTCTGGATCGAATCGGTAACCACTGGAGGTTACAGAGGAAGGGTTGGGTGGGTGTGGTGCTCAGTTTATCTTACTCTAAGGATAATCTACATGACAAGCAGAATTGTTGTAAATATTTAAATTAAAAGAAAAACAAACAAACAAGCAAACAAAATATTTGAGTAAAAGTATTCGGTTTTGGAACACAAAAATGTTTGTTAATTTTCCAGTGGGTAAATTTTTTTATCTTTGCATATTGATACAAAAGAATATACAAACCGCAGAGGTTCTCGTGTCTTCCAACACCATCTTAGATTCTTTTGACAGAAGTTATGCATGGTAATTCTCGAGTGGAAAAAAATCAGATGCATGTGTACTTTGGTCCGGTGTGTAACATACAGGAACAAATTTAAGAAAGATTATTGCATGTATACTTTTACATTTGTCATAGATCCAATATATCTAAACATACTAAAATATAAGAAACACAAAACAACTGAACAAGTAAAATAAACAGTGGGGAAACTTGTAAATCTAATGGGAATTCAAGAGATTGATTTTGAAATCATTTGTAATTTCAATTCCGTATACATATGCCATAAGATCACAAGTCTAGCTTTCAGCAGACTGTTCAAGAACACCAACAACAATTTGGTGAAGTTCTAATAATGCCAAGCGATAACTATGCGTCGATACGACAACTTCTTCTATGAATATTTAATCTCAGTTGTGAGAAAAACATGAACACAGTGCTATCGAACGCAGTAAATGTCTGACTTATTATTATTCCTAATTTCAAGGTTATAGCCAACTAGATTGTCACCGCTACATAACAGCAGTAGGACAACGTATGTGGGCGTCTGATGGGCAAGGATTTATTGACCAGATTGCTGAAAACAGAGACAATCTACAATACACATCGTAAGTATCAATCTGACTTACTCTATACAACTGTATCAAAAATGGACATTCTAGCCATTTAATAGGCAAACTTTCTACCATTGCCATTATTGTGTACCTACCGACTTACCCATTTATAAGTAATGTCAAAATGCAAACAACATATACCGTGATATGGTAATCAGATCTATAATTCTCTTAGCATTGCTGTCCTAATTCCTTCCTTCCCAATCAGTTGATCGTTAATTTTCGGGATATACGCTACCAATGACAAATTACGTCTGACCATATGGGGAAACACATCCAATTATAATCTGTCAAGAACTGTCACACTCCAGATAGAGCGGCCCGAATAATTATACAATTTCTTTTTAGGACTCACTTGAAAATTTTGTTTTTGCGTCTACAATGGCTACACGCACAAAAGCGTATTCTTTATATTAAAGGAATCATGACATATAATTCCTTCAACCTTCTATCTCTAGATTATATCAGTCTCTAATTTAATTGAACGTTGATCAGGAAATACTCAGCGCAATCTCTCTCCCTCTCTATGTATGTATGTATGTATGTATGTATGTATGTATGTATGTATGTATGTATGTATGTATGTATGTATGTATGTATGTATGTATGTATGTATGTATGTATGTATGTATGTATATATATATATATATATGTATATATATATATATATATATATATATATATATATATATATATATATATAAATATATATATAATGTTAGATAGATAGAAAAATATAGATAAAAAAGAACACTTCACACTTATTCGAATTTGACAGTTATGTATATTAATAATATCAATCACTGGAAAAACTAGATATTCATATCTGAAAGAAAGGAAACTTTAAGTCAATAAGGAACTAATATATATATATATATATATATATATATATATATATATATATATATATATATATATATATATATATATATATATATATATATATAATACTTTATGCATTGTCTATTTATCTAAATGCTGAATCTATCAATCACAGTATTGGGATAGATAAACTTAAAGCATTCAATGGATAAAAGACAAAATGGCCTACTTTGTAAAGTCTACAAAGTAAGAAATTACAATGAAAAAGTATAGTAATGCACTGAACATTCTATTATAAATCAACTGATGCTACAGTAGTATAAGCTTTCCAAATATACTTGCGTCATTACTTGCTTACTAGGAATAGTGCCACAAAATTATTGTGCCTGAAATATCATCTATTTTGTTTTGTTTTATTTTTTTATTCTTGATAATAATATTATGGTGCATGTTATCTGTATTTCTATAACTACGACAATATTTTGTTTAAAGTATTTGTTTTTGTCAGATAGGGTAAGAATTATTTTAAGCTGTTTTTGAGTCCCTCCCTCATATACATACACTAAATTGTTGACTCCCTGATGATGCAGACTTTTATGTGCGACATGCTGTCTTATATAAATGCATTTTCGTTTCTTTTATAGACACAACATGACTACTAAACGATTCATTTGACTGGTTTGGTCGCATTTTTGTCAGACAGCTTTTTTCATTGTTCAAATTATCAAACATAAATGAAGAGTTTCGTAAATTTATTACAAGGTCCCCTGTCGGGATTAGAGGGGAAGCAGACAGTAAATAATTATTGGAAAATGGTATACAGGATGAATATTAGGTTGTCCATATTGCCTCAGCAGACACATTTCACATTTTGATATATCTGAGGTTATTCAAAAATGTACTAGACCAAATTTCTTAGATTATTATGCCAACAGGAAAACTGCGGCCGCCACTATGCCCGCGTATTTGACATTGCAATAAATTTCCCCGATGAAATGCCGATATAAACTATTGCAACACCCAACTAAACAAACCAGAATACTAGGCACTATTAAGAACTACATTCCTTTCCCAATAATATTGCTAATAATTATGATAGCAGTTATTGTGTCCTATTCATTTCGTGTGTCGTGCTGAAATTTTGCATGAATAGTTTGGAGACCGAATTATCTTGCCTTTCATTGCTTTAAAATATCAAAGCCAGAAACATGGTGTTAGTCCATATTAGTGACTTCAACCATCTAGTGAGTTTTGTCACGAAAGAGCGGATATGTAGGATAGTGATGGAATCAATGAGACTGGCGGAGAATCGCATTTCCTTTGTCAAACATTGATGAATAAGAAATTAGAACTAATGTTGCTCTTTATTATTGCAAGTTCTTGGTTATGTAGAACATGTTATTGTACTTTAATGTGCAAAATAATATCCAGTTGATAATTATTTCTAACCGTATTACGACTCATTGCATCACCGGTAAGTTGTACTCGCTTTATTCGAATCGGCCATATTTATGTTTAGATACTTCCAAAAGGTGACTAGGAACAAGAAAGCCTACGCTTTACATACCTTTTCTCAACACGATGTCACGAATAAACAGAATTTCACATCCAATCTGGAATTTCAACTATTTAGAAAACCCTAAAAGTGGTGACATAAAAGAGCAGCTGACATATAAGAGTAATATTGGTCACTTGGAAAAGTGGAAGAATTAAATAACATACAGGAGACTATAAAGAAATTTAGGTTCTAGTTTCGCGCCAAAGAAACCAACTTATTACAGATTTTGGTGTTTTTTTTTTTAAAAAAATTGTATTCTAATCAAAGTTATAATCCCATTCTTCATCTGCAATAAACTGCCTTTTGTATATTTTAGAATTGAACGTTGAGAGTCATATTTGCACTTTTGTTTCCAAACGAGCTTGTGTAACATTGTTTTGGACTAGATATATCAATGTGGCCGTCGCATTATACCAATATAGCATTTTGCTACGCCATTAATGCCCTTTTGTATTGTTATACTTGTCCATTTGCTGGGGTGCATTGTTTGTGTATTACCTTAAATATAGAATCCCGTAGCACAGAAATGAAACATTTATCAAGGATAAAAGTAAGAGGTGATCTCTTTCTCAAGTACATATTATTAATTCAGAGCGATAGAAAGAACTTTGCACGCAAAGGTGGTTTCTAAACTCATCTGTTTCAGAGAAACCCGTGTATATTCTTCTTTGAGTATCAGTCAAAGTATGATGGAGAATTTAAGAAATGTCATGCAATTAACTTGGCAGTAATAGTATTGAAGATGGCATACAAAGAATGATAAACAAGAAAGAAAAATGTTGGTTGGAAGAGAGTCTCGAAGACCGTAACGGGAAGAATCTGCAAAGTTTTGATAATTATGTAAAATGGGATTAATTGGTTTTATCTTCGATATTACTAACCAAAGACATTTTAATTAATATAAAGAGATATGCTTTTCTTCACAAATATGCTGCAACTACATACAGGCAAAATAACTTCAGACTAAATTTTAAAGTAATTGTTTGTCAAATTCTTCACTATTTTTTTTATGAAAGAAACAATATTGTTTCATTTGTAGTGAAAGCTTTCTAAAGGGCTACTCTTGTACGTGCCTAGCTGCGAAGCAATGACAAGTTCACATTCAAAGTACACGAAGTTGAAGAGGCAATATCGGAGACTCTTAAGTATGTTCCATACCAACAAGTAAAGAAAACTATGAAGTTTCTTGTTGAATATCTTCTTTCATCAACATTTGATTTGATTTTGTATCTGTGTTCGTTGTATTTTAAACTGTACTAATATTTTTACATTGCAGATATTAGCAAAGGTTGTCTTATTGATCAGATACTGTAAATCAAATGCGTTTCCCTACTAATAGTAATGTTTCAGTCATGTGTTAAATAGTCAAGGGTTTTGAATGGTGTCGAAATCTGTGATCACCATCTGTATCAGATCGTACGATACATCTAATAGTTCGTGATAAGGTGAATTTGCTGTAAGGCACAATAGCACATAGCTTCCCTTATTGTTTCTCAATTCAGAGTAGAATTACATGCTCAACTTGGAAGCAAGCACAAAAAAGTATCTTAAGGGGTGTATATATTATTGATATTTCCCTACAAATACAAAAGTAAATCAACAAAAAAAATTAATACATATATCATTAAATATAACACGACACATGTTGTTCCTTCTTTCATCTCAGAGAGCACATGCAAACTGTGAACAAAATATACCTGTTGACGGGGATTATTAGGCGATATCCCCGTTCGCTGGTCATATCTTGTTCTTTGTACAGGCATTTCAATATTTCCTTTTCTCTCCGGTTCGTAGTCATGCCCCGGGGGCACGGGGATATTGAAGAACTCTCTGGGACAGCCAGGTCTCTGTGCGTCCAAAATTTCTTCAACTACCTGCTGACCTATTGCAAAGCCGTACATCAAATTCTTTTAATTTTACGACGTTAAGATGTGTCACGAAAATCCCTACAAGACTTTAAAGGTAACAGTATCTTATAGCAACATGGAGCTAAAATTAAATTTGCGTATTGATAAAGTTTACACTTCCTGACATAGATGCTTTTTATCTTAATTTTACTATTTTATTAACACTCTTAGAATATTATTAAGAGCACCGAACAAACATAAATGCATGAAAGAAAACATATTGAAAATCTATGTTGTTGTATGGTTTGTAGTCACCCAGTGTATTAATATAATGCTAGAAATGTCACAAGAACAACGTCACAGCTAATGAAAATTGACTGTACATAGAATGAACGGAATGCATTAAGTAAGGAAACGACAACTCTGTATATCAATGGCATGCACAAATACATAATTATTTGCATGTGTATGTGTCTGTACGTAAAATGTCTGGAATTTCATGATAAATTAAATAATCTTAGAGAATAAAAACAATCGTGGATGAGATACAAATAAATATTGAATGCATCAAATTACCAGAAGATTTTATATTTAACAACATTTAAACTATGCACTCATACCCGTGTAATAGTAAAAGGAGGAATGAAGAAATGGAGAGTCGTGGTACAGCTTTCAGATACTACCAGATCCTGACTATGTCAAATTTTGCACAGAGAGAGAGAGAGAGAGAGAGAGAGAGAGAGAGAGAGAGAGAGAGAGAGAGAGAGAGAGAGAGAGAGAGAGAGAGAGAGAGAGAGAGAGAGAGAGAGATGTAAGTAGGCAGACGAGCAGACGAAATAAAAATTAAAAATGGTACCCAAGTAGACCAGAAATGCTGTCCTGTTCCGAAGCGATCCGAGTCCAGCAGGACCATCGTGTACCTCCTTACTAATGATGAAAGGGTTGGGACGGTCCTTGCCCGAGGGTTCGTATACACTATCGCTAAATGCTGCCGGGCTTCGCCGCAACAGCTGTCCATCTGGAATGCGTGTTAGACACATTGCATACTCTTCTATGAGATGGTTAATTATAATACAACATATTGCTGTCTGAGTGATTTAAAGTCCAAACGTAAAAAGACACAATATGCGCCAGATATGAATACTGTAAATGCCACTGATTTTGTCTCCTCAAGAACACAAAATAAAAATACTTAACATGTATCCCTTAGATTAATACTACGAAAGTTTATTATTTTAAATCACAATTTCTCTCTTAAAGAATGACCGGAAACATAAAATGTGTAACTCATAAGAAATGGGTGATCATTTTTTGACCTTATTAGATGCCGACTTGTATCTATCTTGAGCACTTGTTCCATTCTTAAATATATCATACAACATTATAATTTGGCTATTTGCTAAACGCCTATTACTAATGATATTCTACTAAACAGATCAAATGGAAAATCCGGGAAAAAGTGTAATATAGATACTCACTTAATATACTCCATTACACCAGTACTGTAATTCAACATTGAGTTCCATGGCATCAAACATCAAATTGAAGAAATACATTTTCTAACTACATTCACTATTACGGTGACAATATCATTCCAACAATGTCGATAAGTTTCCATAGCAGGTCATTTAGTTTCAACGTTGATTTGTGTAAAGGTTGAATAACAACGTATCTCGTGCCTGCACACAACCTTACTTAGTGTGAATTAGATGGGGGAGAAACGATGTGGACAAAATAGGGCGACTCTTGTCACCGGAAGGGATTTCGACTACCTATGTGTATAAGAAGAATAAGATACAAAGAATGCATATATTTTTGGTAGATATTGGTAATGAGCTGCGGGGTCCTTGGCATGTCCGGTTTCCTTTATGTGTGCACGTCAGTTCATCGTCCTGGTTGAATGGTATGAAACTATTAGGCTTACTCGGACTGTGGCCAGATTATTCAACATTTTTCTTTTGTGTTGCTATTAAGAATTAATGCCATGTCTGCTATATTAATAATGCCTGGATCTGAGGCAGCATAAATAAAATAATTTTCTTTAACGTTCAGGAAAACAGTTACTCGCTTACATGCAAAACATTCCGTATACTAGTGAACCAGAGCAAAAGGGAGATAACCTAGAATAGGATGTAAACTACAAATACGTGTAGCCGTAATCTTATTACATATACATTTCTGATTGATTCAAAACAAATTCTATGTGATAAACATCAGTGTGAAAGGCATGTACATTCACACCCATCCACCCTTAACAGTGTAAGTTACAATTGTATATGCTTCCTGAAACATTGTCTGCCGTTTGTTTAAATTTAGAATTTCCAATCACATACACATCATAGAGGACACACGGTACTGATTGTATGGAAACATGTGATCCAGCCTGGAAATGGGTGATCATAAAATAGAATATATATGGGCTTTTCTGGACAGGACTGGTTAAAAACGTAAGTCATGCTCTAGGAACAAGATTGTTTTGGTGAACTTATCCTAGTTAATAGTGAAAGAAAATAGAGACATTGTTTTTTTTTAATGGAATATCAGTTATTTAACAGTTTCGATTTTGGAACACTCAGTGCTAAAATTAGCTCTTGACTCTTTGGTGCGGAATTGAAAGAACGCGTTTTAAACACGTGCAGGTCCAGAAAATACCGCGACTCATATCCTTTCCTCTACAATGAAGCTAACATCCATTTTTAATTTATACTGATATAGGTTAGATCATGAGCACATAGAAATTTAAAGTTAACGAATTTTTAATATCATGGTGTTTGCATAACTTACTATGGTAACTGAATTAGTAGTGTGAGTCCTAGATAACTGAGACTGAGACTGGTTTTCTGCTGAGGAAAAATGTTAAGGTCAAGTGTGATTCCTATAGCTATTAGTGTATACACATAAACATTACAGTCCCAGATTTTTCTGGATTTGGCAAAAGAAATAAATTGTCATAAGACCAGCTTTAGTTGAGAGTAATGGGATACAGTTCGAAATATTTAGACTTTAAATTAAAGTCACTGCTAATTACTCAGTATTGGATGTATTTTCAGTCAGAACGGTACGCAACATGTACATTAAATGAATTATTTCCATACTTCTTGCTACTTATGTTAATAATGTATTTGTCATGGCTCGTTTGCTCGGATGGTGAAAGAAGCAAACTCACTGGATCAGTTTGATCCAATTAGATGAAAGAGGATCATGAAACGTATTTTGGTTCCTGCTTACGGGTACATACAAGCACAGGGGCTCGTATCGCTGCTTACAATTTATGTCATACATATACTATTCAATAGCTACAGGGGAAGACACTTCTCTCATTTCTTGCTCGACCTATGTAAGAATAAACGCTGATATTTCAAGCTACATTTCGTGTAGCGTAATAAATTTTGTACCGATGTTTAGCTCAGACATTCGACTTTGTATGTGTATCCGAAGTTTGGCTTACTATCATACCTTTAAGAAATGCCAGAACAAATTCCCACGCTACTGCTCCACATGGCCCTAATCGTGAACATTTAATATGCAAGAACAACCCGCTGAATGGAATACTGTTTTTTCATGGCCAACTGAACATAAGTTGTAAATAAATGCAGGACGTCATTTTCTTTTAACTAATGAGAGGTTAGTATTCCATTCCGCGATGGTTTACCTACATATTAAACAAGCGAGATCAGGGCCATATAGAACGTTAGTGTGGGAAAGTGGTTTGGAATTCCTTAAAGATATCTTATTAAGTCATACTTTGGATAGGGATTCGCACTCGAATGCCTAAGCTAAATAATGGTATCAAATTTATTAAGCTTCGCACAGCTTAGCTTGAAATATCAGCATTTAATTTTAAATATGTCTTGCGAAAAAGAAGAGAAGTGTCATCCCTTGTAATTATTGTATAGTAAATGTATGGTAAATTGTAAGCAACGATACGAGCCCCTGTGATACAAGCATACCAAGCGTACATTAGGAGCAGAGCAGTGATGTGTAAAATGAGGGCACACTCTACCGCTGTTACCAGAGGGAAATTTACCAATCCATACCAGTCCGAGTTTAGATGAGATATCAGAGGACGCAATTCCCTGTACGAGAATGAGTAATCGGTTCAGAACCGATGAGTGATCCTCCCCAACATGTGGTGTATAGCGGACTGATCGTCCTTGCACAAAATGGTATATGGCAAAGCCAGTTAATAGGCATCAGTTTACATTCCTTGGTCTATGTATGTCATCGAGCTATCGCCAGATTAAGCCCCAGTTTATACTTTCTTTTTCAGAGTTAAAATAAGCATTTATTATGTCTGCTATTATGTAGTGCAGGCGAAATGAAATCTCTTCAACTAGAACCGTTCATGTGTGTGTGTATACATACGAGAGAGAGAGAGAGAGAGAGAGAGAGAGAGAGAGAGAGAGAGAGAGAGAGAGAGAGAGAGAGAGAGAGAGAGAGAGAGAGAGAGAGTGTGTACTGGAAGTGCAAGTCAGTTCACTGTATTTTCAGTGACAAATTATTAAATATGTAGATTAATAACAAAAGAGATCAGATACAAACACTGAGCTACTGTTATCCTAAATTTCAAATAGTTTATATTGCCTATAATCGTTTAAAGAATGAAGCTGCAACCGATGTGCTGTATATTAGACCACTCAAATCTGAGTGTTAGAATGCCACTACGTTCGACGCTTTTGACATCACTTTGAATGCTGATTTAGGCTTTGCTCTACTCCAACAGCGGACAAAAAATTGCGAACACCTATGGCTGCCATGTTCTTTGAATTTTATTTGTCGGCACACCTTCGACTTTACCTATGGTGAGCTAACGGCCTCCGGTGTGTACCCACCCCCTCCAGATACCTTTCCTGAAACATTCAAATATTTTTATACGTTTGTGTACTGATTCCTGTTGTTTTATCCATTAAAAGTTCAAAGAGTATTTTGAAAGAAAATTTATTAACATTTTTGTTGTAGGAGTTTCTCGTAGAATGATGCATGAAGAGTTAAATGTGTTAAATGACACGTTCTATCTTGAATCAAACGGCTGACCAGGTTTATGGAATGCGCTTCGACATTCACTGATAAAGAAAACAAGTGACACAGGAATATCGTCTGAAATATAAACACACATATGATTGTTGGGCAAGGTTGCCAAACAAGTTCGAAACTCGCGGCGGGATTCCTTTTATTAAACTTTTATAAAAATAACTTATTTGCATATTCAAACTATCTTTAAAACACTTTCGTCCCGATTTTATTTTAAATTTTAGTAGCCTACTTTTTTAAGATTCCCGCATTTAACCTTTTGATGTATACAGTATACAGTTTTATTATATAAAATATTTGTTTCTAATGTGTTGTCTAAGTCGATCTCTGACATGCCGAGGATATCGAGAGAGAAAATGGACTTGTATGGATATTGTATAACCTGTGCATGGAGAAAAATTGATTTATTGCTTATAATAATACACGATTATATATATATATATATATATATATATATATATATATATATATATATATATATATATATATATATATATATATATATATATATATATAAATAAGGTATATATATAGTTATATAAGGTAAACTGGTTCCACTGGTCTAAGGCACTCGCTATAACAAATCACTGACATCGCAACTCTCCTCGTGGGTCAGAGTCCCACATTGCCATATATCGTTTTATGTGAGGAGGTTTGCTACAAGTTCCTTCTGGATTGGGGGGGGGGATGGGCGGAGTAGGGGTAAGTGTGAGAGAGTTAAATTTCCACTTAAATCCTGTTAAAGATTTGGGCTAAATGAACTTTTCACACTGATACTGTGCTCCTACTGTAGGGTTAATTAATTAATTAAAACAATTATATTATTGTTTGATTTCACTAACAGTGTTTATTCTCTATCCTTCTAAATATAAAGCTATTGCTCTCCAGGTTGATTCTCAAATAAGCAATAGCCACTACCCTCCCCCAAGAAAAACTAAAATGTATACACAGAAAAATATATTAATTTTGCAAACAGATTTTTAAACAGTACAGTGCTGTTATAAGCAAATCGGAAATAAATAATACTTTAGCCAATTTTTCGTTTTGCTTGAAAACTTGTACAGGTATTTTAATCCTTCCGATTGCACTTCACCCCAATCGGTTGTCACATGGGGGGACCGTCTCTCCCTCTCTACACTCCCCTTAGTACACTACTGTTTGCAACAAATCTTTGCTGATGATTGCTAAAATATATGGTTTCGCTTGTTTTGGACTATTGCGTTTTCCCTTGGCAGTTATCGCTGGTGAAATGTTATACAATTTAAATAAACATCAAGATCGCAGAGGAATTATTAACATCAATGGACGGAACGTGGGTGTAATATGGGTTAGAGAGTATACAGCTTGGCCTTACTCCAGATGTGCACCTTCCAAAAAAGTGCTAGATCTACTTGCTCATTTTTACTTCTCGAACTTAGGCAAAATTAATTTCCCATATTTTAATAGCAGCCAAGAATAGTGTACTTTAGACAAATTCAGGTTGATTTTTGAAGCACAAGGGAGCAGTCATTTTAGTTAGCAGTGTCCTAAGATCATTTAACATTTCCAAAAGTACAATATCCAAAGAAATTTCAGCCACATTGCATGAAAGTATCATTTAGGCATGCCAACATTTTCTCCACTATGCATGTTTAAAATGCAAACAACTTCACCTTATATACATCACTCTCTCAAAAGTACATAAAAACTGGTGAGCGCCACATAAATCGGTTTTGTATTTATTTTCATTCGTGTTAACTCACGATGTCTCTACGGCAGTAAAAGCGATCAGATTTAGAATCTTTCTTGACTTAGGAAGTACAAGAAGAGAAATATACATTACATACACATATATTTTTGGCATGCCAAATAATATTTACTTAATGTAAACACTTATTTTAACTTCAAATTTTACCCCAGGAATGAAATATTCTTCTACTTTTATTAGTATGGCGAAATCAAGTAAAAGCTTGATATATAGTGTAGGCCCTGAAATAGTAGATCCCTTGTATATTTGTAAAATGCAAATACTAGATGCAAGTGTTTTTGTGGTTCCCGTTTCTGCATTATATATGATATCGCTGAAACCCTGGCAGACCTATAATCTCAGGTAACGGGCACCCCACAGAAAGGATATCAGAATATTTAGATCATTTTATGAGACCACATGTCCACAAATTACCATCATATCTTCAAGACACGACAGACTATCTCATAAAAAGCAAAGCAAGTGAACCATTACTGCCAGATACATTACTTGCTTCCTTAGACGTCACATCTTTGTACACCAACATACCGCACAACGAAGGGTTACAGGCATGTAGCGAAGAATGGGAAACAAGAACTGTAAACAATCCACCCTCACACTTCTTAATCCAACTCCTGGAGCTTGTCCTAAAACTCAACAACTTTGACTTTAATGAAGAAAACTACCTACAAATCAATGGAAATGCAATGGGTACTAAAATGGCCCCTTCGTATGCTAACATTTTCATGGGAAAACTTGAGGGAAAGCTCTTAGCATCGGTTGAGCGTACACCATACTAGTCGGTACGCTTTATCGATGATATAGAAATGAAGTGGCAGTATGGAAGAGAAAGTCTGGATGACTTCATATCAAAGGCAAACAACTTCCATCCTTCAATAAAATTCACGGCAGAAATTTCCAACTCAAACCATGTTTTCCTGGACACAACAACCAGACTGGTGGAAAACAAATTACACACGGACATCTACTCGAAACCAACCGACAAACACCAGTATCTCCTCCCAACCAGCTGTCATCCAAAACACTGCATTAAAAACTTTCCATATAGCCAGGCACTGAGGATACGCAGAATTTGCTACCTAAATGCGTGTAGTCATTTAAATACATGCATAAATTCTAAAAAGCGTATGCTCCACATTAACCATAAAGAATTTTCTAAGCATGCTTCAATCACGCGATCGTTGAAATAATTACTTATCTTTCTTCTAACCATTTCGCTACTTATACGAGTCTAAAATTGTGATGTATATGCAATTTAATTATTTGTTTGGTAGTTTTATTTTTTGTGTTCCATTACATGTTATTGTAATGATAACTTTGTCTAGTGGATTAGATAAATTTATTTAGAAATTCAGTTCAATTATGTTAGACCTGATAAACAACCAGTAGTAGAAACACTGTGTCTAGTTGCTGACCCTGATTCAGAATTATTGAGGATTTTTGGTAAACACATTGTTTAATACAATTTTTCCAGAGTCAGATACACTGACTTCAGTTAAAGCTATACTGAATACGTGATGTTAGGAATGTAAAATAATCACGTGACCCTCTTTCGGGAATCTGTTTTGCATCTTAAATTACTGTATAACAGTTTTCGTCATAAGAATTATTTCCGTTGGGATTTATACCTTTTTACACTTAAAGGTGTTTTGTTGTAACCAGTTTGTGTTGTTTTTTTTATTTCCATTTAAAGTGATTATTTCCCTAAACTGATTTTTCTACACCTATATTTATTGAAAATTATTCAGAATTCCAAACTAAAATATTATTTTTTGTTGACACAACACTTTAAAGTGTGCAACAGATTTCAGCGCCTCTAATTTGAATTTCATCGGGACTCGAAGTCAGATGACTTTTTGATAATATGACTTCTATTTTTTAATTCATGGATTAATTTTGGATTTTGATTGGTAAAACCGTAGGTTTTATTTCTCACTTTTGCCTTGGTTTTCTACGGAAATAAATTATTTGCTAAATTTTACAAAGCTTAGTGTCTTCAATCTTTCTTATTACCTTTCGTACTAGCCAAGATATGTCGCAAAATAAATGCCCACCCCGAAATAAAAATGCAGATGTTAATTCAACATTTTTAAATCACGAATTCATTGTCTAAATACCCAACAATCAGAGTAGTCAGTTTATTGCCGGCATATGTAGAAAATATCAACACCGTTGTTTGTATGGAAGCCGCTGTGACATTTTCTTAGTTCTCGATCGTTGATTTCTTCATCCAGTTCCAACTTCCTATACTTTCTAATATTAAACACGAAAGTTGTTAGCGTTGTAACACGAATGAGACTATTACTCCATTTATTTCCCATCATATGCTTTTTAATTGGACACGAAATATTATTGGATGGCTAGATAAGGATATCTTATTGTGTAAATGTTGCTTATGTTTAAAAAATGAATAGTATCATCAACAATTTCAAAATGTGGACATTCAATAAATTACTAAAAGGTGTTTTGGTTACTACATACACAAAATGAAACAGTTTTATTATATTGCAAAACGATAGCTTTGTACCAAGGATCTATTTTGAGCAAGTGTTCAATTATTGTTTTCTTCACAACGTCATAACGTCATAGTGTCTTGTTATTATAGTCTGGAATATTAATTCTTAATATCGCTTTGTTTGTGTATCTACTGTGCTTTCTGAATAACTTGTCCTAAATATTAGAACCGAATACAAACCCTAAGCGATAGAAATTTAAATATACATGAAGGTGTTTAAAGCAGTTACACATAAGACATGGCACATGCAAACCTTTTCGACAGAACGTTTGCTGGAATCATTTAAAAAACAAATACAAAAAACAAATACAAACTGTGTTTATTATTTAATTTCAAAGAGCTATGTGTAGGATAGAAGTGAAAAGGACTACTCAAGCTGGTAAACAACATGAGTACCATGCCTTACAAATTCATTTTTAATTTGAAGATACCATGGCTTTACAGTTTTCCATGAACAATAATATCATCGTAAATAGAGTTTATCAATGCCCAGTAAACCAACCAAATAAACATGTTAATCATTTTCAACAGCAATTCAGTGAAAGAATTTAAACAATTAAGAACATAATTTTTAAGTTGTTCACATTGCCGTACCTAAATGACTTAGCTTTAAGCATCCATCGGCATTCTAAAGAATAAAAATGTAGATGACATGAATTTTTAAAACAATGGATCATAGCAAATGTGTTAGACATAGAAAATCATAACTGCTAGCTATCCCTCGTAACGTGCGCAAAAATGGAAATGTGAACGTATGCAAAAATGAAAATGTGATGTGATATATAAAGAACTATACATTTTGCCCAAAACACACACACATACACACACAAACATATATATATATATATATATATATATATATATATATATATATATATATATATATATATATATATATATATATATATATATATATATATATATATATATATATATATATATATAACCGTAATCCCACCTTAAATATATTTGGATTTTATGTCATTGTTTGGCCAGTATTTGCTTGAAATAATATATATGGGCAGGAAAAAAAAAGTCAAAAATCGTATTTTGTTTTTGATTGTCTCAGAAATTTTCGAAGTGGTGTTGATATGAGGGGAATCCTTCGTACTGTTTGACTTCGGAACAAGCCGCCTCCACCGTTAAGGTCATCGGAGGGGGTCCACAGCTGAATACACCGATCTGTTTCACCTGTGGAAAATACAGAACATGCTAGTATAAAAGATCATATCAGAGAAAAAGAATCATTTGACAAGTATAACAAATCACATATCAGTGGAGAATACTGAACCAGAAAGCAAAAGAAACATTTTCTTTTTACATATTACAAGCAATCGTAGAGCCACTATCTGATCTTGCAAGGTACAGCGGTTATTAGACTATTTTCTAAATGAAACGAGGTCTCAAAATTAGAAACAGACACAACCATATGATATAAAAAACTTTTAGAATAAAATAGAACTTCCAAAATGTTCACCCTAAATGATCCAACCGTGCAATAAATGGGATATATGAGCCAAAAGTGGAAACAAAAATCGAAGCGAATGTTAATGCAGCAAACCATGTAGGTTATACAATTTTAATTTTTAAAAAACTCATATTAATAACATATATTCCATACATCAGGATGTTCATAATGAAGGGACTGGAGGAAATCCACAAACTCAGGACGTCCAAAATGAGTGGTTGCCTTCAGCCCAGTAAACAAGCTCCTGCCTGCTATCTTCTGGAAGTGTCTCTCACAAATGTACTAGAAAAGAAAGTATCAACAAGAATTAGGGTGAGTGAAGAAGCAATCATAGCCATACATTAATTAGATTTGAATGAAAGCAACTACACAAATTTTATGAAAAACAAAACTAGTCATTGATACAGGATAAGATTTCAGCACTGATTGGGAGGATGATAATTTAACGTTACCCCAGTACGACTGGATTTTTTAGGCTTACGCGACAAATGTACAAAGAAATGAATGGTTTTAAAAGACCGAAAAATAAAATTATATCTAGACTGTGTAATGTACAAAGATTACATGGTGTAGCTAAATTTACTCCAGTTTCATGATACATTTTCTCGAAGTATGTCTGATATGGCTATAAATAGTTAACATGGGGGAAGTACTCTTACCAGCATGGTAGTGCGAAGGTCATACTTCTGCTGGAACTGAGTGATGAAAATATGCGTGCTGACAATGTTCCTCTTGTCCTCATTTTCCACCTCCTGGATGATGTCCATAAGCCACTCAAATTGCTTCTGTGTTCTCGTCACCCACAGGAAGTACACCTACAATTAAAAGGAATCTTTACATTTCCTCGTAACATTTACAGGTTTAACCGTATTTATTATGGTTATTTTAAAAAGGATCTTGCTAAAGCGTTTAATAATACTATCTAAAGTTTCATTATTTTATTGCGAAGAAGAAGTGCCCCAAGTAGTGGAACAATAGTAATTAAAGACTACTAATTAAATAGTAATTACGAGGAACAATAGCAATTAAAGACTACTAATTAAATAGTAATTACGAGGAACAATAGTAATTAAAGACATTCTAGATAATGACCTTTGCGAAATTAACCAGCCAAATAGATTCCTAAAATTGGACATATACTAGGTAAAGAAGCCACGTTGTCATAAAAACTATACCTTTTCACAAGGAAACTTGGTTCCTATTTTGGATTTATGGGCAATGTCTTTGAGAATGGAGGCAAATGGGGTGACGCCAATACCGCCTCCTACCAGTACAGACACTCGGAACCTGTACCAATCCTGATGGCCCTCCCCAAATGGCCCATCTAAGTACAGCTGCAAAAAACAAACCATTAAATGAACATAAAAGATCAATGTATGTTAATTTGGAGTTGAACATCAACATTGTTTGCAAAGTTTGTCAGAACTCTGTATGTACCAGTAACATTTCACTTGATAATTCTTAGATTGTAAATTGTGAATCATACTTGCATTGTACTTAGAGTTTTCTTTTTAACTTTACTTTTCCTTTTCCGGAATTTATGCGATTTATGTTCAAGTTCTAACTTCTTTATTCTAAATACCACTAACATACGAAGTGTCTACTTCATTGCCAACATTATGAAACTTATTTTGTCTAAAACATTTAACCAGATTACGTTCAAACATGCCTTTCACACGCTTGTTTCGATAAAATGTATTGTTCTCTTTCGCTATCTCAAGGAAATTTCCACACCAGTCCAGTTATAACGTTATTGTACCAATAGTATTGATTAAAAGTCGTACCATAGGATGTGATTTATCTCCCCTGTTATTTAAGTCGTACGTCTTGCGGAGATTCGTCGTCCATGGACCAAGTGCACGTATGTGCAAGCTCAAATGTTCCTCATGAGGGGCGGAAGTCAGCGTAAATGGGTGATACTCATTCTCTCCAATCTTTGGGCAGGCTATTCTAACCCATTGACCAGACTTGTACTCAAAATTCAAAGGTCGTTTGAAGGTCAAGGCCGTCACATCTGAAACGATAGGCTAAGTATGATTATATTGTACTTAAAAAGTAAACGATTGGATAAAAACACAAACGGTAATTGTTTGTTGAGTAAATGGAGACATATATTTCAGCAACCTACACTGACGACACGATGGCTACTGATTTGGATAAAAACGAAACGAACATATTGATTTGAGTTATGTGGATATACGTTTAATCTATTAAGCCTACACTGGAATAAAATTATCTTCGATTAGTTTCCCCATGGATCTACTATTTTGAGCAAAAAGATTTGTCAACTCCTCCCTAACTTAATTTGTGGAAAGAATTTAATAAACAGAACAAAATGGACAAAAAAAATGCTTGCTAAATAAGACACTACGCTTAATATACATAAACGATTTCTCAACTATATTCAAAATGGTACGTACCAGAAGGCAAGAGTTCCACCTTTTTGACCAGTATAGGAATCTTTTTCCTGCTGACACTGACAAGTTTATCCAGTACGAAGAGCACTAGAGGACCCAGAAGGTAGTAGTAGAAGATGGGATCCTGTACAAGTCTTCCCAACCCATGCAGAATCATAAACACATACAGCAGCACGTACAGATTGTGGGTTATCCAGAAAGCTCTAAATACATGACGACGAGCGTACGGCAGGGCAAAAACATACATGATGATTACAATTAGGACCAGACCTATTCCAGTTAAACCTGTAATAATAATAATAATAATAATAATAATAATAATAATAATAATAATAATAATAATAATAATAATAATAATCATAATCATAATAATAATAATAATAATAATAATAATAATAATAATAATAATAATAATTTAAGCTTCATTATAGTTTATTATATACTATGTGCATGATAGGCTTCGACTTGTCGGTATTATAAGTTGAATCCATATGGTACAAAATTGTTTACTGTGCTATCCGAAAAAAGTGTTCGAATAAGTACACTAAATATTACTATGCTTCTTTCTGCTCTCTTATAACAGAAGAGGTTTCAGAATTAAGTATAAGATGGTAAAACCTGATTAACATATAGAATAAAACCAAGCTGAAATTATTAATCAAATCAGCCATGACTAATACGAGGTTCAGGCTATACTCTGACATCATACTCTGTCTGCACCATACATGAGTCATATGCAGGCAACAGCATTGAACATTGTGCAAAAAAATTGTATACTGTCTTTAGGATATTAATTCAGTGTTTTCTTTGGTTTAGGATCAGCTCTTTACACCGTATAATGAAGAGCATGGTTGACACAGTAAAATTCTAACTCCCGAGTGAGAGGCAATTTCAAATAAACATCACACTTTTAAGCTTAAAAATGGAGCAGCAGGGGTGGTGAACCCTACAAAATTTTTGCTTGTGAAATTAACCTGAATAAGGGTCTCTACAGAGGCTGAAAAAAAAAGGGTCGATAACCCTAAACCAAAATATCTAACTTTTTATATTACCGTACGGACGGTTATAAACCACATAATAAACCACATGAGGTTAGCTCAGTTTTGTTATACTATTATTGACTTTTTTATCCTTATTTTATTGAACTATTTTTTACGTTAAAAACTTGAGCAAAAGTTTGTAGAGGTTCACCCTCCCTGCTGCTACTGACTTTGTCACCTAACTTTGTCACCTGACTTTGTCAGGGCATTAATATCGGGATTTTTAACAATAGATTTGTGTTTTTAAACAGATATACATTTCATAAACAGATAGTCCTGACTTTGTCAGGGGGAACTAACCAAATATTTTATCCAGACCAATCTAGGATCGTATATATAAATTAATATATAACGTCTCCCCGCGCAGGTCCACAATATTACCATCTTGATTTGTGAGTTTGAAATTCATTCTTGACAATAATGGATTATGTACACGCAGGTAGACTTGATTTATTGGCTCAGATACAATCAGCCAGCCCGGAGGGGATTGGATACTAGATGAATATAATATATACTCCTGCTGAGCCTGATTAGACTTAGAGAGGTCAAAATGGTAGCTATTATCAATTATATCGCAAACTAAATTCAGTGCGATGGTGGATGTTATATTAACAATATTAGGTGAGATATGACGACCTGTTCCATATGGATCATTATTATTTTGAGAATTGCTGGGGGTGGAATTAATTTTTTCCAGGAATTACATATTCTTTTAAAGTGTGCATCAATAAGATCACTAACTGATATTTTTAGCTCCTCGGAGTCAAATCCGGGTATTATAAATGTTGGTAGCTGTTCTTCTTTGATTCCGTAATATTTCATAAATACTATTTTAAATAATCGCTTATGACTTACACGTTGGATTTGGTCATCTTCATTAACTATATGAGCTAGAAGATCTATCTGCCGGCTCATTTACTATTTTCTCTCTGTCAACAATAGCCTTATTTACAGATTCTAAGTCTGCTACAACTTGATTTAGATGTTGTATTGTTTCAATTATTTGATTTTTTAAATCATCGTTATAAAAAGTATTGATGCTGGAAAGTAAATTTTTAAGATTATTAAACATGTGTTCGTGTTCAGATTTAATCGGTCTTGATAATGAGTTAATTTGCTCAACATCAAGTGTCGATATTCTTGCTAAACCACTCCTACTTTGAATGAAACTTATAAAATAAGTATGATGTATATAATTACGATAAGCACTTGCTGGAGTGCTCTCCATAAATGGAACCTTGTTTCTAAATTCTGGAAGTTGTATACATTTCTTAACATCTATATTGAAGTTGGATCTCTGTGGTTCTGGTGGAACTTGATAATCTGGCGCGACTTCAGGCCAACCTAGTACTGATCTAATCGAACTCTGATAAATATCTACAGCATAATCAGGAGAATGTATTTCAATCACTGACGATAATGTTGGTTCGTAAACAGTAATTGCTATTTTAGACTCTTTCCCGGTTAATGACTTAATTCTGCGCTGGAATTCCTCATTAATCTGTTTTAACTGATAACTGCCAGTTGGAATACTAACAACTTGCCAATCGGGAGTTCCATCAGATTTATTTTTATTTGCGAATACTAATGAATTATTTGGTTGTTGTCCACCAAATGGTTTTGATCTAATATTAGGCCAGCTATAATAAACACGTAACTGAGCTAATGTTATATCTTTTACTGGAATTGCAGTTGGAAAGTTAACGCTAAATTCAGGATTGGTCGAACTTATCGATATCATAGTAGTTTTTGAAGGAGTTGTATTAGCGACGATCTGCTGTAACAACTCTCTCGACTCAGTTGCTGACATTATTGTTATTATCATTGTTTAATTATCCATTTATTTTGTCAGCAGAATCACTAACAATTTTGAATGCTTCATCGTAGGTTTTAATTATCGTTACAAACTCCTCATCAGATATTTTACCATCACTGAGAAACGTGGAAATATATCCAGATAGTTTAGAGTATGTTGTTGTTGCTGTGTGCAATTTTATCATATACTCGCGCAATTTATCATTCGTACATGTAGTTATCTTTTTAGCAATAATATTAAAAATACCTGCTATAGTCGTTGAAGTTGAAACAATAATTGTTATGATTGCTGGAGCTGTCATCGTTAATGTTGATAATATTAATCCGGATCCAGCAACAATAGCAGAAACTGAATACACAATTATATCAATAACGACCATACGTCTACGATATTTTTTATTTTTATTGTATAATGGTCGATGATATTTTTTAGTTTTGTCAGGCATTCACATGCTTGATTATATCTGTGACGTTGAACGTCGATAGTTATTTGATCCATTATACTATGATGTTAAGTAGTTAATTCAGCTACAAATTCCAAACACCAACTATATTCGGCTTCGACTGGAATTGTATCAACCGGTTCAAATGTAAATTCTGAAGAAGAATTTTTATTTAGTATTACAGATAATACTCCAGAAGAGCCATCATTTGATTTTTTGTTTAATTCTATTACTTATAATGATGCTCTAGATGATTCATCAATAAAATGACGCAGTGATTCGATAGATATTTTAAACTTTACAATGCTAAACACTGACAATCTATAAACACCAGTAATCTCTACAGCGTATTTAATAGATTTATTTTGCTGCGTCCATGTACCAGACCCAGAAGCAACAGTATAAACAATATTTTTAATCTGTTTGTGAGGAATTTTAATCAAGTCTGTTTTTTTAACAATATCAGGAATTCCTACAATAATATCATTAAGTTTTTTATTAATATCAGTAAGTTTTATATTATCTTTAGATGGATTTCCAAAAAATTCATTTTTGAGTGTGTTTATGTTTTCACAAAAACTTAAAAATGTGTTCAAGTGACCGGCAAATTCAGTTTCGATTTTGGCTATTTCATTAATGATTGGAGTCTGTTTATCATCGACGTATTTTTTTGTTGTAGCATCATTATCTGCAGTTGGAATACCAAGATCGGTAATTTTATTTTTGTTCATAATAACGTCTCCATTAAATACACCGCCAGTTTTTTTTAACAAAATCATTAAATGATTTACCGGAATCCTGTATTTTACCCTGATCAGTAAAAGTTACGATATTATCATCAACTGCATTATGAATTCGTGTAAGTACGTCTGGTAGTCGTATATTGCTTGTCTTTAATCGTCCTTGTTTGTCCTGAAAAATAGCCACTTCATTTTGATCCACATTTGTAATATTTAATAAATCATCAATCTCATTTCTAAGTTGATCAAGGGTTGCATATTTAGATAAATCACCTTGTTGTTGAGTTTTACCACGAGCAGATCATCCGTAAATATCTACCATTATATTTACTGATGTCTATTTAAATGTGACATCATGGTATATTCATGCACGACTTTATGAGGTGGTTTTCCTTGCGGTGCCATGGATATAGCATCAAGTACACTAAGTACTTCTCGACCACATATTGGTGGATCGGTTAATGTTTGAGTAGGTAACGTTGAATACCAGATTGGTGCATTATTATTACTGACATAATGAATAAATTCTTTTGGTGGCACTAATCCATATGAATCAAACTAAATAATTCCACGTGGATCAATTGCATACGCCACCCAATGGGTACCTTGTCCAGAGTTTTTATCGAGATTCATAATACCTGTTTCAGTATTATGTGGTTGTTTTGGTAATTGATCGCGCATAAAAACACCTCTAAAGTTTTTTATTTTTAATTTTTAACAGCATCGAGTAAATCAAAATTAGACATAGGCGAGATTAGTAAACTGTCCCTGGAAGTCTTAGGCCTTTTCCGTACCACGAGGGTGGGGTCCCTGGTAATCTGAGACCTTTTCCCTTTTTTTTAGATGTTCGTTTTATTCTCTGTCCGGTCGCTTTCTTTAATGCCATTTCAGCGGCTGTTCCAACGGCGCCTAATGCAGCTGCTTTTGCAACAGCTGGGGCTTCAGCGGCTATTAATGCTGGTATAGCTGCGAGAAGGGGAAATATACCACCAGTTTTAAAAGTATCCTTAATAGCTGCCGCAGAAAGATCCAATTTGACACCTTTATTTGATATTTTTGCTTTATTAAAATTTTTGAATTGTCGATCAGTTAACGATAATTTATTTGAACCACTCATGTGTTCCTTTTTTAATGATATTGTTATTCCACAGTTATTATTTGATGCTGATTGCAGTGTTTTGACCTAGCCAGGAGTCAGGGTAACATTAACGTGATTATATGACATTTATAATAATGATAAATGATCTAATTACACATTACATATTTTCTACTGGAGCATCAACGACTCTCATTCGTCCACCAACACCTTCTATGAGCATTGATTTATCGCTAAGTATAACAGCAATTGCTCTATAATTATCAATAACTCCTCTATTAACACTAGCTCGAAAATGTGTATCTACTACTGATTGTCTGGTCAAATCTAAATGTTCGAGCGAAAAATAATAAATAGGATACAAGGATGTAAAATCTAACTGAGATATTTGTAATCAAGTATCAACATTTTGATCACGGCCCATGAAAGACATAAGACGATGATATGCACGTGCTACATGATTTTGATCAAAATTAAGTAATATATCCTCGGATGGTTCTTGATGTCCATTTATCCTTAACGAAACCTCAGAAACACCGAGTTTATCAAATATCATAATACTACGCGTTTGATCATTTACTCGTGCAGCATTTTGTAATACAATAAATATGTGTCTTGGTGCAGAAACACCTTGCTGAGAGGCTATCTGCCATGTAAATAAACCGTTAATATTACTCTGGATAGCATCTGTAGTCATTGTCAGACATGATAGCATTGATTTACCGCCTTGACTCATAAAAGATAATAATCGTTGTTCTTCAGATATTGATGGGGTCAATACTGACATCCAGAGACTAAGTTTTGTAAGATTTACCATACCAGCATCACCAGCGGGTCTCCATATTGCATCATCATCTGCAGCTTTTCGTACTAGTACAAGTGTATGTTTGGCTCCGAAAATGACTTTTCTGACATTTCTACAAAATCCAAAAATATGTGATAGTGGAATTGCACATGAAAATATTCTTCTATTTCCTTTTAACATCGCTCGACGTGATCTAAATCCTAAGTTGAAATCTGGATCTACATTAATAATCATACTTTGTACATCTGCATCGGCGTTTCTAGCAAAATTTCTTGGTCGTCCTATTTCATATTGTTGATATTCTGGAGAATCAGAAGTATCTTTTACAAACATCATTGATGGACCAGCTGATCTTGAATAATTGTCTCTGTATCTGGCAAGACCAAGTACGGTTGTAGCTACGTCAACATCTTTTCGAATTGATTCAATATTTTTTCCGTCAATCATGTATGTAGCGCTATCAAACAACGCCATAATACCATTATTAACAAAACCAACACTATTTTCGGCTGCATATTCAGTATTATCGGTTTTTAATATTTCACCTTCGACCTCAATAAAAGCTTCTGAGGGCAGAAAATATCTACTTGTATCATGAACCTGAAGTTCAATTCTTCCTCGTTGATTTGGAATTCGTGCTTCATAAGAATAATACTGATAATCATGTATAGACTCATCTTTGAGAACTGGTGCGTCCATGTCAAACGCGGGGTCACTCATACGCTTGAACATATTTATTATAATTATTATCGTCTAAAACGAAGATCATTTCGGGAAGTGAGACCACTTCCTGCTATCAGACTAGCGGATATGTTTTTATCTTTTTCTGATAAGGGTATGTCAGCCATAGATGGCATCGCCATTGCTGCTAGTTTTTGATTAGCGGCTTGATTTATTATTTTACTTACACTTGCAGGCATCACTTCAGTACTGGGCAATTTCACCGACTGAGATCGGACAGGTTGTGGTCTACGTATTAATTGCGCTAGTCTATCTTTAATCGCCGAGAATGCTTTACTGGCAAGGTTACCAGCAACACCTATACACTTTTCACGAACAACATCAATAGCTTTCATACCCAGCTGCTTTGCAATTGGTATTGCTTTTGGGGCTATCCTTCTAAACAAACCCTGAACAATATCTCCTAACCCATCTCCGTAGGTTGCCCTGTAAATCGGTATTCTAGAATTAATTACCCTGACCATGGTTGGTCCACGTTGAGCATTGTGTATTATCATTTTATTATTAATTAACTTTATCACTAATTGCATCTAATCTCTGTGACTTAATCACTGCGTTTTAGTCACTATAATAATCATCGGCAATTTCATTAATGAGAGACTGATATACATCAATATCCATAATACAGCCACTAAATAATCTTTAACAAATATCTGCTGCTTCATTAATGATTTCTGGGGAATTATTACCAGCTCGTTTTCCTCCAATCAGAATTTATAGTCGTTCAACATCAGCAAAGACGTTATTAGGACACTGAGTAATAAGACCACTTCCGAAAGAGGTATCCGACCCCGGCCCTTCTTCACTTTTTATTTGTGTTAGTAGTGATTTTGGTTGTAATAATATAGGTAATTGTTCTGGAGGTGATGATTGTTGTGGTAGTGGTAACAATACTGGTGATCGTGGTAATTTATATGATGGTGCTTTTTGTTGCTTTGGTGGTTTTTGTATAAAGTTAATATACTGAATATAATTAGGATCAATATTTCTAACCCGACTAGTGTTATAGTGTATACGAAATATCCATTTGTTCCAATTATCATGACTTACAAATTTATCAGCATATTCAGGTTTTAAAAACTTTTTTCTATCACTAAAACTTTCCACAGCAAACACAGCCAAATCCTCTACATTTTTAACGCTTTTAATATCAGCAATAAAATCTACGCCAAATTTATGACCTATGTTAGATAGATCACCTATTTCAGCACGAGCTTGGTCTGCATCTTCAGGCATTTCTAGGTCTGGCATTGCATCAGCTATTTCTGCTGGAAGTTTTTCGAGAATTGTTTTGGTTTTTTTAGTTCTTTTTTCTATTTTCTGAATTGCTTTAGCTGTTTGATCTAACACAGGTTGAATATCTTTAGTGGTATCTGTTATCGGTTTAAATAATTGTTTTGTATCCTCTGCAAATTCAACTTGACTTTCCTGACGTTGTTGCAATTGTTGTTTGACAGCATCACGGATAGGTAAATATTTTTCAATTGCCTCTAAACGCTGACGAGCAATTTTTGTTGAGTGAGGTTCATTAATACTCATTATTAATTATATATATTTTTAAATATATATATATATATATATATATATATATATATATATATATATATATATATATATATATATATATATATATATATATATATATATATATATATATATATATATATATATATTGTCTGATTTTTATATTTTATATTTTTATATTTCTGATAAATATTATTTTTAATTATATATATTGTCTGATTTTATATTTTATATTTTTATATTTCTGATAAATATTATTTTTAATTATATATATTGTCTGATTTTATATTTTTTATTTTTATATTTCTGATAAATATTATTTTTAATTATATATATATTGTCTGATTTTTATATTTTATATTTTTATATTTCTGATAAATATATTCATTATTATTTTTAATTATATATATATTGTCTGATTTTTATATTTTATATTTTTATATTTCTGATAAATATTATTTTTAATTATATATATATTGTTTGATTTTTATATTTTATATTTTTATATTTCTGATAAATATTATTTTTAATTATATATATATATATATATATATATATATATATATATATATATATATATATATATATATATATATATATATATATATATATATATTGTCTGATTTTTATATTTTATATTTTTATATTTCTGATAAATATTATTTTTAATTATATATATTGTCTGATTTTTATATTTTTTATTTTTATATTTCTGATAAATATATTCATTATTTTTTTAATTATATATATTGTCTCATTTTTATATTTTATATTTTTATATTTCTGATAAATATATTCATTATTTATTATATATATTTGTCTGATTTTTGTAAAAAATAATCAGTAGCGATTACCCTTCATTGGAACCCCTGATAGCCTGTGTGTCTTTTATGAAGTCCTAACATGTTTGTCTCCCTTATGACTTATTATGCGGCACTTCATAATACTGTTTCTTTTGGCTAGCATTCCTTTCTGGAATGTGTTATTTTGGGGGTTCTCCATGGGGACAGAGAGCTCAAGGCATGCTACTGATTATTTTAGGGGGGGGGGTATTCTTATAGACACATCTAATTGACGAAAGGCGAAATATTAGAAATTCAGAGGACTGTCTATACGCATTGCGGTTTCGATAAATAACCCTGTGAAAACCCTGTGGGTACAAAAGTGTACTCACGTGGCTGACACAGTGAGATATTTATCGAAACCTGAGGCGCGCCCCGCCCCCAATTATATATATAAAAGGCATCCCCGGGACCAAATCCATTTCGGCGAAATCTGGAATCGAACCACAGATGTATAGATTTAGAGTCCAACGATCTACCTCTACACCATGCTGCGTTCGATGAATATAACAGTTTTAATTATTACTATAATGGTTTTACAAATGTAATTTTATTAAGATAGTTATGTGTATGAATCTTACTAAAATATATAAATAAAATTACAAGCATTTATAAATTTATGTGTATAAATCTTACTAAAATATATAAATAAAATTACAAGCATTTATAAATTTATGTGTATTAATCTTACTAAAATATATAAATAAAATTACAAGCATTTATAAATTTATGTGTATAAATCTTACTAAAATATATAAATAAAATTACAAGCATTTATAAATTTATGTGTATAAATCTTACTAAAATATATAAATAAAATTACAAGCATAAAAATGGGAAATAACCCATACCGGAAATCGATTAACGCGTTTGAATAACCCAGATCTGTATACACTGAGAGAGAGTGTAATTCATTAAATTGAAGTACTGTTTGTGCAGTCTGCAGCTAAAATACATCAACGGGGTATGTTTATAAAGGTAACTGTTTAAACCCGTCTACTTCAAGCTATTTAATTCACCAGACCAATGCAGCACGCTTTGCTGTAGATTAAGTTACCACACTATACAAAAAGGATTCAATTACGTCTGTATACATAGGTAATATTTCGTCATCCAAGGTCAGTAGGTATGGTAAGGGAGCTAACCGTATGTTTGGTTTCTAAACAGACAGACAAATAAACACTTAGAAAATCTACAGATTTCTGAAACATTTACAGATTTTAACATAAATAATAATTTATTTTAATTTTTGTTTGTTAGCGTAATAATATTAATATTTTATTTTGTTTTTGGGCCTAATTTCAGATTTTTTATAAATAATTCATGTGAATCCTAGAAAATCTACAAATTTCTGAAAGAATATGACTTTTATCATCTTTAGTTAAGTAAATTTAATATTTTTTTTATTTTAATCAAATAAATATATATATAATGAATAATGAAAACATTACTGATATTATTTCTGATATTAAAAAATTAAAACATAAAGGAATTCAGATATCTATTAATCTTGACTCTGAAAAAATTATGTGTGAGTTTGAATTGCTGCAGCAAAAAAAATTTCAAAATAAATTCACATTGCCATCTGATTATAGGTTTATCAAATCCATTTATAATTCTATGTTAGAATCTTTAGCTGTCGTGGATGAAAAACACATAAAGCTATTCATACCTCTTGCACGCTCAATCGAAAAGATAAAAAATGCACTGTCTCACGAATACGAAATTAAAAAACGCACAGATGGCCGAATCATGCAACTGAGAAAGCTTATGCTTTTTAATTCTGCGATAAATGACACTAAAATTGAAGACGGTAATAGTCTGGAAATACAAGTGTAGCTAAGCAGGACCCTTGGCAAGATTGAAAGTCAAATTTTGTATAAAAAAATGATATTTTTGTGAGTAAGGGTACACAATTATACATATTCAAATATAATCCTTTGGTCATACTTTATTGAATATGCAGACTTGTATATATGATCAGCCACATGTTTTATTGAAGCCACACAAATATCAAAATATTTGGCAGCTGCATGCATAGAATTAAAAACCATTTTTTTCACCAGTATCTGTGTTGGTAGAAATAACTGTCTTAGGAGTCTTAGGATAAATACCAGTATTTCCAATCTTACAATTTTGGCTTTGTGTAATTGATTCTAAGTTATTTAGATGGTTATTGTGGGGATTTCCATCTAAATGATTAACAACAAGTCCATCTTTAACAATCCCAAAATAACATTCGAATATAAATTTATGACAACAATAATTTTTTTTCCCACCAATATTAAATTTAAAATAACCATTATTATTAAGAATACCGAGTGGTTTCTTTAGTCTACAGTGTCTAATGACACCATCTCTGGATGCCTCGTAATTCGTATATATTTGATGTCTCACAAATTCTTTTTGTTCCATTTGTGTATAATATTTATTTGTTTAAATCATTATTTTTGAAATCTGGTTAGATAATCATTTTCTGTTTTTATATGAGATTTACCTGTCGATGTATCTTTTTTTTGTCATAATATCGTTTAAGCTCTCTATATTTTTTACCCCCGCAATTTTCACATAATCGTGTGCTACCTCTAACTCCAATACCACATTGAATACATGGTTTTGGTCCAGTACTTCCATGTCTGATACTCTGCATATGGTAACAGCAGTATTTGTTTACACATGATTTATTACAATAAGAAATATGTCCAATTTTTAACCAAACACATTTATTTTCTGTTTGAATCATTTACTTATATATACTAAATTTCAATTTGAATATTTGTCTTAATTATAATAATGAAAGAATTATCAGCAATTGAACCATCTGCTAATAGATTTGATCTTGACAGACTATTAGGATATAAATTTAGTGTTTCGATGAGAGATCTAGCTTCAATAAATGCAGATATAACTAAACGTATCCGTGAGGCCAAAATGGAATTTCGAGAAGATGGTGCTGTGCATGTTTGGTCAACTTTTAGAGTTGGAAAAGTTATTAATGTGATGAACGACAAACGAGCAGAAGTAATTATTAACCACCTTGATAATCCAAAATATCTTATTTTAATAAAATTTATTGTGAATACAGACGATAATATTTTGATTTTTCGTGACAAAAGAACTCCAATTCATATACGGTCTGTAAATAATAAAATGATATTATTATGTAACAAATCCAAACCCGGAATACTGACTGGTATTGATAGACCGTATTTTGAGCGAGGGTATCCAGTTACAGCTGTGGTATATGGATTGTTTTTACTGAATGATAAACCTAATATTGAAGATCTCAAACCGATGAAACTGTCAGAATTAAAAATAAATTGCGTGGCTGAACGCATTGGTGAACATTTTACAAATGCGATGCGTGGTAATGGCTTAACAGATTTAAGACGCAAAAAATATGTGAATGGAGTAAGGCCATTAAAAATTTTGGTGCATCTATTAAGGATGTTGCTAAGCTAGAAAAGTTATTAAGATTTCCAATAACAGTAAAAACACTAACAGGAGAGATATTATACAAACCAAAATATGTAAGAAATGGAAACCCTATAACGATTATTGATCATAATGCACATGCATGGACTGATGCAGTAACTATATTTCCACGAGACAGAATGATTAAATTTTATAATGGTCATATATTTGATTTTATTAAAAATATCAGTAAAAATGATCCTCTATCTATTTGGTTATTTCAGAGTTCGGAACACGATTGTCATGATCAATTTTTACGACCAAATGGTGATATTTATCATACAGAATTTGTTTACGAAGAAATGAGAAATCTTGCACTAAAATATACTTCTGACGAGATCAAAGTTAGACAACTACTGAATAATTGTTTTACTGTACCAGCGGTAGCGGCCCATGTCACTCAGGAAAAAAATTCATGGAAACCTACACTATCAGAATTTATTGAGGATATACAAAAAAGTTGCATAGAATATGGGCACGGTGGATTATGGAATACTAAATACGAGTATGATGATGTTATATCAGTCGATATGGCTGCATGTTACCCTGGGAGTTTTCTTGGATATGGTGAGTGTTCTAAATATTTTAACAGATTCGGACACCCCACACATGGCATGGCTAGAGTTTCAATAAATGGACCCTTACCAGATTTTGACATAACAGGATTTGCATATGTAGAATCATTTGAGTTCGCAAAAGATCTCCATCCGATTACTTATATTTGGTTTGGTAAACACTTTTTAGAAAAATGTTGGGCTCCAATAGTATTATTAAGATATATGCTTGATGTTGGAATATTAATATCGTTAAAAGTTAATGAAGCGATTATATCTTATAATGCACAAAAACAATTTTGTTTACCAGAACCTGATAGATTTAATATTGATGATGCCAGGAAAGAATTTCCTGATCTTGCCGAAGATGACATTATTAAAATTACTAATAATATACGTAAATGTAGAGATGAACCTGATGAGAAGCGTGCAAAAGATCTTGGTAGAAAGATAATTGGTAAATTTACTCAGGGTAGTTCATACGGTCATAAACGACACTGTACAAGATTGATTATGGACGATACTGAGTTAGATTTTATAATTAATGATACAACGGAGAAAAACACATTTATAAGCCGAAGTAATGCCTATTTATCGGATGGGACCAAACTACGTACTATTGTTAGCTATATTGAGGGCGATTCACCTCAGCTTACTCATTTAAGATCTTCGATGCTAGCTTATGTTTCTATAAATTTACTATGATAAATAGATTTCCTCGTTACGCTGTTAGAGTTGCTACGGATTCATTTTATATACATAAAAGATATAAGGATTTATTAAATCCGCTACTTGGTAATGGTGAGAAGGGAACATGGAGGATAAAACAAGAAAATATATTTAGTTATTTTGAATTTTCTGACGTTGAAATTAAGGAAATATATTACAGAAATAATAATCAAATATTAGAATCATTTGCACCATATGTGTATGATCCTGTGGCTAGATATAAGACCGTTTATCTTAATGGGTGTGGAGGGTCAGGTAAAACAACTCGTGTGATTAAATTATTTATGAATAACAATTCAGCTATGATTGTTTTGACACCTATACATAAACTAGCCAGAGAGATAAAAGAATGAGGTGTCGAAACTTGCACCTATCATAGTTTTTTTAGATGGTGTGGAGATACGTGGACTCCTGAGCGAATGGGTGAGAAATATATACCTAAGTATATTATATGGGACGAAATATGTACGGTGTCGTTAGAAACACTAAAAATATTCCTTGAATGGTTATTAACAAAAAATACTGCTGTGATTATGTGTGGTGATCATGGTCAACCACCACCTTTTGTTGGACAGTCTCCACATGAATGGCTAAAGAATAATATAGATTATTATGAAGAAATATATGATGATCATAGAGCTATTGATGAACCGCTGAAAGAACTTAAAAGATGAATCAGACTACAGCCAGATAAAATACAACGTGAAATAATGCGTGAGATAATTCCAGAAACTACCATGAATAATTTTTGGATTTTATGGAGACCTACTGATTTGATAGTCGCAAGTAGAAAGATAGTTCGTGATGAATTGCAAAGGAAATTATTTACGCTACATAAAGAAAAATTTTCACATCTACCTGTACCATTATGTTATCGTCCATCAGATACTCAACGACAGAATATTGATGTTGAAATTCCTGGTGGAGATATCCGAGTACAAAATCTAGTATTGAATGATATTATTTTGATAGATATCAATTATGTTGAGAGCGCATTGAGTATGGAAAAATCACCGTGGACGTTAGGATACGCTATAACGATTCATTCGTCACAGGTATCTAATACAAATATCTGAATTGTAGATGATCGAATCGAATGGTCAAACTTAGTCTATCTCGCAGTATCTCGCGTCAGAAGAATAACTCAACTACATAGAATTGTCATAGATTATTTAATAACTGATGAGATGACGCTGATGTAATAAAGAAAAAATTAGCGTCTTATAAACAATATGACAAAAAAAAAAATAAACGTGACTTTGATATTGATACTGATTTGTTATAAAACTAAAACAATTACAGAATAATCACTGTGCAAGTTGTAACACAATAATGTTATGGCAATATTCGAATAATAATCCAAGACAATTTACCGTAGACAGAATAAATAGTAATCTTGGTCACACACGTGAAAATGTGATGCTGACCTGTCTTGAATGTAACCGACGTCGGGGTGCTGGACGCCGTAGTGCTAATTTACATAAGTGAACGAGGAGGTAATTGTGTATCCGCAGGAATTACTTGCAATTGTTCACGCACAAATCCACGTTGAGGGGCAGTAGAATCTAGTCTGTATATGGGTGGTCTTCCATTAGATCTAACCACGCTAGAAATTGTATGTGTGGTCACACTCCAAATAGGGTCAGTAGCTCGTCTTTTGCCACCCTCCAACTCCCCTGGTTCGTATAAATATCTCACAATCACATTACCTAATACTGGTTGTTGACCTCGTTTTCCGTATTCATAGCTACGTGGTATATATTTTTTTGTTATTGCATTAGAAGGTTTTATAGAAGTTGCACGAGTAATTTCATTATTTAATGCAGATATCACACTTGGTAACATTGCAACCCATTCACGAGATCTCTCACCGGACTTAAAGTCAGCAGATATTTCCTTCGCATATTGATATCTAAATAAACGCTCAGCAAGTGTTCGATTAAATCGTTCAACGATTGCTTGATCACGATGAATTTCAGTATACCCTCGTCTGATTTTGACATTATGCTTTTTCATCAAAAATGATACTGCACCAAGAAATTCTTTGCCAGGATCTACTTGTAATAACTGTGGCCATTGTAGACCACTACGTTGATAAATTTGCTCAAACGCAGATGCTATTTCAAATGATGTTTTTGTTAATAATGGTTCAGCTTCTTTATATCTACTTGCAATATCAACAACAGTTAATGCGTATTTGTACGTGCGTGACTTTCGTCCACGTGTTTTAATAGTATCGTGTGGTAAAAACAAAATATCTGCTTGATGAACTTCGTTAGGAACACTGACATCAAAATGTGCATATTGAATTTTTTTTGGTGGTGGTAGATAAATTTGCCATATTGCCTGTCGTGCTAACCACGCTGCAGCAACAGAATGTGAAACTTTTGCTGCTTTAGAAAGTTCAGTGATCGCTGCTTTACCCCTCCAATACCCTGAAGGACTATAATAAATAGATTCCATTATAATAATTATATAATTAATTACCAGCCCCTAACATTATTTTACTTTTCATAGCGGATTTTATTAGAAAACTAGCGAGTTTCTCTCTAACAGATTTATTGGGTATAGAATTTAATGCATGAATCAATTTTACATCTACAAGATGCCGTTGTTGCAAATCAGGATTTTTATAAGCAACGTCGTGAATGTGACATGCTTGATCAATTTTATTTACTGGATACTCTCCTGGTCTTGGTTGATCTTGATCATCAAGCCGGATATCAAGTCGAGGTCCAGGACCACAATAATTATATCCAGGGAGGTGTTTCTCACCAACATATTTAGCCCATGGTAACCCGGGTAATTTTCCTAATGATGCGGCTATATCTCCACCTATCTTTGTCCCTGAGTCAGACATGGAGATAAATTTATATTTTTTTGTACCACATTTTACACATTTACCTGTTAATGCATGTCGTTTATTTTTTGTTATTATTGTTGTCAATCCAACGGTGGGTGTAGATGATCTACATGGAAAACAATATAGACTCATGTTATTAATAATATGGATACAATAATTGATTTTTCGGCGACACGAAAACAAGAACCAGTAAAGCACCATCCAGCATTACCAAATTCGATAAGAATGATTATAATAGGTCCATCTGGATCGGGTAAAACACAATTATTATTAAATTTAATAATGAGATGGATGTGATGGAACAAACTATATTTACTAGCACCATCTGTGTATGATCAGCATTGTTACGAAGTACTTAAAGATTTTAATGAAAAAGCAAAATCTGTTAATAAAGACGGTGAAGATATTATTGACTTTATCATAGATATAGATGAAGCCCCATCTGTAGATGACTTGGATGGATTCATTAATAATCTCGTAGTATATGATCATGTAATGTTGGACAAACAATCTAATCCAGCTAGAATATTTTCTCGAGGTCGTCACAAAAACACAGACGTGATTTATGTTACTCAAAGATATACACAGATACCTAAAGTGATTAGAGATAACTGTACTATTTTGGTTGTGTTTAATGGAGTAGATAATTATACCCTGCAGAATATTTATTATACTTGGTGTTCAGGGGACATGGATATGATTAAATTTAAAAATTTCTTTTCTAAAGCACAATCAGTTCCTTTTGGATTTATAACGATAAATTTACATGATCCTAGATCCAGATATCGTATTGGTCTGGATAAAATGTTTGGTTAGTTCCCCTTGACCATCTGTTTATGAACTGTATGCATTACACACTGTGTGATATTTGCCGTAAACCTAACATAATAAAATGTATCTGTTTGTCTGTTTAAAAACCCAAACCCAATATTAATATGAATAACTAGCAGCAGGGAGGGTGAACCTCTACAAAATTTTGCTCAAGTTTTTAACGTAAAAAATAGTTCAATAAAATCAGGATAAAAAAGTCAATAATAGTATAACAAAACTGAGCTAACCTCATGTGGTTTATTATGTGGTTTATAACCGTCCGTACGGTAATATAAAAAGTTAGATATTTTGGTTTAGGGTTATTGACCCTTTTTTTCAGCCTCTGTAGGAACCCTTATTCAGGTTAATTTCACAAGCAAAAATTTTGTAGGGTTCACCCTCCCTGCTGCTAATGGACATCATGTTTCAATGTATGGCCTTGAAATCTATATAGCTTTCGAGCTACTCCTTGCTTAACATAATTAGACATATAATTTAAAGTACAGAAAAGTCATTGCACGGTCAAACTCAAGTTTTAGTTTCCGATTACCTGCATTGCATTGCTAGAATGGATAAAATCTTAAAATTGGCGACAAAACATTTAGTACCTAATGAATGCTTCATTAATTATACCTTTTCTTGCGATAGTGCTACATGTTTATGTACTTGGGTCATCAATAACAATTGTCTACATTGACGACCTCGCAGCAGACATATAATTCAACATTGTTTTATAGAAGATGCACTAATATATATGACTAAACAAAATCGATATTACCATAAACACCTTTCAGAAAACTGACACTTTATTAACAAAAGAGAGAAAGACTTTCAAAAGGAATTTCATCTATTCGTTTGGAAATAAATTCTACATATCAAGCAAAACAATGCCATAATTTGAGTTCGACGCTCAGGTGTCCAAATTTGTACCTGTCCTGACATTCTTTGCTATTATATAATGTAAGAACTTCAGAATGAAATTTAAAAAATAAAATATTAGGGCAACCCAAACATTGGGGTTGATATCAAAAGAACTTAAAGGTCAGATCACAAACATCAAAGAACGAACATGCAATACACTAACTCAGAATGCCATTTGAATAATGTGCAGCTATGGGAACCAAGTTCATACAAAGAACACGATACAGAAAACGTAATTTAAAGAAAACAACTGGGATGGTACAAAGCAGAGCCATTAAATTATAGACATCAAAATATGTCTATTCTAATGCTTAACGTAACGCACATCTGACTGGGTTGTAAATTATTGTAAACAAACAAAATAATAATCATCACTAAGGATTATGTGAAAGTAGTGAAATAAAAAATAAACATAAACATGAATAATGCGTGCAAACAAATATTACATTTGCTTTCTATTTCTACTCAAGGAATATAATATAATATATAATTGAACTGCTTGCGAGTCAGTAGATTTTATATACACTTTATTGTGTTGCTTTCGTTTTGATTTTTCTCATTTGTTCCTCTCTAGCTCATTGGCTTCATAGTGTCCTAGTGTAGTTGATTCTCACTCCGTTGGATTCTTCACAATTAGGGCATATTAATGTACAGGCACAAGCAAAAGACATCACAGCAAGTGCCAACACGTGCATGAGACATATCAAATCAAAACTCATGCTCAGAAACAGTTGTTTTCATGCTGCTATAGTGACACGGTAGTTTCGCATAATTTGCCTTGCACTGATTGTTTCTTACTTGTATTAAACCCCCTCCCCCGCATCAAATATTCATAAGTTGATAAACTTGTTAATAGTACTAGTCTTAACAAATGCAAAAATTGACTCACCAGTGATTGTTTGCCAAGCCCAGTAATGGAAGGACGCTAAAACATCAGTTCTGAAGCAGAAAGGACATTTAAAAATAACAATTAGGTTTCACTTGCTTTGACCGTACTCGAGATTTATGAGGACATTATACGCTTAAAAGGAGATACACAATTAACATGTACTTATATATGGATTTTAATTGTATCAACAACCCTGGTTGATGGATTCATGTCTTATTGTCTTTGTGATGAAACTAGTTTTGTCCCTTTGGACAGACCTCGGAACTTGCTAAATATTCATGAAAACAATTGTTTTGATAAGTAAAGAAGTAAAGTAAAATATTCTGAACTTACGCCCTGAAATACTCTGTGAACTGGCAATTCATGTCAACACTGGCATGTGTAGAGATGTGGTAGAAGTTAATTCCGTGTCCAATACAATGAACAACTGAAACATGCACGAAACAAACAGTTTCAAACATATATTCCATATTTATTACACATTTCTGAGCTGTTTTGATCGTCTATCATATAATGTTGATATATTCGGTTGTTTCACATCAAAGTAGCAAATATAGGAATTTATTTGAAAAGCAAACTATTTTATATAAATAACACAATCAGAAAACTATAAAAAAAAATCCCAGAAGAACAAAAGGGCACACAGCTCCAAAGGAAGAAAAATAATTGATGAACGTATCACTTTTATGCTGTCATCGACTTAAATACTGGATTATATAATGAATCATTTATTAATATAGTGCTTGATAACTAAAAATATTTGAACCTCATTAAAATATGAGACGTTAAGCAATACAGATGGTAAACAGTATATATTCTGTCTGTTAAAAGTACTAACTTTGTTTACTGTTTTTGTCCCAGTCTTCCATGTTTGTTAAATGTCAAAATCCACTCACATTTTCCATAAGCAGATATCAGCTGGTTCACCAGAGAAATATTTATGATGCCTATTGTTACAATTGTCTCTTAGTGACGTTAATTGACAAAAACCTTAAGGTAATTGATCGCTTTATAACAAAGAGCGTAATAAAAAATAACTGACATTAAATTGCATAGCAAAATGAGCGAAAGGCGTCGTAATAATTAAAGCAAACCAACCCGTAAATACGAGTGCTATGAATGCGATTATTTTGTGCATTGCGTGGGCGGAGTCGAAGGGAATAAATCTGTGAAAGAACGTTTCTCTTAAGAAGGTGATTGTATTCCTGCACATGGTGACCAGTAGGGATGAATAGGTCCACATCATAACGCTGGCGGCACCACGGGTCACAGTTACGCCGTAACCCGCGATCTTACGTAATCCAGAATCCTCACGTTCATAGGAATAGTCTGCAAATGAAGATAAGCATTATCTATGTAAGACAACATGAACGCTCCTCAGTGTTACCTTTGTAACTTGTACGTGTAAAAAAGCTTTGATAAACAGTAAATTTGTTTGCCTACTATTTCGCTATTTAAAAGATATTAATCAAGCGATCTTTATATTGCTTTTATTTAAAAGGTATTGATTTTCGTCTACGCCTTGAGGAGTCATTACACGAAAATAAGAAAGATCATTTATTATGTACTACTAACTTTAAAAGCATTTACCAAAAAAGATTATATTTATATATATATATATATATATATATATATATATATATATATATATATATATATATATATATATATATATATATATATATATATAGTTGAGCAATTGGCTGCTTAATTTAATTTAAATTGATGATACAAAGATTAATGTATCTCAGGGGAGACTAGATTCCAAACTAGTACCATCATAAGAAGTTCTGAGTCTTTTACTAAAATGAGTAATAACTTAAGTAATAAAAGAAAAATGTTCCTTTTGTTACTTTTGAATAATTTAAACAATTCCAATTAGCCAAAATAATAGTTCATCTGCTTACAATAGGCCCTTTCGACAAAGATTGCGATAGTAACAAGAATATATAGTGTGAGCCAAAAGATCTGAAGGCGGAAGTTCTCCATCCAGTGGAAACAAGCAGATTTCCTCTTTTCCCACTTCGTTTTGGGCTGCTCTTTTTGTTTGGTCCTGATCGTCACCCGCGACTTCCTGCGGCTCAGTGTTGCTTGTGGCGAAGCCGTATTATGATCGTCATGACTTGAAACAAAAATGTTGGAATTATCATTCCAAGTAGAACGTTCTTCATACTTGTTTTGGTGACAAATACAGCCGTATATTAATACCATGTGCCTAGTCGTCCCTAGCATCAATGTATCAGTACGTCGAGCGTCTCAACTTTATCTGTAAATAAACTACACTGACTATTCCATACCAAAAATGCAATCTATGTCCATTCCTCAACTATTAAAGGTATGTTCAAAATCCAGATTTCTCCCTCACACATGCACACACATACACCATTCCATGAAGATGATATGTGGATTGTATTTCAGATTAAAATATATTATCTAAAGACGATTACCTATTGCACAGTCTAACGGATTTTGAAATATGACGCGACACACTCATTTTACAAAATATAATAATTGGACATTCTGACGTTCGAGACATACATGAATCAGACATTCATGCTATGGATATATCCGATGTTAATAATGGGTATTTTATATGATAAATTTGTTTAAACAATGAATGAACGCGGACAGAGAAAGGAACTGTTTCCTGTGTCAGTCATGTTATCAGTCATTAAGTTACAAGTGATCAGTTAACCGTGGGAATTCTTTGTTTGTTTATCGTCTCATCCTTTATTCGAAAAAGCCTTTTACTTCGAACTTGACAGTCTTTTCAGGACTAGAAGAAAAAGTATGTTAGTAGCAGGCTGACGTGGTTCAGTATTCCAACGCCAGTATCGAGATAATTTTTATTCATTTCAGTATGAAATTGCCTGATTTCGATCAAGTGGATTTAATGTTGTATTACTTTATCTACTTTACTAAGCAATTATGGTCCTCTGGTGACTCACCCTCTCTAAGTCTAACGGTTATTTTGCATCAGCTGTCCCCTTCCTTGGGTAACTCTGCTGTACCAGACAACAGCGGGATGTTAAGTAACCAAGCATTGGTCAGTGGGTACACAGCTTTACTTATATTTGAGATTAATATCTTTTTTTCTGCTTCGTTAAAAAGGGTACAGCATATTCAAAGTTTCAAAGAATATTTAGAATTAAATTCAAAATATCAGCCAGGTATACATAGTATCCCAAATCCAGGGTCAGAAACCAGGTTGTGGAAACGTTACCTGCCTACAGCTCCATGAAGGCATATCATCAGCTAGGAATAACGTGATTACCCAAGAGACACTTCTTTGAACATACACGAGGTTAGGCTCTGTATTTGTGTCAGGCATTTTGGAGTACTAGTCCAGCTATCTCTGCGGATAGTCCTCTGGATATATCTCTACATTCGTCATCGAAGAACAATCTAATTAGTACGCAGCAGATTGCAATAGGAATGCCTTGTTCCTTGCCTTGGCAGTTGAGATTCCAAGAATATTAAGCAAACTCCATTATATAGATATAATGGATACTGTCATATTTGAAACAGTGTCCTCTCTAAGCTGAAATGATTAGGATTCAAACCCAACTTAATCAGGCCAACACTATGTTGATACTGACGGGTAGACGCACATCCTAGAAACATATATGTCTATGTTGAAGATCAGATCGAATATCAGCATGTCTAGTAATGTCAACATCGATGCCGACAAATGCATATTAATCTCTACAATACTGGATGCTGGCCCCGTCAGTCCATAATTGTGGATGAGAGTGTAACAGGGATATATTTAATTTTAACATTTTCATGAATGCTGCATGAATTTGAAGACCAAACATTACTACAGTCAAATTAGTATTCAAAGTTTCAGTGTAAAAGATTAAAAGTAATTGATTAGGTTTCCCAAAACAGTGACCGTAGACTTTCGAGGAATGTTACTATTATCTAGTCTGTAAACCAAACATATGTGACGTATTCGTATCAAGAACGAGATACTTTTAATCCATATAAGATAACATTACAAAAATGCATGCCCGAGTGAATAAGAGTTCCGCATTCTACGAGTATCCAAATAATCAGAATGAGATCTTCCTCAAAGTAGTAGCTAACAATCTACGGGCCATATGTGGCAGAGAAAACAGATTTTGTTCCAGTTTGACAAAATTAATAATGTTCTACGAAACTGGCCGGATAACTATGAAATGCTGATCTGTGTTTTGATTAATATTGAAACTTACTGAGGAGTTTAACATTAATATCAGGTCAGTAATGTTGCACAGTTTTAGCCTAGTATATTCAAGGGAAACTTAAGGTTATTGCAGAAGTTTTTCTCCCTCTATCTTTCTCTCTGTCTCTGTCTCTCTCTCTATTTCTCTCTCTCTCTCTCGTTTTCAGACAAATAATTTTGACATCTTGCACAAAGAGCAAAAAATACTCCCTTATCATGCACTGACCTAGAGAAGTTTACACTCTACTAAGCAACACTGGACCAGTTATGGCAAGCTGCTCACATCAAACGTGCTGAATCTAATTTTGGTGTTAAAAAGTTTCCACACATCTCCTGTATATATTGTACTGCTAGATTCACAATGGTCAAGCGTCAGCACCCACGAATGGATATTGACCTTTTTGATTTTCGGGTCTACTGCTTCTAGATTATCCGTAGGCCATATTCATCTATCAAGATGCATTAGTGCCGTTATGTCAAATAGTTCTGTGTCCGACTGGTTAGGTGTTGAGTATAGAGAGTGTCAATACCCACGAATGTGGGCATTCTGGTTCTTCTAACGAGGTGAATTATTGTGGAATTTTCAGTAGTGCTAAACGGTTTATTGTTTCTTGGAACTTTTAGAGTTCTTCCCATCAGATTCATTGCCACTTTGTAGTATATTGTTTACTAAATGTGCTTCTTCCACCTGTTTTAAATGAGTTTTTAAATATTTGTCAATCATTACCCACATCAGACAGTCCAACTGTTGCAGTTGTTGTTTATTGCTTTATAAGGATTTTTTAGTGCAAATATTGTCTTCACATAATTGCTTTTTAACTGCTATATAAATATGTAGAGTGACTGAAATTATATTTACTTCCACAATAATAATGATGATTTCTTTCAGCACGCAATATGCTTTAATTGGCGGCCAGTATAATTGGTAGGGGAAGAAGCAAGAACCACATAATTACGCTAACATGCAACCAAGCTTTCTCACATCCACACACATTAGCCGAGCCACGACTTGTAACATATATTAGCTGTTTAATAAAACAATATGTTCACTGCTTTTCCATTACATCACCTTTTGTTATTCTGCACCTTATGTATAGTTCACCTGTCTGCTTAACTAAACACTGGTATTGAAAGTGGATTTCAGTATTGTTGCAAATTATGTAAATATGATTCAGGTTAAAAATGTAACGTAAGAGCTTACGAGATTCCATCAAAGAATGTCTGGCGTCGGAAACTAAAGCTCTTCGACAATTGTTCAGATTTTGCTCGTCCTGATAATAATAATAATAATAATAATAATAATAATAATAATAATAATAATAATAATAATAATAATAATAATAATAAAAATAATAATAACGAACAATGATTGCACATTAAATAATGATGGCAAATACTTTTACAAGATATAACAACAAAACTATATCGAATAGTGGTATTGATTGCATAGGATGTTCCACAATATACACTATATTGCGAACACAGTTACCCAGTGCTAATCCAAAATAAACAAAAATGTTTTGATTCCTGCATGAGTAATTAATAATTAATAGTGCATTTCGTCCAGTGAGTACGAAGAGCATTGAAGTGGTCATATCCATATTCAATATTTTTGACGATTACCTTTATGCTATTAACTTTGACAAATGAAGAGTTAAAGCATCTAAGTATAGTTAATCTCTGCTGCTTTCATAACAATAGATGTCAACTGCAGTTCTCTTGGCCAGTCGACCAAGGTCTCTGAATATCTTTATAGCAATTCCCAAAAGTATCCAAAATGAACAATAACGAGTACTAATTTCAAATGCATAGACTTGTAAAGTGGAAGAATTTGAGATTATCCCTTACATGTCGAATAATCACTTCTATAGGTAGCTGTTTAATTTGATTCAACTTTACTGTTGATATGAAACTAAAACAGTATCTTAAGAATTGTAAATAGTAAATAATCTATTCACAAGACTAAAATATTCGTGACGTTACAATAGAGCACACTAGTTTGTTCAATAATTAGATACTCTTGTTAATTTGTATCAGTGAATTAATGAAAGGTACATACATGGACGGTATGATATTCTTGATAGCAAAGCTGAGTTTTAATTCACTGTACACGGTTTACTTTTTTACATATACTGAAGGAAATGTTGTTTGAAGATCTATGGTCCATATATAGCATCCCTTTCAAGTGAACTGGATCCAGCAAGAGATCACATGTGTCAGGGATTGATTGCGATATATGCAATAAACTGACGAAGAAAAATGTAAAACTAGTAAATAACAAGCCTGAGCGCTTTCGCCTCTTAATGAGTTTTTTTCAAAGGCATATAACAAACATAGAAAAAGCAAGCAAATAAACATATAAAGCGTTGTGTTTGTACAACTCTGCATTGCGGTCTTTACATGAATTATAACTATAGATGCATTATGCCTCAACCAGCTTTTATATATTTGTTGCGAATACTGAAAGATCTTTCTATTTCTCTAGAAATCTATCAGCCATAGCGACATCTATTACTTTGTGTACTTTTATGTAATGCAGATCATATCCCGGATGTATGATTCTATACCAGATAGTTTTTATTCTTATAGTAGTGATTAAAGGATATTAAGAAGATTTAGACAAGTTTGAAAAGAAACTGTCGGCTTCAAAGACTAATTATACTAGTGCATTGATTTCTTTTTCTTGTCTTCTTGGTTTAGACCGCATATTTTCAATGTTCTAAGGCGGCGAATTGTTATTAGTTGCGATAAGTGTTATATCACTGAATGTGTGGCAAGGGAAGGAAAAGTACTCTGCGACCGGGCTTCTGTACAGCTTCGTTGTCATCCAAACATATTTATGAGGGTTGATCCTTTTGTGTAGATTTACAGTTTATCCGACACAATGAAGGCTACAAATCGTAAATATGATGATATAAATAACATTCTCTGCTTTGCACGTTTTGCTTAGACCAAATCTGCGTTACATATATATAGGCAAATGATCAACATACATGCTAAGAGTTCAGTTTACCAATTGTTGCTAACTGCCTAATTCAGGTTGCAAGAGTACGTAAATTTTTATGTGACGTTTAAATATTTTTAGAAAACAATTGATAGTTTAATTATAAGAGTCAGGTGGCAAAAGTGAAAACTCAACATAAATACTTTCAAGATACAAACATCAAAGTAAAATTAATTTTTATTTGAAAAGTATTCGAAAGCTTGTATTGACGTTCGCTCTAGTTCTACTGGCATGATAAGAAACACAATAGGTATGTGAGAAAGCTAAGTTTCGTTCCCAATGCTTCTATGTCAGTCTGTGAATATTCTTAAACGAATTACAAATACATAATTTGGAACATATGTTCCTTGACCCAAGATACAAATAAAAATTACTTTGATTTGGCAAATGCGGTAGCATCGCACGAAAACATAATTTGGAACATATATTACTTTGACCAGATATACCATTAAAATTACTTTTATTTGCTAAATACGATAGGCTCTCATGAAAACTACAACTATATTTATTTTTCTCTTAAACGTTGTTGCCAACACATTTTAAATTGATATTACATAGTAAGGAAGTACAGTACAATAATTGTTTTAAAACAAAGTTCAGTTAATTTATAAGATTTTGTCTAACCATCAAGTTGAAGAGTTGCATGTTCGAAAATCTGTTCGTATTCGTCGGAGGCGAATATTTTCTTGAAAGAGTCGAAGTTGATATTGTCGGTGTCCCGAAGTCCAGCCTGAGAGTAGAGGGTATCGATCAGTTGATTGACTTGGTCATCACTGAGACTGCTGTCGGAGAGGTCCAGTATAGACCTGGAGATACAAACATGTACAATATACATAATAAGTCGCACTGTCCCAACAATCAGGGTAATGAAAACAGAAAAAGAAACAATCCACTGGTCTACAGTGCCAATTATACCGTTCAAATAAATTACACTACACTGGTATATATACCGTACAAAATATTACACAAGTCAACGGTGCCATTCTAGATCCAATTAATTCTTTAAAATCGGTGGTGAAATAGTTTATACAATCAATGAATTACATTGATGGAGTCAGTTAATATCATGTAGACTATTGCTTGACAAAATAATAAACATACAGGCCATTGCTAGATGCAATGAATAACAAAAGGAATATTGCTAGACACAATGAAATATGGACCATTGCTGTACATGCATCTTTATAGAATGATAGAATTTGATACATTATAATGTATATTTATTCCCTTGCTATTCCAGCAATAAAGTAAACATTTCTCCCTCAAATCTAAGTAATTGCAGCAGATTATTAAGGCATGAAATTGGTTTTAAACAGGATATATCCATTTTAAAAATAATAGTTATCTGTTTTAAAAATTGCGAAGTGGTTTTGGGATTATATCATAGTGATTCATCTTTACTATTAGTTCAACAGCAAATTAGAAAACGTTATTCAAAACAAGTTCGAACTCATTCGCATTGCTGGATGTTTTTAGAATGCATAGAACTTTTATGATTGCTATGATCTCACCCACAACAAGTTTAGTTTAATTCTTTCACTTTGTCTATTAGGGAAATAATTCACATTTTTAAACAAAACGTGATTGTTTTCGATCATTTCTATTACTTACTTTAACACCATAGAGTCGTAAAACATCAAACATATAACAAGATCTCATAGTGATTGGAATATAGGAAGATAGTTTCATAGGTATTAACTTACCTTGAAGATTGTGTTGCCTGCGACACTAATGTTTCCTTGGAGTTCGACCGTATCAACGTTGCAGTAGGCAGAAGGCCCACAAATGTTTACAATTATGCAACGTTAATTATATATATATATATATATATATTCATAGGACAATTTATTGCCATAATTCCTCAAATGGCAGACGTTTCTAAATAAATAATCTTTGTTGTATATAGGTTGTCATTCATTCCAAAAGTATCAAAAACGTTGATGCAATGTATAATTTCTTTAAAAGGAGGTACATCTATTTTTGCCCAATATTTGTAATTGCGTGAGGACGACAATATAATTTTATTCTAAAAAATGTTTACATAATTCAGCATCTTTTTGCATTGGTAGTGATCCTTTTTACAAGGAATGGTTTGAAATAGACATCTTTCTTAAAGTATAATTTTAACAGCGAAACGAAACCATGCATTTAATATTTAGCAAATTAGTTTACAACCTTTTAGTAAAACAAAAGATCGAAAGACAACACATAATGGTTTACAAGCTGTCAACCTACCACAAAAAATAAATACACTAAAATTTAAGCCTCTTCAGTATATAAGCGTTTGCGTTTGTGTCGTTGTATGTCTATATGAGTGCGTGACCTACTTGATCATTTTACCGAACGCTTCCCTGGTCAAATATCCTTGTCCCTTGAAGTCATTCATATTAAACAAGAATCTAGCTTTCTCTGCAGCATTACCTGAATAACGTACAACAGTCTCTTAATAAGTAGCATAAACAAACATTTCAGACAAACTATCGATAAAATATCAAATCAGGTTTACTTAAATATGAGATATGGAAATAAACATAACTAGAAATTTGCAAGCTTCTATAGAACTCTAAGAGTTTAACTGTGGATACATGCAGCCACTTCAAACAAGTGTTAAAGAATAAAATTAAAGCAAATGCAAAGCAAACCAGCATCAGTGGTAATATTATAGATCAATCTGCCACTTATAGATTGGTAGAGCAGATTTTCTTATATCACACAAATAAATTTAACGATGTATTATCTATCAACAAGATTAAAAATAAATAAATATATTCTGTTAGTCAAATAATATAGCGAGATCAAGATATGATGTAAGGGAATCGTGCTCGCCTTGGGAAGCAAACTGCTAACTATACATGTATAACGAGAACTCAGACAGTGACTATTATATTAAAGCTACACACCTCTAGCCAATATTACAAACATATCCATAAATTCATGGAAACTGATGAAACCATTTTTGTCCTTGTCCACCATAAGAAACATGTTTCTGACGAAGACAGAGTTGTTTCTTAGTCCTAGAGCATCTGCAAATTCAGTGCGGGTCAATTGGACTCTTGAGATGTCATTGGCAAGTTTGTTGTCCAGTTGTAGGCTCAGTCTCTCGTAGGACTCTTTGAATGCCTACAATGGCAAGGAATCATTAACCATCCAGATAAAGATAGTCACTGTTATCGATATCTATTCTCAAATATTAAATAAGTCTGTTTCATTTTGAAATCACTGAATCAAATAAAACTTTAATAATACCTATTATAACAAACAAACTTTTATTTACTAGTGATTCGTTTCACAATGTTTAAACATTTAGTATAAACGTTTATAATAAATGAATCTATTTTTCTCATAATGTAGCGACGCTTTTTTTCTGCTATCACAGTATATCTTTCATCAGAGCTATGAGTTTAAGAATTAAGAAAGTTTGTTTATCCGATGATGATGCAAATATATATTTAATGACTAAAGTTCAACTTAAATTTCTAAAGTATGATAATGTTTGTCTAGCCTTGAGACACGGTGTCTGAAACAGATGCACTGTGGAATGGTTTTCCATTCGAAAGGCGCTGCAACACATATGAATATAAAGCTATTACAGATAGCCTTTCAATAATTTTCAGTATATACATAGCTAAGTTGTATAAAACAAATATAGTTTATTGATAAATAACTTTTAAGGCTACCTGCATGCAAATGACTCTAAACACTTTATCCAGCAGTTTCTTTCTGTTTTCTTTTGTTTCTGCTTCTTTCAGTATGATGGCTTCAGAGAAAAAGTGCCTTTCAATGTCTACTGAGATATTCTGCAGGAACTTTTCAAGCTCGTTGAGAAACTCATCTCTGTAGCCTTCATCTACAAATCGGAGAACCTGTAAGATAGAAAACCTATTATATCTATTAAAGTATATGTCATGCTAAAAATTATCCGTGTAAAATATCGTGGGAAAATTACTACTACATCGCAAATCTAGCAGCTTAGATTTCGTGCTTTTAGGCTATCTAGTGAAATTATCAGTTATTATTGGAGAAGAAGGCACACTGTCTATATGGATGTTGAGATAATGTATGAGTATTATGAAAGGGTACGTTTCTTGCGAAGCATATTTGACTATAAAATAGTATTTCTTATCCAAATACGTTACCCGATCATAATATCTCCGGAGAATAGACAAAAGGTGGAGTGAGAAACATCTTTTATCTAAGAGAGACCATCTCCGGTCCCTAAAATAAGTGCAGCAGTATCTAGAAATACCGACTGGATAAATGGCTCCATCTGTCGGGCAGTGGCTTCGAAAGGTAAAATGTTTCGTTACCGCAAATCCATTGTGTGATGTCAACCTTTGCCCTGATGAAGCTGCCTAAAGATATGGGAATGTAACCTCTTGCGCTACTTCTATAGGTATCACCAGGTCTAGATGAGCCTTTTATGACAAAATATCTATGCAATAAAGACCGAATAAGTGTGAACGGATCTCCACTCCGCAGCATGAATAACGTCAGTTAGAGAACAGTTTTGCTCATATGCAATGTTTGTATCGATTGTCTTAACTTCCTGAACCGAGATGCGAAGTAAATTTATTGATGTGTGGTTATTGTTTATATGTGGAACAAATAATTCACTTAATCCAGGACAAAAGTTTTTTTGTTGATATATCGTCGGTTCACAATGTGAGGCCAAGAAAATCCGTTATTCCCCTCAATATATTGTCTCGGTCTTCCTTACGTACCACATTATGGCTCTCACTAGGTCCTGTAGATGACCCTGATATGAATTGTCAAGAGTAGTCAGGAGTTATTATCAATGATTTGTCCCAGGAACGAAATCCTGTACTTGGCAACGAATGTAGGATCCATCATCAATGATATAGACCCGTTTTGTCAGAATTACATGTAGACGGGTCCATCAATGGGATATATATTTGCTGATGATGCCTGAAGTTTGCTAATGCACCGAAGAGGCAAGAATTATATGAAAGGTGAACAAATAAAACTCTTTAGAGCAGTTCAAATAGCAATTTTGTCACCTAGGTTAGCACATATAAACGATTCTATTTGGGTAAATATCGAACATCATTAGACGTGTGCAATCCCAAAAGATAGAAAATCGGAGAGGTCTTTAGTTTGTCCGTTATCCTCTCTTCCGAGACAGCACAGTGTAACAGTCATCGTCAAATGATAGGTTTTAATTGAAAATTGTTTGGTGCTAACTGTTTCTGGTCTAAGAGATATCGGAAATTAGTTATTGAGATATGAATGCCTGAAGTTGTGCAAAGTGTACTTGTAGGCACGATTGTTATAATATTGCAGGAGCGATCTCAAGTGAGGAATTTCTTCACCACTGGTTGCTAAAACGTTTTGTTTCTGACTGTATAATATAAGACGCATCTGATAAACAGGTTCAGAAAATGTGGGATGAGAATTGAACACCAACATTTGTGTTTTATGACAGCAGATGAGACAATCTTTGATTTCATGTCGATTTTGTTCACGATTGATAAGGTTGATTCAAGAAACTCCCATTCTTTTGATTCCTGTGTCACCATCTAAACATGAGGTCTTCAAAAAACGGATACCTATTGTTACAACCCTCTAATTTAAGTGTGTGTGTGTTATGGAATCAGTTCTGTATAATCTTTTATTTGTTTTATTCCACTAAATGTAATTATTAATAAGAAAAATATTACTATCAGTCAAATATATTGTTAAAACATCGTGTTTACTTGAGTCGTAAATGTGACTCATGTGAGCACGTGTTGTGTATGATGACAAATTCATTACAAGTAAACATTCAGGAATAGCTATGAAAAAGATTGGCTGATACCTGGTCAGGCTTTTCTAATGTCCAGATGAATTACGAACTTGCATGCGTCCTCCGTGCGCGTTCAATTCAAACAACATACTAGCTTCATTTATATGTTGAGGTATTTTTGTAAGACAGTCGTAGTCGAGAGTCATACACAGTCGCAGTGGAACAATCAGAGTCAGAGTAAATTGGAACGGAACAATACAAACTGTGTTTTACTGAGTTGATTCTGGAATTTTCTGTTAACCTTCGTCTGACGTGGTCAACTGCCATATTTGGACTGGAACTGAACTTGAGACTGTGTTTACAGGACTCATGTTTATCTTTTGAACAAACAATTTGGATCGTTTCTGTAAACCGTAAGTCTTGTTTAACATATTTACTTTGATCATGTTTTCTAGGAAAATAAATTATTTTTTGTTAAAATTTACAAATCTTGTTGTCTTCACTCTTTCTTTTATGTTACTTTGAACGAGCCGATACGTAACACTATACACATTCCAATATATCAAAATAGCATCGATCAGAATTATCGACGTTCTTTCATTGGATCAGGGACTGGTCAGAGAAAGGTTGGGATTTTGGCATTTGACCTTTACACTAATAGATCCTATCAGGCACCTATTGAGTGAAAATCAATGGATGAAGAAGCCGTGCCATTTTCATTATACGTAGATGGTTCTTGCGGGACAATACACACAAAAGGTCCGATGACTTTGTTCCACCTTTGCATTTGAGATAAGTCACGAAAGTGGAGTTGTTGAAGAAAATAAGAACTCCATTCCAATGTAGGTTCTCCAATCATCAATTAAAATCTTTCGGAACAGTTTTCGTTGTAAGAATGTTGAAATATAAATGATCCTGAAGGCCCACACTACACTAGCATCCCGAAATGATAGGAAACGTCCTCTTCTGAGTCTACTGAGTTAGCATCCATACAGATCGTAAATATCTGATGTAAAATTTGCAGGTATCCCCGGTGCGAGTCAGTTAGGTTTCCATACCTATGAGATGGTACCCCATATTGTACCAACGTTTGTAAACGTTGGTAAAATAGTCAAAGGCTTGGTCTTCTTTCGGTTTGGTCTTCTTTCGGAATATGGAACAAACTGAACAGGCGAAGGAATTTCTAGCTGCAGGATTGTTACATATAGACAAGGGAATCCACCATTGCACTAATTCAATTCTTGTACCTGGAGGAGACATAACCTAATGTTGAGTTCCAGATCTAGATGACAAGGAGACTGAATATGAGATGAGGGTAGCAAATGACAAAATGGCACCGTGTCTTGCTTCAATATATAGCTAGTCTGCTATTTTTAGTCTATTGCTTTTAAGGCGAACCAAATGACTTCCAAACGCAGTGTGAGTGGGAACATGAAGTCAGGCTTGTTCAAGTCCTCACCGATTGAGTATTCTTCTCAATGGGCGCCATTTAGAATCCGGTGTTGCATTCTATCGTGAATCCACGAGCATAAAATAATAGACTGAATGTGCTTAGGTTGACGACCCAGAACAGTGTCGCGTTTGTAGCCGATGTGACACAGAGTCCAACGGAAACTACTGTCGTGAGGGAAAATCTTTCCCATTTGGCAGCGAAGATAGGAGTCATCCACCTATCGGGACCTGTGAAGTTTGTGGGGTAAAAGTGATAAAAGTTTAGATAGAAAATGTATCAGTAGGAGAAACCTGGCAAAACGATCTCCCTATTTTTGGATATTTCAAACTTTAGTTCGGGTGAACTGTGGATTTCTCCGGTTGCAAATTCGGCAGGACTGTTGTCCCAACTGACTGTTCCGTGTACGTTCCTGTCATATTGTGTTGATTGCCTTACAACTCACTCCTCAGTATCGGATACTATGACAAATGGAAAGAACGTATCCTGTTTTGCTTATTGAGAATTTCGTCAACCTGATCAACTTGATCATAATAGATTCTAAGAGAGCATAGCATTGTGCTCCACCAGTTGTAAAACCACGGTTGCTATTAAGGCCATGCGACAGTATTTAGGCACTCTATGTTAAAAGTGGAATATGTGTTTATGGTGGAGGATAATGTCTGATCAAGTTTGGTCGTATCCTAGATTTATCAGGGTTATATGTCTGCATACAATCGAAAAGGACGAGACACGGGATATTAATTCAGGTAGCAGGTCTGAAATTCTGATTTGCGAAATTATAACTAGGTCTGATGTTGCTATATATTTCTATGCCTTCCCTTTTAGTTCCAATAGAGTCGCCGCTTACTGAATTATGCCCATAATATGCAAGTATTCAGACACTGACAATGGGAAAAATGAACATATGCAGTGTGGTTATTAGTCTGATCTCTCCCAAGGTGTAAATATGTAAGACAAAGCACATCACAAAATTCATTAAGATGCTTTGAGGTACTCGTCTTACTTTATGAACGAGGGAGCGTCCGTTCAGAGTTACACTCTTTGAAAAAGGGTGCACGTGGCCAATAAAGGTAGAGAAATGAAGAGTAGCCCAAAACTCTTAGAAAATGGACGCGACACGGTCAATTATGTAACCAGTTACCTATAGGAAGGTCATGTTCTGCCTACCTATGCAAATAAAACCATTATTACTTAGATTTTGATGAAATTATTGAGTAAACATTTAACAAAACTTTCTTGTACGCCAAATCAAGACGGTAGCTAAAGATTAATACAATTGAATTATTTTATGGGACACATCATACCTGATCATATATATATATATATATATATATATATATATATATATCTATATATATATATCTATATCTATATATATATATATATATATGTGTGTGTGTGTGTGTGTGTGTGTGTGTGCATTCAATTTGTACATATTAATACGGTTAAAGGGATGTGAGTATCGTCACTGCGGCTACGTAAACGTATGTAGCAAAGGTTCTAAAGCGCTTGTACACACCAAAGTAGTTAAATACAATTAGAAGTCAGACACTCTGACATCGAAGAAAAAAGAACCAGAAAAGCTGAAATGTATAGATTGAGTATGATTCTCTTCAACTTGTTTTCAGGTAAACAATATCCATCTATTTGTGCAGGTTTTGCTTGCTATTGGCCATGAGCTGAAGTAATAAATGAAAATTCAACACGATTTAGTAAGAAGGAGGAGAGGATTACTCCGTCTACCTTCCACCAAAATGAGCAGATACGTTTTAGCTTTTAAACAAAACTGTTTTAATCTGGAAGAGCTGGATTTCAGAGGTTGCAATTTTCCTAAGGTTGTTGTTGTTAAAAGGTTTAACGCCATTTTTCAGAACAAGATAGGCTATACATGGCGGCCAGTATTAATGGTGGAGAAAAAACTATGGAAAACCCCGGACACATCCCACCTGACATAATCATTCAGTAAATTACCCCAAATATAGGACACGAAACTCGAATCAATAATTTTCGTATAGCTCACTGCAATCGACAGTCATCGACCAAGTTTGGAGACACAATAAAGATACACTTAATACGCTAATGGAGTTTATCATGAACAAAATACGAGTCCATAACACATTTTGTCAGCTCTGAATGCTGAAAAAATCCCTTCATAAAAATAATAGAAAAACATACAAGAAATATTATTGACCATGTATTTAATGATAAGAGCCTCGTGAGTATAATACTAACTGAAAATGTATTTTTTTATCATTTTTTTCTTAGAAAGAGAACTTCAAATGTTTTGTGGCAAGACACCACATATAATGTTATTTTAATGCATAGAGAGACAATTAATGATCCTCACAAAAAATTAATATGAAAAAGAAAAGAAGATAATAACGATAACAAAAACAAAATTGGTAAAGTTCACTGACCGGTCAGGCTGATCGAGGTACAAAAGGTAATATTATTATAATACAAACACTTTTAGATCAACATTCGGAGGTAGTTTGAAAGAAGGTAAAGAAACAAATGCTTTACGTGTCGGGAAAATAGGGATAGCCGTACAGACAAAACACAAAATCTAATTAATTGCTTGAAAATATTGAAATAATTCAAGTAACTTACCAGATCTATTTCTCCAGGTACCCGGATTGAAATAAGCGTTCTATTTTTGTCATCAGAAATCCTTACATGCACTTTCCCTGTTGTTCGTCGTAAATCTATCATCCGGAGCGGCCTCTTATGTCTGTCCATAATATGGATTTTCATTCTTGCCAAGTCAAATATGGTCTTGACTTTTCGTTCGCCATCTTTAGGGCTCGTCCATTCAGCCACTACAGAATTGAGTGTAAGGTGTGATAATATTATCGGACAAAACACGAATATATTCTACGAAAAAGAAAATATTTCCATGATACTGAAAATCAGACAGAGGTTTATAAGACTTTAAGCATATTCGCCATTTATCGTTCATACAAATTATTGACTTTTATTCAGACACAAATAAGAGACAATACACCCAGCAGGCATTGGTATGAAATGCAAATATAGCAATACGGCCCCTGCCGCTTTACTATATTTAATCTACAGCCATTCGATAGAAATTGGTGGCAAATGACATAATGTCTAACTGGCATGATACTTCCGGTATCTTCAGCAAGAAAAGATGGAGAATTGATATATTTTTATGAATGTGAAAGGTATTCATGCCGGGACTCCACGTATCGTACCGTTTCTGATATGATAAGGCATTTTCATAAAAAAGCAGCTTACGGGATAAAAACATTATTTACGTGTTTTCCACCCAGTTACTATAGAAACCACACACATGATCAGAGACCACCAGGGACACAACTTTGACAGAGTGTAGAAAAAGCAATAACAAGATCAATAAAAATTAAGCAGGCATTTTGGAGGAAAAAGTGGACAATAGGTATCTGATTTTATGAATATGGAAGCCATATCAAATCTAAGATAATCACATAATACATAAATTTCTAACGTGTGATGTAAGGCTTTTTAGACTTGAATTGAAAAATAGGCTTTCCATCTATTTGCAAAGAAAGTATTGCTGATACTAGGAGAGCAACTGTATATGTAATTTTGAGAATATGTCCTAAGAAACACGTCTATCATTTGCAATTCGAAAATAGAATGGCTAGGCCATTTAGAACGATTGATTTTCATATATTCGCCAAAGAAGCCACACATTGCTAGTGGAGTCAGCCAATTTTGACCGATTGACACAATGTAAAATGCCGGAAAAGCGTGTAATAACAAACATTGAAAATGACTTGGCTTACCTTGGAAACAAAAAACATTTTTCATCTCAAAACTCACATCTCTCATAACATTGCCATTCTGAGCAATCCTTTGACTGATTATTATTATTATTATTATTATTATTATTATTATTATTATTATTATTATTATTATTATTATTATTATTATTATTATTATTATTATTATTATTCCTTTTTGTCACTAATTAGTACCCCTTGGGGCGGATCCAAAACAATTTCACTCTACTATATTAGTGCTACGTATTCATGTACACTGGTTGCACCGTACATCAGCAGATTATCATTTATGTCAGCATTTACCCGATACATTAGGTACCAGTTATGATGTTAAAGGACGAGAAGAAATAATATTTTGTCAGTTGTCTGTCTTCCTCAATACAAGATTATCATATGCCATTTTCACAAAGATTTTAGAAAAACATCAAATTTCAGAATAGCATCTTCTTGCAATCAATAATTTAATAATTGTATTTCAAAACTGATCGCTCTTTGCAAATTATATCTTTGTGCCTGATTTCCTACTGAATAGAGATATATCCTATACAAATGACTGACTGTTTGATAGTATGATTTTTGCGACTTACGTGCGCTGGAAAGATGCACTAAATGGAGTATAAGGAATAAGCCTCATGGAAAATCAATCAGGCATGACGATGCACTAGATGGAATAAAGGTACAATTCATGGAAAATCTGTCAGGAATGAGGTAGATGTATTAGATATAGTGGATTGGACACGACATCGAAAATCTGTCAGTAATGAGGTAGATGTATTAGATGTAGTAGAAGGGACACGACATCGAAAATCTGTCGGGAATGAGGTAGATGTATTAGATCTAGTAGATGGGACACGACATCGAAAATCAGTCAGGAATGAGGTAGATGTATTAGATGTAGTGGATGGGACACGACATCGAAAATCTGTCAGGAATGAGGTAGATGTATTAGATGTAATAGAAGGGACACGACATCGAAAATATGTTGGGAATGAGGTAGATGTATTAGATGTAGTAGATGGGACACGACATCGAAAATCTGTCAGGAATTAGGTAGATGTATTAGATGTAGTAGAAGGGACAGGACATCAAAAATCTGTCAGGAATGAGGTAGATGTAAAAGATGTAGTGGATGGGACACGACATCGAAAATCTGTCAGTAATGAGGTAGATGTATTAGATGTAGTAGATGGGACACGACATCGAAAATATGTCGGGAATGAGGTAGATGTATTAGATGTAGTAGATGGGACACGACATCGAAAATCTCTCAGGAATTAGGTAGATGTATTAGATGTAGTAGATGGGACACGATATCGAAAATCTGTCAGGAATGAGGTAGATGTATTAGATGTAGTAGAAGGGACACGACATCGAAAATCTTTCAGGAATGAGGTAGATGCATTAGAAGAGTATAAGGGACATATAACATGGAAAATCGATCAGGCATAAAAATACACTAGATGGAGTATAATGGATACATGTCATGGAAAATCGATCAGGCATGAAAATGCATCTGTTGGAGTTGAAGGGATACATGTCATGGAAAATCGATAAAACATAAAAATACACTAGATGGAGTATAATGGATACATTTCATAGAAAATCGATAAGGCATAAAAATACATTAGATGGAGTAGAAGAAACATGCGTCAAGGAAAACGGCCATGCATAGATAGGATACATATGAAAAGAAGACCCATATGCAATTCCAATCTTGGTGTGTCATATTGAACTATCGACTGAACAGCCGTATCAAACGAAAGATAAAGCATGTAAACTTAAATGAGTATGTAGTATATTAATATATGGGGAACTAACATAAACGAGCAGCTGTTAATTAATATATTGGATGCTAACTTAAAGGATGATGTGATAAAGTAATATATTTTACACTAACTTAAAGGGTACATGCTACATTAATATATCGAACAGTAACTTAAATGGGGAACTAAGAAATTAATATATCTGGGACAAACTTTAATGGATTTGTAGAAATTTAATATATTGGACTGTAACATAGGAAAGGATTGGGACAGAATGCAACTGAGATGAAAATTAATTCTTTGAGATTTAAAGCAGGATCATATTTTACCGTACTGGACATATTCATAATGAACGCACATGCATGAAATGTGCGCCTAAGACAGTATAGTTTATTATGTACTACTTTATAAACAACTAATGTACACTCATGTAATAGATGAATTAGGTTTGGGTTGATTAGAGTTATTTGTGAATGAACTAAACAAGCTGCTTTTGTCCATTTGAAAGTATAGATGATAAAGTTAACGATATGGACGAGTCCACTGAGTCAAAAGCGAAACTTTCAAACAAGCTCACAAGTGAACGTAATAATCGCAATGTCAACAATAAACTTAAGAGAAGCTATAATTGAAAATGCCATTCTGATCATTGATATAATTATTTAGGCAAAATTTTCCTATCTCTTCGCAAATAAAATAGTTCAAAGTATGACTATTGCTATCTATAAAAATATTGCCAATAAAAGCATAACTGAGGCCATCTATTAGAGACGTACCTTTTCAAAAGATTGTCAAAATACTATATTAGAGAAAAAAATGCAAGTGAAGGTTTTAGTAGGAAACTAAGAGCCTGAGAGTCAATAAGCCAAAGATGACGAACAAGACTTATTTCCGTTTGCTAAATAGACTGTCGCTCAACAGCTGTTTTGCAATTTCCCTATTTGACCATTTTGACAATGTTAGCCTAGCGATAGAAGACAAACACTGTATGAGACATGTCAAAGCTGTGGTCCCTCAAATAGCGAGATGCATTTGACGGAGCATAAACATAACTTATTTTGTATTTAATAAGAATGGTTATAAATGTATTTACATTTATGCATCTTTTTATCATCAAAAATACTTTCTTAGTTTGAGCTGCAAATCCGAATGACACGCCCTGCTAAACCGGATACACAATAAACTGTACTGGAATTTTCAGTACACTTCTAACTGAAATCCATTTTCCTTACTGCGCTAAATTGACTATATAATCCAATCCATCATAATCAGAAAATCAGTCTTGAGTTGGATCAACATAAAAACAAAACCCATCCATTCCAGATCAAATGGAAAAGTTGCTGCAATACCATCTTTGGTAGCCATTGTTCTGATGAACTTACTACACCTTAGCATATCGAAGCAGATATTTATGTGCTTTGGGTCTGTGAATTTGATTAGATGCGGCTGCAAGCCACATTATCCGGTCAAAATTAATTTGTTCAAATTTAAACACTGTTCCTACGTGATATAGACAAGGGGAGCACACAACCTCAAAGGACTGATAAAGAAGCACTTTTTCAGTGCCGGTCCGTGTTTCCACAAATATCACTTAACATTTACACGTATTGGCTTCCCTCTGGTACATATCCATACTTTTGATGTTAAACTTACAAAGTATCTTTTTTTATGTAAATTGCCACCAAAACCGTTTTCGGCCTATAAGCAACGCCTCACGCTACTGGTTAGTTGGAATTACATACTAAGGGAGGCAACACATGAAATCCAATAGATGTCGCTAAAACAAAGCACCGATATTGCTGTTCGATCCTCTAAGGTGTAGATAGGGTTATCCGAACCTTGGCTAGCTAAGATATTGCAATAATCATTAATTTTATAATCTGACTAAAAATTTCAATTTTAAGTAGACAAAAAACGACAATTCTTTTTGAAACTACAGTAGAGCGCGCGATGAAGTTCAAAGGTCGTTGTGCGTTGCTATGTGGGCCTGAATATTGATATTGTATACTGATAAATCTACACTTGTGTATTTATTTTTTATTACGACATAAATTCAATTACTTTGTTTCTGGTAGTGTATTTTACTTTTGATAATTAAGTCTTAGGTATAATAAGAAAATGAGTATATAATATCAAGGTTACTTCATTTACATGGGAAAATATGAACTTGTTTTCTTGGTTGAATAATGTACGCACAAAGGTCTGTATTATTAATCCAAGAAAGTTTGCTCATATTTTCCATACTAATGCAATAACCTACAATTCTGGAATAGGTTTCTTTATACATTTTTTTTAAAAATCTATATCACACTTACTTAAGAAGGTGCCAGGGTCCTCCTTTCTAGTCTCATTTTGAATGCTGGTCTGCCTCTTACTTTTCTCACGGTATTTAGCCAGGAAGACAAGAACTCCGAACGCAACTACATGTATATCATACGAATGATGAATCAAACATATGAAGTCCGTAAATAAATACAGAAAGACGAGAAAGGAAGTGTGAAGTTATGATCCACAAACATGTTAGTGCAACAATAAATGTCTTAACAGTTATAAATTAACATCATATCTAGGACAATGACTGCATACAATTCAAATGGCATGTTTAAATAAAAAAGTGAGTTATAGCAAACTCTTTTTGAAGACAATCTTAGATTTCTTATAGATTTATTCTACTATAACACCTGCTGTTACTACTGCTGCTGCTGCTACTACTATTACTACTTCTACTCAGTGTCATTGTCGTTATCATGATCATCGTCGTTATCATTTGTTTTTATTATTATTATTATTATTATTATTATTATTATTATTATTATTATTATTATTATTATTATTATTATTATTATTATCATTAGAAGTAGTAGTAGTAGTAGTAGCATTGATATTTTTCTAATATTCCCTTGATGATGATAAAGGTGATGACGATGATGATGATGATGACTTTTGGCAGATAATTAATGCAAATACAACTAAGCCTTGGTTTGTATATTATACAGACACTCAATAAAAAATTCTAAGGGGATAGCAAATGGAACTAAAATGTATTCTCTAACGATCCACTAAAAAGATCTGTCTTTAAAATTCAGTACGTGTATCAAAAGGTCAGTTTGACTTTTTGCATGATGGCTTATTCACAGTGAGTCTCGAGTAATGGAAAAGGTAAAGACAACGGCAACAATAACGTTTTTATCTCACAAAACACTGTGTTATTGAGATCTTATTCTACTATAAAAAAACCCAACAGACTGAAGGACCGATTAGCTAAATAAGATCACTTGCTACATAATTTCTTAGATAATCTACTAAAAATTAGATGTGGTCGACTGTCACATTAATAAACAAGCAATATACCTTCCAAACTAAGTAATAACTTACCTACCAATTGTTCATATATCTTTTTTTGTTTGGTTTATTTTTCACAAAATAAAACAAACTAATAACAAAACAGGAAAAGTTAAAAAATGATACCCACTTGGTACGCAGAGTCCGAGGCAGAGAAATGTGAGGACGAAGGACACGTGACTACCGGCGAAGTAGTCGAAGTGTTTTAGAGGGGTGCATTGCTCGATCACCAACGTATTATCTGTGTCGTTAAATGTATCGTTTCCGTCGGCAACTAGCTGTTTCGGCTGCGGACAGGGACCTGTGTTAGCAGAACAATGATATTTGCTATGTTTACGTACGTACGTTCAATCATACATACATACATACATGCATACATACATACATACATACATACACACACACATACATACATACATACATACATACATACATACATACATACATACATACATACATACATACATACATACATACATACATACATACATACATACATACATACATACATACATACATACATACATACATACATACATACATACATACATTCATACATACATACATACATACATTCATACATACATACATACATACATACATACATACATACATACATACATACATACATACATACATACATACATACATACATACATACATACATACATACATACATACATACATACATACATACATAAATTTTAAGCATGCAAGTACTATCAGTAAGTTAATGAACTAACAGTATTAATTACAACCACGGTAAAAGCTTCACCATAGTTTGGTATCGGTAGATGCAAAAAGAAAATTGGGGCTTACTTAATCAATAGAGTTAAAATAATTTTAGTTAAGGAGAATTTATTCTGTATTGTTCAAGGGATTGTATATATATATATATATATATATATATATATATATATATATATATATATATACAAATATATATATATCTATATATATATATATGTATATATATATATATTTATTTATATATTTATATATATATATATATATATATATATATATATATATATATATATATATATATATATATCATGAGAGAAAAAAGTACATATTCTAACATTTCAGTATGTACATGTCTATTTTGAGTCGCAAACTCATCGGATCCTTCCTTTCACACATTATACTGCAGCGATAACCGTTATCATAATATTTAAAAATATCATGATAACATATTTCACAACATGTTTTTTTTCCTGCGAGTTTGCAAAATGCTATTTGGCGTTATTGTCTGTATGCCTAGCGATTAAAAAATATAGCAAGTAGGTGAAAGGAACGTAAGTTTGTTACATTTTTCTACGTTGTTAGATTAGTAAAGCAAAATACTGTGATCTGTGCTTTTCCAACTGTCAATGGTGTTCACAAATTCCGAAGCGAAACCATAGGGTGTACAATTTAACAAATACAAAATAACAGAATCAAAATGATGAATATAGTCTCGAACAAAAAAAGTGTATATCTCAATCATCATCACCTACGAGATGTGTTTCAAAAGGAAAAGAAAGGGAAATAATTCAGCCGCGCCCCATGCTTCTGATAATTTAATATAATGACTATATTTCGAAATATGTCCTGATTTTCTGCTCAACCACAGCTTTAAACATTGGTACACTTGTTGGGGATTTAATAAGGAGGACTACAGTAGTTAATTAAAGAAAACTAGTGATAATAAGATTTTAAATATGGCTGTCCACGTGGTCGTGATCAGCGTTAACTCAGCAGCATTTTAGGTTCGGACCAACTATATTTTATCATTCCAGCTTTAAGAAAAACAGCATGATTTATGTACAGAAGGAATAGTGATAACTATATTGGCGGTCATATTGGCTTTTTGAGAGGATGTCTCACGAACACTAGTTTGAATTAAGAACTACATCATGTTGTGCCTTTTAAGTGACAGCGCTGTCTCAGAACAACACCATTTATTTAGGGTGAACTAGACATCAAACGAAATCATTTAGTGAAAACCACATGTGTGATTGTCTTTAGGCCAAGTTTGCCATTCCGTGTATATTACAGAGACCCAGCTGATCACATTCGCACGAGTCTTTAATTGTCTATAACTCACGCTTTTCTTTTCAGATCCGCTCCAAAAAAAGAAGGCTTGTTTATCTTCATTCCATTTCGATTCAATTTGTACACCACTTGTGAAAGTTGTTATTATTTATTTGGTGTCTAACGGAATTTGTATCACATCACTACATTTGGAGCACTCCGGATAAAGATCAGAAATGCGAGTAATTTCTTTGACTGAATTAAAGGGTGACACCTCTTAATTCTAAATTGAATATCTAATCGCTGTTTGAGCCTTACATCTTCATTATTTCAAAGAAATGTTTATACCAAATAGCCTTTTTAATAAATCATTTCCTTTCTTCGAAACCTTAGTTAGATCAGAAGAATGGTGAAATTCATGATAAGCGTTGGCATTCATGGAAACCCAGTGTCATGAATAATATCAATATCTTGATTTACAAGATCATCACTGTGTTGGCCATAAGAGATATCGTATCGTCATCATATCGATTTAGAAGATCATCACTGTGGTGGCCATACAGAATATCTTATCGTCATCATATCAATTTACAAGATCATCACTATGTTGGCCATACGTGATATCTTATCGTCATCATATTTATTTACAAGATCATCGCTGTTGTGGACATAACGAGATATCTTATCGTCATCATATCGATTTACAAGATCATCACTGTGGTGGCCATACAGAATATCTTATCGTCATCATATCAATTTACAAGATCATCACTATGTTGGCCATACGTGATATCTTATCGTCATCATATTTATTTACAAGATCATCACTGTTGTGGACATAACGAGATATCTTATCGTCATCATATCGATTTACAAGATCATCACTGAGTTGGCCATACGAGATATCTTATCGTCATCATATCGATTTACAAGATCAGCACTGTGGTGGCCATAAGAGATATCTTCGTCATCATATCGATTTACAAGATCATCACTGTGGTGGCCATAAGAGATATCTTATCGTCATCATATCGATTTACAAGATCATCACTGTGGTGGCCATAAGAGATATCTTATCGTCATCATATTTATTTACAAGATCATCACTGTGGTGACCATAAGAGATATCTTATCGTCATCATATTTATTTACAAGATCATCACTGTTGTGGCCATACGAGATATATTATCGTCATCATATCCATTTACAAGATCATCACTGTGGTGGCCATACGAGATATCTTATCGTCATCATCTCGATTTACCAAATGATCACTGTGGTGGCCATACGAGATATCTTATCGTCATCATATTTATTTACGACTTTCTATACCGAGTGATGAAAACGTTTTAGAAGTTTCATGGTAATCCTCCAAGAAGTTTAAGAGGATTTTCAATAATAACCTAGTGCTAAGGGGCGGTAATAGTCGATGGACGAGGGACGGCAGGCAAGTATAGTTAGCGTAGATAACTATGCAAGACTTTGTTCGAAAATGTTTAACAATTATTTCCATAAGAAGACGCACTTCAAATTGTCATTATTACTCCCGTGCTATATTAAAACAAGACGTAAGCGCAGACCATCACACACTGCATATAAAATCAAACGGCGTCTTGCTTTTCCAAGTTCATGGTCAACATTTGAACATGACCCCTTAAAAGCCATATCGGTACTCACTGTCTGTTAACAAGAAAGGGTTCCGCTGTATATCGTCGGGTCCAATATGCGTCACCTTGGTAACGATGTCATAAATAGTCACGTTCCAGATTTCTTGTATTTCATCTTCTGTGAATAACCTCAAAAAGATGTAAAGAAATAACAATAATCTTAAAACTAAACGGCTTAAGAAATTTAATTTTGACGTATGAAAATTCTAACATTAATTTGTAAGCAAATTATCAACAGAGTGCATGGCTATTATTCTGACCAACTGTATACTATAATGCAAATGATTCGTTGTCATTCTATTCATGATACATCAGTTGCTACATGGGAAATGATACAAACACAAACGACTACGTGTACTGTATGGTAAACAAAAATAGTTACAGGCATAAATAGAAGGGGTTCAATATTTGGACTGTAAGGAGCGACAAACGTAATGGCACCAGATAGCTGTAGTAGAAGCAGTGGAATGATTCGAAACTTCTAGGGATAATACAGAACTGTAGACAGTGAAAGAGATTCCGAGAAAATCCTTATAGAGAATGCCTATAGATGGTTCTGAAAACAAATCGCTACTCTTGGGAAGAAAAATTATCAACATTATCAGCATACCCTGGGCAAACAGTACGTTACAAAGATGGCATTCAAAATCTGCTGCAAACGAAAGTGAAATTGATGATTGTACTAATATATATTATATCACAAAGCAATGAAACTTAGGAACCTTACACGGTCGATTAAATCCACATAATAATATTCAGTCTTTAAGACTGTCATTGTTTGTATACACTACACAGAACATATAGCACAAGATCATCGTCTCAGAGATGGTTGGTGCCTCATACACCACCTTTTGACCAATGTTTGAGACAATACCAACACTTATACAGGACCTTTTGACCAAAACACGAGTCAATACCAACATTATCCATTTGTTTTGAAGGATAGAAAATTTAAGAAAATTTAAGAAAGTGTAACACTATCATTCATATACGTATGTTTCAACATTTGCACAGCATGGACGATATAACTAAACTTGCTTAGCAAGCGCCCTACCCGTTCTTTGTGTTTTCAAACCAGAACCTGTCGCTGTGTCTGATCCGTAGGAACTGATCCAGGATGATGGTACGGAAAGTTTCTCCGACACCTTCTGGGGTCGTCTCCAACAAACCCGCTGGGAATAAGTCCACGTTATCCGGTTTGGAGGTATTTCCGTATACCCGACGTAAGTTGTTTATTGGCTGGAAATTGCAGACAATAAAATAAGACTCAATACCTGTACGGTTTATATGCTTATATGCTTCCTAGAGATCGAACATTTGATTTATTGTGGGGGAAGGGTATCCTGGAAACATTTTAACAATTTACCCTTGCTCTGATTTTGTATTGAATAAATAAACACATCACATTAAGTTAAAAATGTACAATTATCTTGAGATAAAGGAGTGAATCATTTCATGATTGGATCAACAAGAACCACCCGCCAATCACCACCGCAAAATATTAAACGATTGGTCCTTTGGCTATTAAAAGCTGGTTAGGAATTTCACATTCGCATTTTCTTCTTTTTATAAATATTTCATAAACCAATTTCACGTGTAGCTGTGGTGTTATACTGAAAACGACTGAGAGATTATATTCATTCATGAAATATGTGTTAGTTAGAACTGAAGTCATTCTGCAAAAATGTATAATATTTAGATGTTTGACGTTTTGCACAACAAAACACATACCGAAATATTCATGACAAAAATGATATATCATTTATTCCTCCATAAGTTTCCACTATATGACTGAAGTACTCCGAATCACAATCTTGTAGACTGTATTATATTCTAATGTGTGGTCATGTGATGTTGTGTTATCCAATGTGAATATGTCACTTTAATATGTAGTTTCTTTCCTAACAAGAAAATTGAATTTAAAATTTCATCAGAATTGCTTTCTTTATTTATTCCATATATTGCGTCTACTGCTGTGAAGTTAAAATGTATAAAATGTTTGCATCTATATTTAAGCCAATTGAATAATTGCATCTACACCTATATGTGAAGCTACAGCACCATCGTACATTAATAATGTACAATAGTTTTATAATTTTTTACAAAAGGAAAATACATTGTCTTGTATATATTCATTATGTGTAAAAGAACATTTGCCTGTAGACATATATCCGAGATTATTATTGTAAGCAAATTATGATAATATTTTGTGTACACTTATGAACCGATAGGTATTTTCCACTTTCAAGCATTCGTCTAAGCTGAGAAATGTCTACACTTATATTGTGCCTTTGGATAAATAATGTTTCAATAACAATGGAAACTTTGGCACCCTTACGTTTGACATAATATTTCTTTCAAGATAATATATGATTTTTCAAACTTTTACTTTCAGATACTCACTAGTAACACCCTATATTGCAAACAGTGTATACAGCCTATAACAACCACATATTGTAAAACGTGCATTCGACATGCATCAAATTGTATAAAAATGTTTCAAATTACTACACTTTTTGCTGTCCGTAAATCCCAAATTATTCTTGTTCTAAAATTGTACATGTATGTAAGAACATTGTAGTAATACCAAATTTAAATATTAGCTTTGAACCAAAATATGGTTCAGCTATAAATGACTGCCATCATTCAGTCTCAATAATCTGTAGATTAAAACACAAATAAATCACACAGCCTTTCTATAATTCCTTTGAAAATGCTAAAACTGTTTGCTTAAATTAAATTCCAAATAACAAATAATATCAGATATGTTTATACATGTTTGATTTAATAGTTTTTCCTCACTTAGTTATCTCCAAAATTATGTATATTAATCTAGCCGCATCAGCATTATTTTAATATTAAACTCTTCCATTCTCCTTTAAAGTAGTTTTGAATACAGACTGGTCTTTCAATGAATACTGAGTGGTCTTTTAATCTTATCATTAATAGCATATGAAATTAAACACATTTAATTAAATTTATTCAGGAAAACATAAAATTTAAGTTATTTATCTTCTAATATTTCCAGAAGGTGTGCAGATTCCCAGTAACCATTACGATAACATAAAATTTACTTTTATATTTCATTGATAGTTGAATGTTATCATTTCTAAAAAGAATGTGCTATGATTTTGATTCCAAGCACTGGGGCACCGGGAAAGACAATTGTTTATTGATTTAGCAAATTCTCCTGTCAAAAATCATGTATGTCATGTTTCTTTTTCCAAAGCAAACGGTTCTAGTCTTCACAATTGTAAGGTAAAGACCGAAGATTTTTGCATCGAACGTTAATTACTCGAAAATATTTTTTTTTTGTTTGTTTTTATATATGTGTATAAAACATACCTTTTAGTGACATCACTGTAGAATTTATAATAATAATAATAATAATAATAATAATAATAATAATAATAATAATAATAATAATAATAATAATAATAATAATAATAATAATAATAATAATAATTGAATTATTAATCTGTACATTGAGATGAAACATATTCGGTTTTACAGATTTTTATATTTTGGATATCGGAAATTTAGAAAAAAACAATTATCGTGCATCTTTTAATTTCATCATATAAAACAATAATAATACATAACTATATCATATTCGTGTTGAGAGATTTTAATACAATAAGTTATATTTGGTTACAGTAGAGATTTTACTGTGATCATTATCATTGTTCCGCTTCCATCAATACATTTCCGCAATGAGTTCCTTATAGCAATTGTTTCCGTTCCTTTCACTTCTTTATTAATTCTCTATAGCAACACAGTATTTTTTGAGAATGTATTAAAATATTGACGCCGCCTTGGAATTATTTAAAAGTACTGTGTTTCGCTTTAAACACTGAAGATAGCACATTATCAGAGGAATTCAGCTCCTTGGAGAATTCTCTTTAACTTGCATACTTTTGAAAACTTGCACACAAAACCAGTGAGAAAATTTATTAAGTACCTCTTTCATATAGAGGGTCCCGTTGCTAAACGTGAAGTTGTTAATTTCCTCCCAGGCCTGTCTCCTAGGTAACCCATACGCCTCACGAATAGTATTGTAGTCAGGGAGTCCGTGATCCCTAGCACGCTGAATATTGATAGCTATAAGGTCACGCCGGGAAAACTCCAAGGGGCCAAACAAATGTTCTAAAAATGACGAATAACCAAGAACGAAAAGTAATTACGTGACTAGAACTTAGCATGCTCACTCACAAATATATCCACAAAGTTATCTATATTTTCTGTTCTGAGTATATGGAAAGAATGAGTTTGATACGTCACAGAGATTCATCTAAGCCGTTATGGGGAGACATGCTCATAAGCCATATCAAACGAGTTCTTTCCCTTTACCATTGAAAAAAAAAAAAAACAAAACAAAAAAAAAAAAACAAACAAAACCGCATGTTGTGTTGCATTTATCAGATACCCACCACTGGTATTTCTTGTTTTAAGTGATGTTTGTTTTTCATAAACTCTTAGCAATGATCTATTCCATGGTCAGAAAGAAAGATAGTGAGAAGAAAAAGTTCAGACTCTCTTAAGAAGGAGGTATAACTCATAATCATGTAGATACGGCTACATCTGGGTAAGCTCTGGCAATGAAAGAGATATACAGGATTATGTAAGAAGATAGACAATCCTTCCCTGATTATGGGACTAACGAACTTTATTTATATAATTTATATAGACAGAATATAAAAATACTCCTTATATTCTAAAGATGCACCTTAATAAACCTTCATATTAAATTGCAAAAAAGAATATTATATTTTTCCTTCGAGCTTACAAGCTTCATATATCTGTGTAGTTTCTGCATTTTAGAATGTGGTACAGATAATTAGATCTGGATTAAATAATGGAGTATAAAATAGTTGCGATTAATGCAACAATCGTGTTAAAGAAATATATTTTACTCAGTTTAAGATAAAATATTTATTTGGAATAGATTACAAAACATTATTCTATATTACTTAAATAAGATTAAAAACATTTTTTTTAATATTACTCAAATAATATTTTATTCCTGAATTAAATCTTAGACATGAAGTTGGTAGAGAATTTATGTTTGTTTAATAATAATTATCACAAATACAAATGAATATAAATTCTTTAAAACAATTAAACATTCCAATACATTATAATATTAAAATAAAAAGAACTCACAAGAATGTTGCAAAACAAAGAAAGTTACAACAGACCTCTTTAAAGTTAAAGGTAATTACTCTTTAATAAATTTACGAACACAAACGATTCTTACCTGTAAAAATATAGACAAGACTTATCTAATTATATTGAAGATGCCTGAATATACCACTGGCCATATTTGGTAAAGAAGTTGGTACCAAGTGTGCCATGCAAGCAGTGCGTGTATTGTCCCAAATAAGAAGGATGCCCAGTCAATTCTAATGGAACTGAGTGTGTTCATTGCATCACAATCCGCCTAATCAGCGTTTTAGTTGTCTCAGGAAAACGGTTGAACCCTAAGTTACTAAGTCAGAAAGAACGTTAAGAATTTTTGCCACTTAGTGTTGTTTTGCTGAGTTGGCATACACATCTATAGTACGGGGAGGGAAAATATGCACTTGTTTGAAAAGTTGGAATCTTTGTCAAAATAGGATATGGTTGCAATAGGAAAGCTAATAATATTCTACATGTACAATTATACGGTAATTTCCATATATTTTAGTGGAAATTATTTTAATAAAATTTAAGGAAAAATTAATCCCATGAAAATGTAGTTTAAATACAATTTAATGAAAATTTCACTATCATTTTACTGAACGAATCTGTCCTAATAATTTCTAATATCCTCAGATTTACTAAACATATTCAATTCCCTCATAATAATTATATACAAATTGAAAGTTTCCTTATTCTAACACAGTTCTAATAAACTAAACTATTTTAAATATCCATCACCCAATATGTTTGAAATCGTTACAGTGTGTGTGTGTGCTATTGAGAAATTTGAGATGTCTCTGACCACATACTGAACACGAGGATAAATCCCTAGATCAGGCAGGTAAGTGTAAGATTAAATGGATAGTGGATGTAGCGACGACCACACCTGCCATTTCGGCCCGCATGACCAGTGAAGGAATTCGGATATATAACCTCCCTGCGTTGTACGAAGCTGTTGTAGGGTTGGAAGCCGTTCATCCGGTGCAAGTCCTAAGGACACAAGTAAATCTGTTTTTCTTGAACTTCTCGATATCGTTATTCTACGGTTATGCGCGAATTGCCGTAACTGATCCACTATTTGAATCGCCTAAAGCAACAAGTAATGCCAATATTTTAGATTTACAGTATTCGCAATGGCATATTCTGCCGTTATTTTCCCGTTTTTTAAGACAAACACCGAAGCGTCGCTGTGCTATCAGACTTGTTATGCACACACGTACAATGATAGTTTTCTTCAATATTAAATACTGTTTATGTACCCTATCGATTATTGCTGTGTGGAACCTCCAGCGGCACATTATCAGATTATACTGCACTGGATGGTGTACTTCATTATGCCATTCAGTAACCATAAATGTTTTTTTCAGGCCCAATGGTAATAGTAAACGCTGAGTAGTGGTTCGTAAACCAATTATTTTACCGACTGGTAACTTCGTTAGCTTGGTATCAAATAGTTCTTTATGTTCAAACAATTTTTTTCAAGCGGGTATTTCGTAAAATAACTGTTTACCTGCCATCTTCAACGTGTATCACGCGGACTCAAAAAAGTCCATCTTTAGTACATCCACTTCAAACGTGTTTGAATAAGTGTTGTTGAATTTTTCTTTGAACTTGGAACTCTCTACAATTACAGTGCCGTCTCTAAATGTTGACTGGATGGGTTCTGTGTCTCTGAACCTAAACAAATTTTCACAAATCTACCCATTTATTCGGGCTGAATGTAATTTTCTCGTATTCTTTGTTGCTGCAAATTAAATACGTTCTTGTATGCATATAGTATATGCCCGAAACATCTTTCTAATTAATATTATTATTTACGGTTTTCGCTGTTTGTGTGTTGTCTCCATTGTCTTCTCTGAATATTTCACTGCTTTCACCGGGTGTTGAACTAACTTAGATGTCGTCATTGATCATTTGCACTAATAATCAGTTAATGCCAAAGACTTAAAATATTCGTTGACGTTATCATACAATGACTTATACACTTGTCGTATTCATCGCCAAATATACACACTCAAATTCTTACGTGATCCTTAACCTGGCAAAGTTTTCAGTGTGCTCCTGGCACATCTTTGAAAATTAATTTTCATGTTTTGAGAGACTCTAACAAACCGATATGATACATTCGTATTGAACAGTTTATTTAATTGTATCTGTACCAATATAAATACGCTATTTGTCGAGCAATCAATTTATTCATAGTCTACCGATGCACATTCTTTCAATATGTCGCCCTGTCAAATAGCCATTTTTGTATCATTATGTATTACTTACACTGATCATTTTATATAATATTGTAACGTATAAGGAAACTCTTGACGATCGGGTTAGTATTGTGTTTCAGTAATCAGCGGAGCAAACAACACAGACCGTGATCTGCGGATGCACTATTCTACGGAAGATCAGGATGTTTGTCGTTTGCATTTCGAATCCACTTAATGACGAGAATGCATGGTAAGTGGCTCTGGAGAAAATGGATCGTTTGTATGCAGTTATGGGGAAGTATTAGAGATTTGTTATATATGGGTCATGTCCAGAAATATTAAGCTGCAAAGATATTAGCTGTCCTCTCATTCCCATATATACTTTGTAATTAAAGCCATAAACTCATGTATATCCTGATTTTGAATTTTCAGAAAATATCTAATTTTATTTGATGGCGTGTATTAGAATTTGATCAGCGTCATGATACAGAATATACCTTACTATTAACCAGGCTAAGATCTCCATTTTAAAATCTGCAATTAGGATCATCAGTTTATTCTTTGTCCTAATTTTCTGTGTCATATCAAATTGAAATATCAAACTCTTTTGCATTGATACTAGTGAAGAAATGTTCGAGATAAAAGATAAAGAGACAAAGGCTTACCAAATTCTGGTGCCAGCCCCATGTGAATATTACCATGGTATATCAAATTAGAATAACCGAAGCACAAGCATGCGCCTTACGTATTCCATGTGGGAATCAAATGTTTTTGCATTCAAATTAAGTTTCAGTCAACTTTAACGTTGCAACTAAGCGACGCAATAACTTGTAATGTAGGTCCATTTATAAGGAGACAGTATTTGTTTAGTATTGCGTTTATTAAGGACACTAATTGTACACCAAATAGCATATGTTTTTGTTATTTCGCTGACATACTTTCAAAACTTATTTCCGGATGCACAAAACTATAAGATACTTAATTATGAAAAAGATTTATCCTTCATACCAAATATCACAACACCATGTTAATTCCATATATGTTTCATTCATTATCTTTAGTTTTTAAACGTCTTATAAATTAAAATACATGTTGACAATCTTCACTAGCTAGTTACTAAACTGGGAACTTCATATAACACTGTACACTACTTATAACACTGTACACTTCATTAAAGACAAATTTTTTTTTCGTCTTGCACGAAAACCAATTTTCTGAATTAAATAGTCGTTTCAATTTCTGTCAAAGTTTTAAAGTTGCATACTACTACATACATGATGTTATGGTTCCTCTCTTCGCCATGACTGTATTATGCCTTCATTTGGTTGGTAAATGTACCCGAATCTGAACGTACTTACATATGTACATACATACATACATACATACATACATACATACATACATACATACATACATACATACATACATACGTACGTACGTACGTACGTACGTACGTACGTACGTACGTACATACATACATACATACATACATACATACATACATACATACATACATACATACATACATACATACATACATACATACATACATACATACATACATACATACATACATACATACATACATACATACATACAGCAGTGTTATCTTACTTCTGAGGTCCGGAACTACAATATGATCCTCTCTCTCAGACAGTGTAGAAGTCAGGCCCATTATTAACTCGTCCAGAGCATTTGGTTTAGACAGAAATTCCTGTCATAAAATACGATAGTTCATAAAATATTTAGGAAATTTTGAAAAATTGGCCTTTTGCTAAAATTAACAAACAATGATATTAATTGTATATATCTCGATTATACTATAGACCTTTTATCAGGTGTCTTGAATGAGGATTAGAAATACACGCTATCATAGAAGACCTTACTAGGGAAAACAAACGCTAGCGTTCATCACCCGCTTTAGGTTTACGTGTCAGTCGCTGCTGACCTAAGTAACTCCATTCATTATTAATTAGATTCATATTAATCTTTCAAAAATACATGAAAAGTAAATTTAAAGAGAGAGAGAGAGAGAGAGAGAGAGAGAGAGAGAGAGAGAGAGAGAGAGAGAGAGAGAGAGAGAGAGAGAGAGAGAGAGAGAGAGAGAGAGAGAGAGAGAGAGAGCAAAATACCCTCTTTATCCACTATGATTGTGTCCTTTTCACATTTTAAACTTTATAAATCTATTTACATATATTCCTTACTTTTAGGTTTTGGCACAAAATGGATAAGGTTTTGGCACAATATACAGACTGGTTTCAGCTTTTCTAGGGCATATTTAGGTTTGGGTTTTCGTTGAATAACATTGAAAGCTGAAGCAGTCTGGGTGATTGAAGCTACCATCATATACAGAAGCAGAAATGATACCGTTCTTCACGACTGTACTCTAAACAGTTTTGATGAGAATAAAAATGTAATAATTTCTTCTTAATTCTTCAATTGCATTAATTAATTAATCAAGCCCTTTACTAACACATAAATATGCATGACTTATAAGAAAGATTATTCTACTTGCACAATATCTGGATAATTGTTCTACTTTTACAATAGCTGTCAGAATCATTGTTTTTTATAATTGCTGTCTAGATAATTGTTTCACTTTACCCAAGCTATCAGGACAATTGTTCTACTTTTATCCTAGCTGTCAGGCTAATTGCAATGCTTTTTTTAAAATTAATTTCGGTATTAAATTATTGTACCTGTGGATTCCAAAAGCTGTTACACAACCTAAGTGCGTGGACGTTACTTGGTGAGCCGGGAATATCCAGTTTGAGTTTCTTAAATTCACACTTTTTGTCTCTGAAAAGAAAACCAAGTACAGTTCTAATACATAGACTTCACGATTAGTAAGAATTCCAAATTTTTGGTATTAAACTAGACTACACTTTGTCGGACATACTGACGTTATCATGATCATCACTTTCCAAAAATGTCGTGAAGAAGAGAATTATATGTTCACCCATTTTTCGATAAAAATGTTTAACTTTCTGCGAGATCGGTGATAATAGTCTCATATTTGAGCATTTGAAGATGTTTATGCTCATGCGTCACCGGATGTGATGCGATGTGATGTGATTTTTAATTTTGCTTTAAAAAGCATTTCAGTCATATCGCCGCGATGTCTGCAGTGTGGCAGTTTATACTGACGTCTAGCACTGGGGCATCATGCCGCAGATATGCATCACCGGCAAAACATACATGTAAATATCATTTTTTGCATCTAAACTTAACACCGGAGTGCTTCAATACACGTAGAAATCACTGCTATCCCGTTCATTTGACGGACTTTAAAATTACACATTAACAAAAGTGTGGTGTGGTGGACTATTTCGTCGATAGGAAAACTGTATGCAATTCACAGTTCAGCATGGCAATCCAACCTTAAGTTTATGCAGAAATATCATTGATTTAAAATCTGGTAATATCAATTAATTTGTGTATGTACATTTTGAGCACACTTCTCAAACTGCTTTGTTATTATATGGTTCTAGGAAGGCGATTGTACATCAGTGTATATGCAAATCACTCCGTATGTCCAACATGTTAGAAAATTATATATTTGTAAATAAGTTGATTTTGTGAATACTCGGTTTGATGATGCCTTATCAGTTAAAGCTGACTGGATTATTATTATTTTGTTATTTTCAAAACAAATACTTGCTCTAATGATAATGAACGATTCCCACTACGACAATATTTTTGTTTCATACCTTACGTTTCACCTAATTATGTGTACGCATTTATTTGCCACAGTGCAATAGAAGTTAATGTAAACACATCTGTGCTCAGTATTAATTCTCCCTATTGTAATGTACCTGATCCAGGTGCCTGGTGTGACCAGGGTGTGTCCAAATCTCATAGCAGCACTCTGAAACTCCGCGGCAATACCAGGATGTACATTGGGGTCATACGAATCTAAAAAGAAGAAAATGTAAACGAAGTTAAATAATTTTCTGTATAAACAAAATGAGAATATCCACAATTATTTGATCAACAAGAGTTATTTCATCTGGATTTGTAAATAAAAATAATATGACAAACAAAGTTACTTCTTCACACTGTAAATTCAATAATCCTTGTATGTTTAAAAGAAAAACAATCCTCTCAGCATGATGTCCCTTAATACATCTTTAGAGTTAGGTTTTGCTTTTATTCTAGAAATTATATACGCTAATATCAAGAGAGGTCAAAAAATTTAAAATAATTATTAGCGACTCACTTTTATTAAAGTATAAATAACATGAAACATAAACCAGTTTCCGATAAATGAAACCAATCTGTTGATTCGGATATTTTCTATAGTCACGTTTCTCAGTTTGCTTTATCTGAATTAAATGGATGGATGCATTTTGATTATAAAAATAAAAGGAAAAAATGAAGTTTTAATAAGTGTTTTCTTTTCTAGTTGTCCATGAGACACATTACAAAGGGAAAAGTGAGTTAATCACGTCTTAAAAGAACGGATGAGAGGACTTCGAACTGAATAATACCTGGAATAACGTCTACGGTAAATTATTAGTACCGGCATAAATTACTTTCACTATCCTAATTTTCTTCTCTCGACAAAGGTCAATGACATAACTACTGTAACCTTTATTTTCGATCAAGAAAATGCGGTTTTTTTTATAGAAAGAAAAGAAAATTATCGCTAAAAATTCACGAGTTATGTGAATGAACAAATTAATTCATAAATTTATGATAAATGCTTCATTTGCAGAAAGAAGAAGATGGGACCATACCACTCAATCTATATCAAGACAATACTAGTTAGAAACAAAACAAAACTACGAACGTTTCTAAAAATTCTGAACCAAAACAATAACAAAAAGTCTTAATCAAATTATTCCTTCAGAAGTTATAGACAAAGGTATACATTCTTGACCATTTCTTTTGTGGTTTTTGGATGTGTAATGGATAAAGGTCCTGCAATAAAGATCAAGATATACTCATAGAAGATAGATGGCATAGTTTTGATACATAGATTGGAAGAAAAACAAATTAGGCAGTTCATAATCCAGGGGAATGAAATGATCAATATATGCAGCATACCAAAGATAATGGTATCATTTGGTCTCTTCTTGTAGGGTGGAATTTCGTGGATTTTCTCCAAATTTTCATCCAGCCCCAACCACGTTGGAAGCCAGTTGTACATTACAATTTTCTACGGAAAAAGAAATTAAAACTTTTGTTATAACATTTACTTTCAACATTTATACAGTTGTAAATCTATGAAAATAAAGATGTGCCCTATTTAAGAGACAATATTTATTAGATGTGGTATGAAAGCAGCTTTGCTTTAAATTAAAATTTGAAACAGCTGATTAGTCAGTCAAGTTTCACCGACTCTCTCATAATGTGAATATGGCGTTCCTTTTTTAAACTTGGAAAATAATTATTTGGGATATTCTCTATAAACGCATTGAAAATGCAAGTAATACCACCTCATGAATATGCGATATCCTTCTGTTTGGTAGTTTTTTCAAGCCCTCAGGTTGGATGATTGACTGCTTTTGTTAATTAATTAGAACGATGTTTCTAAATTTTCTAAACATAATTTCCTGTTTATCTTTTCTTTATTTTCTATCTTAAGCTGCTACACGTGCTATAGTCATGATGAAAATAAATATAAAGAAATTCGCTTAGTTACAAGCACATTATTTTACTTTTTATCTCTGTGTTACTTGTGCGTAAGCATACCAGTGCTAGATAATTTATATTTGAAGCAAAAGAAATCCTTTAGCGGCTTACTTGGTGATGTGCGATAACAAACTTCCGGGCTATGTTGAAAACTTCTTCGTCTGTGTATTTTGGATGCTCTGTGGCAGTTTTATTGGCTATATAATTATGCCATCTAAACCAAAGTACCCCAAATGTCAGGAGAAAAGGATTTTCATTGCCCCTTGGGTTTCCAAGTTCTGAAAAATAGGTGTATTTATGTGTATGTATGACTTTAAATCCTAATCAACATTTATGCGATATGGAACAATTTACGTTTCACATTAAATTACTACCAAAATAGCATGTACGAATTTATTTCTCTTGCTAATGGATAACTATGGCATAAGAAATATAATCTTTAATAAACTGGCCTATTTTTTAATATTTTCTTTTCTCAATTTGTTCTTGTCAGCACATTATTCTTGATCAATAATGTATGCTTGTACTACGGTAAGGATTCGTGATTTACCAGTTTTTTGAAGAATCGAAAAGTATACAGTCAAACAACCTAAAAAAATTCCTTAAACTGTGCCCGTTTGTAACTGACGATTTTGTTAACTGCCATAGCGTTGGCGAGATTAGGGTAATTTGAAGTACAGACCATTTTAGTTGTTTCTATAGCTTTTATTCTTCCGGAAAACATAACCAATGTATTCACGGCATAATATGTTTAAAATTGTCCCAATGTAGTGTGTGTGTGTGTGTGTGTGTGTGTGTGTGTGTGTGTGTGTGTGTGTGTGTGTGTGTGTGTGGTATTTAATTTACAAAAAGGTGGACAGCGAATTATATTTAATGAGCAATCCATGTATACTTATCTAACAACAAAAATAAATCATAATTTGTCATTAAATTCGTTCACAATTGCAAAGAGTTCACCTATATTTGGATATTAGTTCATGTAAACTTTGAAAATATTTTAATGATCAAAATTCAGGCTCTGTAATTCAACGAGACGTCTAGACAAATAATATGTAATATGTTCGTTTGTGGTTTTTATTTTTTATTTTTTACTAGAATAGTTCGTAACTTGATTTGATTTGTAAAATTACCGTTTGCCCTCACAGACTTAGCAAGTGCATCAAAGTGAGGGGGGTATGTTCTGTGTGGCCAAATGTCTAAGGCGCTTGCCATTTCGGATCAGACATCTCACCTCTGTCCGTGTTGGTCTGGAATCTGCCAATGTTGGCTTGTAAGGTTGTTTTTTCTTTCTTGCAAAACACGTATTGACAAACGGCATAAAAGTGTGTTTTTCTCTAGAAAAAAAAATGCTGAACATGAATTATTGAACGATATAGTTACTTACTCCAGAACCTTTTGACTGGTTTAAGTTCATGTTCCCGGGGAGGGGGAGGGTTTGCCATAGGAAGGCGGATGCTGTTTTGGGCTGGAAAACTGTCCTTAATATCAGCGTATGGATCCAGGGCTGCGAGTCGGCCCCTTAAGGGACCATCTTTAAATTCTCTGAGTGCGTCTGTCCACGCTTTAGACGTGCCGTATGTCAGTCCACCGTCAATGTACGGTGTGATTTCGTTCAGCTGAGAAATATAATAAAGACTAATAAAGCCTAACTGTGGGATGATTGAGAGAGGAAACATTTAACAAATAATAATAATAATAATAATAATAATAATAATAATAATAATAATAATAATAATAATAATAATAATAATAATAATAATAATAATAATAGTAGTAGTAGTAGTAGTAGTAGTAGTAGTAGTAGTAATGTGGTCTTAGTGCAGCGCCTAATCATTACAAACTCTAAGCGCTTTACAATGTTAGACAACTCGTAAAAATTTATACAAAGACAAAATTATCAAAATAAATACCGTAAAAATACAAGATAAAAATATGCTAGCAATAATTAAGGGAGGAAACATTACTACGTCTCTAAGCCTGTTTTTGAAGTCGAGATAGTTTTTAGATTACTCTTGAACGAGATTACGGTGTCCCTATCAATGGTCAATTCGATCGGGGCAAGGTCTCACTGGATAGTTTCGGAATTTGGCCCCCCCCCATTTTTATGGTAGAAGGCATGAGCCTAATTATCACAATCCCAGCATTCATAAATTCAAACATCAGCTAAATCTGTAATTTGGTTTATATTAGCTTTCAGTCAGTCGTGGAAATGGGTTGACTTGTTGGTGACTGCCCGTCATAGGTAGACTAGCATTGGAAATAAAATGCTTAACTTGGGGTGATAATCAGCAGCTGATTTGGCTTATGCATTTACATGTGTCTGCTAAGAGATAAATATATAAAAATCTACATGGCTGAGGAGCGATGAAAAGTATGCTATTTTTAATAGTACTAATGAACTTTAAAGATGAATAAGGCGCACACTGATTTTTTTTCAGCCGCCTTGTCACAGGAAAATGTTCAAATTAGCTCTTTTCTGTCAAAAATGAATGAACAGTGAGAGGTTGGTGGCAGTGTTGGTTCAGTACAAAAGCCACTAGTTGTATAAGGAATTAACCTCATTGCCGCAGTCAAAATCTCACATGCATGTTTTCTACAAATATCATTATTTTTTTTTAATTTATATTTTCATTGTAAAATTATTTTCGTTTTCTGCAATAGGTCATTATCGGATGAAAATTCAATAGATAAGCTGTCTAGTGAGACTTAAATGAGTGTTCGCACGCAAAATAAAGTTGTCCGTATGATTTTGTTTTGATATTGGGAACAAGGAGAATATAAATATGGGAAGAGGCACATAGCTCTTTAGACCGGCTGTACACATTTGTGACGTCAGGTAGGTATGTTGGTCAACGAAATCTAGCATAATGAAAAGAGATCGTATTTTATTCTGGATGGAATGGGTAACCAGTGGAGGTTACCGAGCAAGGGTCGAGTGGGGTGGGTTGGTGATGCTCAGTTTTTCGTGCTCTAAGTATATCTAACATCTCATTACCTGATAAGCAGAAATGTATCAAATATTTAAATGAAGTAAAAAATCTAACAAGCAAAAACCTATTTGAGAGTAATGTTAGGTTTTGGAACAAAAATATTTGTTATATTGTTCAAAGGGGTTAAAACAATATTTTTGTCTTTGGACATCGATACAAAAAAAGAAAATAAACCAATATATCTGAACATATCAAACTATCAAAAAACACACAAAAAGAACAAGTAAAATAAACAATATATAAATTTGCAGCAGTTTATTGCGGCATTAAAAAATTTGGCGCAGAAATCATTTGCAATTTTTAATCCGAATACATATGCCATAGAATCACAGATCTTTCAGCAGGCGTGCCAGTAGCTTCTTGTGAGTCGGTGGTTCTTTCCAGGGTTTTCCAGGATTCTTCCTCCACCATTTATGCTGGCCGCCATGTATAGCCTATCTTGTATTGAAATAATGGCTTGAAACCTACAACAACAACAACAACAACAACAACAACAACAACAATAAGCCACTGCTTATACGCAGATTTATTCCGTAGAGAACAAAATGAAAACTTTCAATGATGCATCCGAAAGTTAACCAAGCTTCCCAATATGTAAAATATGTCTGTTTGATATGTTTCAAACTGATGAGCCGTATCAACAGCGACCATGACCATTCCATTTTGAATTCAATCATCACCTTTTGTCTCGTGATAGTTATCTGGAATGACAGTGTGTTTTACTTTAAATGACGGTAGTGTAAGTGTCCATGTCAGCCGATACTGTAAATCAAATGCGTTTCTCTACTAATAGTTATGTTTCAGTCATGTGCTAAACTGTCAAGGGTTTTAAATGGTGTCGAAATTTGTCATCACCATCCGTACGATAGATAGTACGATACATCTGATAGTTCGTGAGTAGGTGAATTTGCTGCAAGGCACAATAGGACATATCATGCCTTATTGTTTCTCAATTCAGAGTAGAAGTTTTTGCTCTACTTGGAAGCAGGCACAAAATCGTATCTTCAGGGGTGTCTGTATTATTGATATTTCCCTAAAAATGCATATGTAAATCAATAATAAATATTAATTAACAAATATATCATTACATATGAGACGACATATGTAGATTTTTTTCAACACAGAGAGCATATGCAAACTGTGAACAAGATGTACCTGTTGACGGGGATTATTAGGCGAAATCCCCGTTCGCTGGTCATATCTTGTTCTCTGTACAGGCATTTCAATGTTTCCTTTTCTCTCCAGATCGTAGTCATGCCCCGGGGGCACGGGTATATTGAAGAACTCTCTCGGACAGCCCGGTCTCTGTGCGTCTAAAATTTCTTCAACTACCTGCTGACCTATTGCAAAGCCATACATCAAATTCTTTTAATTTTACGACGTTAAGATGTTTTAGTAAAATAGCCACAAGACTTTTAAATGTTAAAGTATCGTACACCAACTTGGAGTTTAAATTAAGCTTAGACATTGATAGAGTTTACCCCTCCTGATATGAAGACATTTCATCTTATTGTTACCATTTTATTAACACAGTAACAATAATTGTATTGAACAAAAATAAATGCAAAAAAGAAAAAATATTGAAAATCTTCTATGTTGTTAAATGTTTTTTAGTTATACAATCTATTAATATGATGCTAGAGATATTACGAGATTAACGTCACAGCTAATCAAAATTGATTGCACCTAACATGAACGAAATGCATTAAGTCAGGAAAAGACAACTCTGACTGTATATCAATAACATGCACAAATACATAATTATATATATGGGTATGTGTATATGATATGTTTCGAATTTCGTGATAGATTAGATAATATCAGAGAAATAAAACACTCGTGGATGAGATCCACATACATGTTGAATGCATCAAATTGCCAGGAGATTTAAAAAAGACATGCATACCCGTGTAGCAGTAAAAGGAGGAATGAAAAAAATGTAGAGTCGTTATACAGGTACCAGATGCTACTAGATCCTGACTAAGTTGTCAAATTTTGGAGAGAGAGAGAGAGAGAGAGAGAGAGAGAGAGAGAGAGAGAGAGAGAGAGAGAGAGAGAGAGAGAGAGAGAGAGAGAGAGAGAGAGAGGAGGCAGACGGACAGAGAGAAAAAAAGAGAGAGGGAGAGAGAGACGTAAATAGGCAGACGAGTTCAAAAATACAGAAAGTACCAAAATAGACCAGAAACGCTGTCCTGTTTCGAAGCGAGCCAAGTCCAGCAGGTCCATCGTGTACCTCCTTGCTAATGATGAAAGGGTTGGGACGGTCCTTGCCCGAGGGTTCGTATACACCATCGCTAAATGCTGCCGGGCTTCTCCGTAACAGGTGTCCATCTGGAATGCGTGTTAGACACATTGCATACTCTTCTATGAGATGGCTAATTATAATACAACATATTGCTGTCTGAGTGATTTAAAGTCCAAACATAAAAAGACACAAAGTGCGCCATATACTAGATCTGTAAATACCACTAATTTTCTCTTATCAAGAACGCAAAATACTTAACATGTATTACTCAAAAATGCAGATTAACGCTACAAAAGTTCAATACTTTAAATCACAATTTCTCTCTTAAAGACTGACTGGAAAAAAAAATGTGTATGGGTGATCCTTTTTGACCCTATAGATGCCTACCTCTATCTGACTCGCAGACTTGTTCCATTCTTAAATATATCATACAACATTATAATTTTACTATTTGCTTAATGCATATTACTAATGATATTCTACTAAACAGATCAAATAGGAAAATCCGGGCCAAAGTGTAATATAGATACTCACTTAATATACTTCATTACATCTGCAAAACCTAAATAACGGAGGACAAATGTCTCGCCAATTTAGGAGTTATCAGTGGTAATAATTCACACCCAGTAGATTCGCTCTCTTTTAATAATGAACTCTGCATCTTTTACGTGTAACAGGCATTTCAAATAACCGACAATAATACAAGAAATGCTACATAGCTTTAATTGAATGAAATCTACATCTTTTGCGTGTAATAGGCATTTCAAATTAACGACATTAATATAAGAAATGCTACATAACATTAATTTAATGAACTCTGCATCTTTAACGTGTAGCAGTCATTTCAAATTAATGACAATAATACAAGAATTGATACATAGCTTTAATTCAGCATAGACAAGAAATATACTGCTTGTATTGGAGAAAACTCACCAACTTGCATGTATAACATTTTGTATATTTTGTAGAATAAGAAAGGAAACCAGGTGAACAAAATGCAATGTAAACTAGCTGTAGCACTGTTAAAATCTAAGCATACGTCTGATCTAATTTCGGTTTCTACAGAACAAAAATGACACATGAAAAGAATATAAACATTTCTCATAAACATTAAAAATGCCTAACCTTGATTCATATGTTATTGCTTCTTTCGATTTTTGAATGTATTTTACAAATGGAGAGAGTTTCTCCAGTATGAACGAACGTTAGATTTTACAGTGCACGAAGGTTAGAACCGTTATCAACGTATATTGTTGTGCTACATGTATTCCAGTGTGAGACAACGATTCGCTCAATGACCTCTTCCAATTATTAGATGAGGCAAAATGCCATCGTCAAGTCTTTCATAGAATAAGGCAATTTAAATAATGAAGAAATGTTGAAGAACTACCGAGTGTTAAACTGCGACATCTTCCGATTCTCTCGTAGATTCGCATAGTGTAGACAATGATGACGGACTCACGGTACTAATTTATCTTCACCAGTAAAGAATTAATTATTTTAAATTTCTGAATGCTTATAACTAAACCTATATATATATATATATATATATATATATATATATATATATATATATATATATATATATATATATATATATATGTATATATATCAGTAGAGACATATCCTTAATGCAAGATTGTACAGAAACCAGTCTGAGTCGCATTATTTTCGGGACCTAGATATCTTTTAAACAATGTTTTTCAATTTCACACCAAGGAGTCGCGTGCTTCTTTCAATAATAAGCTTTCCATGCTAATCTCTGGAAAAGGTTAGAAATTACATAAATATCACACTGTCTTCATCTGTGCAGTTCCAATGTGAATAAACTCTCACAAGAGTTTTTTTTTCACTAAAAAGCTACTATCATTATTAACCAATCATGATTTCCAAAACCAGATGTACATTCAGTGAATTTTGCAGATGTCATTTTAACATATAGCAGCTTTAACTTGATGTAGTTGACTTGATGCTGAGATGAACTCGGACATGTTTAGCAAGCTAGCATTTTAGAACTTCTGGTAGGGATATTGATCATTATTGAGGTTCCGTTTGATAAATATGTATGACGTAATAGGTAACGAAGTGAAAATTGGGTTTTGTCTATCGAAATGCCAAGGTTTGAAATGATGCAGAAACAACATTTGTAATTGCTGTAAAAATGATAATAAGATAAAATTTTGCACAGATCGTTATATTAAGGAAAGGGGATTGTAAACTTTTCTTGCTAGATTAACCTGCGTTATGACTGCGAAAGTTAACGGGTTGTGGTGTGTTTTAGGGGCGAACTGGTGTTTTAATAATGGCTTAATCACCGAATAGAAACTCTAGTTTTTACACGAGGTCTTGACTCCTGAGTAATGCGAAACAATCGCAGGTGGTCTAAGGCACTCTCCTTTAGAGATCGCTGACATCGCAACTCTCCGCGTGGGTCAATCTCAACCTGCTTACTGTTGTATGTGAGGAAGTTTGCCACAAGATCCAGGGGGGGGTTTTTGGGGATTTGAGGTAGGTGGAAGTGTGTCTTGGTCCACCAGTTTATCACCACCAGCTGTTTGTTAGACCTGATGTGGAAAAAGCATGGCCTGCACAGAAAATTGGCTATAAAAATGTTTAAAACGCTAATTTCCTTCAAAAAGTAAAATACATGGCAAGCACAACCTACTATACACAAATGTAAGTGACAAGTAACACAGCTTCTTGGTACGATGATTATTTTAATAGACGCGAGCCACGATGCGATTTAGTCTTTACATAAATCAACATTGAAACTGCAACAAAAAAAGAAAAAAACTGCCGCGGAAACCTATCGGTAACTCTAGCAGGAAAAGCCATACATCAAATTCTTTTAATTTTACGACGTTAAGATGTGTCACGAAAATCCCTTCACGACTTTTAAAGGTAACATTTTCTTACAGCAACTTTTAGCTAAAATTAAATTTGCGTATTGATAAAGTTTACATTTTCTGACATAGATGCTTTTTATCTTAATTTTACTATTTTATTAACACTCTTAGAATATTAGTAAGAGCACCTAACACACATAAATGCATGAAAGAAAAAAATATTGAAAATCTATGTTGTTGTATGGTTTGTAGTCACCCAGTGTATTAATATAATGCTAGAAATGTCACGAGATCAACGTCACAGCTAATCAAAATTGATTGTACATAGAATGAACGGAATGCATTAAGTAAGGAAACGACAACTCTGTATATCAATGGCATGCACAAATACATAATTATTTGCATGTGTATGTGTCTGTACGTGAAATGTCTGGAATTTCATGATAAATTAAATATTATTAGAGAATGAAGACACTCGTGGATGAGATACAAATAAATATTGAATGCATCAAATTAGCAGGAGATTTCATATTTAACAACATTTAACGAAGACATGCATACCAGTGTAATAGTAAAAGGAGGAATGAAAAAATGGAGAGTCTTGTTACAGGTTTCAGATGCTACCAGATCCTGAGAGAGAGAGAGAGAGAGAGAGAGAGAGAGAGAGAGAGAGAGAGAGAGAGAGAGAGAGAGAGAGAGAGAGAGAGAGAGAGAGAGAGAGAGATTAATATATGTATTATAGGATTCAATTCTTGTTATTACATTTTTCATTAAATATCAGGAGAGTTAGAAAGAACTCACCAATCGCCCCCCAGTCAGGATGAATCAGATTGTTGAACCAGCCATCCTGTGGAGTCACTTCAAACTCCTTTTCTGAGTTGGCTGCAAGAGATTTACTTATTGTCAATAAAAGCCCAATGAGAGGGTTTATAAATTCTAAATTAGTTTCCCATCAGATCAATTTGTCTTCAATTTCATTGATATTTTCTAGCATTTCTGAAGTAAGTCATACATTTACAGCAAGATTTTGACGAAGTTAGTAGGAGAAAAAAAACCCAATTAAATATTACTTTTTTATACAGCTTGACAACCTGTCGTGGATATGGTTATGATAGTAGTTGTTACAATTTTTTTCTTCCTGGCGTTAAAGGGATAACAAAAAGTAAATATAATGTTATAGTTAAAAAATAATTGCCGAAAAAGTATATATTAAATTGTAGGTAATTAATATAAAAATAATCATGATTAAGTTTCTATTTATACATGAATGAGCAGAAAACATAAATAAAAATGGCGAGAGTATTGACAAAATGATTACTGTACCTTCTTTAATTGCAAACAATGAATTATACTTATTTCTTTTCTAAAAAAGTATCTTATAAAAAAATCTAATGTCTCAAAGGACATTTTAATAAGCAGGCTCTATCGTTGCAATGAGCGTATTCCATCATTACCTGACAGATTTATTACAGTGCTGGAAAACCTAGCTGCTGAATCGGATCATCCAACAAAATATTGTAAATATTGGCCGGTAAAATTACAGCTCCGTTGCATGTATTAACTTAGTATTCCTTAAGTAGTGATACCTTCCATTCTAAATAAAAAAAATGCAACTTTTTTCGCTTTATTTGGAAAAGGGAAAACTCATAACCGTAAAATTGCAATCATGTGTCCTTGTTGAGTTAATAAGATAATTTAAAAATTACTTTTTAAACAATGAGATCATATCATATCGTTAAAAGACCCTACCAAGCTGGAGGTTTATTGTGTGCTTACACTTCAGACTGAGCGATTCGCTCTTTTTTTATCCCCTCTCTTAAGCTCCCACGGCTCATTTAATTATATGACAGTCACATTACGTAGTACTGGTTGTTTTGAGAAAGAGTCACGTCGCTGAAATGGTATAGGTTTCTTCGAGATTGTATTGAAGAGGATAATATAAATTCCACCAGTAATTCATTATTTAAATCAGCTATCACACTTGGTAGTCTTGTAACCCATTCACAAGATATCTTGTCCCCGTGGCTTAAGGTCGGTAGATGTTTCCTGAGCATACTGATATCCAAACAATCGCTCAGCAAGCGTTCAATAAATCGCTCAAAGATTGTCTGATCGCGATGAATTACTGTGTGTCTTCTTCTGATTTTGACGTTTTGTTGTTTCCTCCGAGATATTACTGCAGCAAGAAATTTTTTGCCAGGATCAACTTGCAGCAACTGTGTCCATTGTAGGCTGCCACGTTGATAAATTTGTTCAAATGCTGATGAAATTAAAGTTGCTGTCTTTGTTGTTAGTAGTTCTGATTCTTTATATCTGTTTGCAAGGTCAACCACAGTCAACGCGTATTTGTATGTGCGAGATCGAAATCTACCAGTTTTAATAGTATCATGTGGTAAAAACAAAATATCTGCATTATGAACCTCATTGGGAGTGCTGACATCAAAATGTGCTTACTGAATCGTTTTAGGTGCTGATAGATATATTTGCCTACATAGCAAGTCGTTCTAACCAATCTTCGGCAACAGTACGTGAGACACCTGCTGAATCAGCATATTTACTAATCGCTGCTCTACCCATCCACTATCTTTTTGGGTTATAACAAATTGAGTCCAATATAATAGTTATCTATGATTAATTGCCGGCCCCTAGCACTAGTTTACCTTTCATCGCATATCTTATCAAAAACTTATCCAACGATTCTCTGAGAGATTTATTTTTTTATAGACATTATAGTGTGAATCAACCTCACGTCTGTAATATGTCGTTAATGTAGATATGGATTATTATATAGCGCATCACGAACATGGCACACTTCATAACCGCATTTATTATTTAGTCTCCAGATCGTGGCTGATCGTTCTAGTAAAGTCGGATATCAAGTCGGGTTCCAGAACCAAAATAATTATATCCATGAGGATGTTTCTCCAGGATACTTAGCCAATGGACCCCCATGTAATTTTCCCAGTGAAGCAGCGATATCTGCTCCTGATACATGAGAGATAAATTTGTATTTTTTGTACCACATTTCATACACTTGCTTGTAAGTGCGCGCTTTTTATTCCTCGTCGTTATTGTTTTTCATAAACTGGTGTGGGTAGGTGCATACACAGCATAGAGACACGAAAGCAAGAGTAAATCAAGCACCATTCAGCGCTACCAAATTCTATCAGAGCAATTATCATAGGTCCACCCGGGTCTGGTAAGACAAAATTGTTGCTTAACCTGATAATATGATGGCTCAAGTGGGATAAGTTGTATTTAGTGGCACCATCAAGTATGCATCAACGTGCTTAAAGATTTTAGTGAAAATGCAAAATTGTTGGACGAGAACGGCAATGGTATTATTGATTTTCTGACCGACATCAACGATGCGCCGTTGGTACATGATCTCAATAGGGGCATCAACAATCTTGTAGTATACGGTGATGTGATGCCAGACAAAAAAAATCAAATCCACCTCGGATATTTTCCCCAGGCAGACATAATACTCCTATATTATATGTGTTACTCAGCGATATGTCCAAATACCTAAATTAATCAGAGATAACTGCAATATTCTGATTGTCTTTAATATATCCACAAAAAAACATCCACCAGTTCAGGGGACATGGATATGATTAAGATTAAAAACTTCTCGAAAGCGCAAGCGGATTCCACATGGATTTGTAACGATAAAATTTACAATATCCTCGGTTGCTATATCGCACAGATCTTGATAAAATTTTGGGTTAAGAGACCTGACACCTAACCGCGTCGCTACAAGGGTAACGACGAACAGTGTGTCCGTGGTCGGTAAAGTAAATATTTTTGAAAATACAAGAAAATAACTCGGTTAGAGGCCCCGGTTTAGTGCAACACGGTTAGAGGTCTCGGTTGAGCGTTATTGACACTTGTGTTTTCGTTTTTGTAGGAAGCTTCATTTTCAAAAACGAACTATTCTAAAAAATGGTATGTACGCCCTCCCCGACTTTAGCTTTATTGACGCTTGTATTTTCATTTTCGTAGGAAGCTTTATTTTTAAAAATGGACTGCTGTAAAAATGGTCTGCTATTGTGCTTATTACAGGGAAATTGGGGGTGGAAGAAAAATCCTAATTTGTGTGAGATATTCGGATATATGTAACAACATAGTTTGTGGGTTCATGCTTGATTAACTTAAGGAATTTGTGAAACAGATTTATACATTCCTAGAGAGGAATAGGAATTAATACATTACCCTGTAACTTTATTGGCATTGTTACAAACCACTTGAATAATAAAATACAAGTCCTAGATATGGTTTGGGGGGAAGGGCGAAAGACAAGTAAAAATACACGTGCGGTCTGTTGATATTTTAATATGATATCCTCTAAAAGTTTGGAGAAAGCACAAACTTATATAGATTACATTTTCCAGTATAGAGAGGTGGACCATTATAGTGTTTACACATACCCCCAAATGTTCGAAAAAACACATAACATATTACACAGTGGATAAGTATTTTCTAAAGCTCTAGTTAAAAGAAGTTGTGGTCGTCAATGAAATAGTGGATATGAAGAAGACAAACCACACAAAAAACGGTGCAAAAACCAGGTAAACGCTTTTGACATTTACAAATTCCACTTACAAGGTAACAAAGCCACACAAGACGGTTAAGCAAACGGGACCAAGGTATAATTTTTAAAAAAAATCGAATCACTGTAAAGAATTTCTATTACGTTTGCCGGAAAGAAATACACTGAGGGTACCACTATATAACAAATAAGACGAGCAAGGTTCAACGAGGTCGAAAATTGATATATCCTATCTCTTGTATGGCTGAAGTGCTTGTAAGTGTTTATTATTTTATTATAACTTTTCTGAAAACACATTGACCTTTCAGTTAGTGACTAAAGTTGGTTTTGTATTTATTTTTATTTGTTTTAACTCACGATGTCTCTACGGCAGTAAAAGAGATAAGATTTAGAATCTTTCTTGACTTAGGAAGTACAAGAAGAGAAATATGCATTACATACAAATATGTTTTTGGCATTCCAAATAATATTTGCCTAATGTAAACACTTATTTTAACTTCAAATTTTACACAGGACTGAAATATTCTTCTCCTTTTGTTAGAATAACGAAATCAACTGAAAACTTGATAGTGTACACTCTAAAATAGTAAAATTAGTGAAATGTAATGTAAAGAAGATATAATATATAACAACTGAGCTCGATGATTCAGTAATGTCAATCTCTACACTTAATTGACTCTTATAAAACTATGCAATGCTCTTTATATGAAATACAGAATATAAAGTACAACACAATGCGTGTTACAAGGACGAAAGAGCAATATAATGTAATTGGAAGCTGATTGATGATCCTGAAAAATAAAAACAACATTCCCTTGTGGTTTTGTTTACATTGGTTGACATCTCATATTGCACTACCTAGAAAATGTTGATAATATAATATGATATTCGCGAAAAGTTAGATTGGATAAAACGCACTTATATAGATCAAGATCAAGGTCGAGATCAGAGAGAGAGAGAGAGAGAGAGAGAGAGAGAGAGAGAGAGAGAGAGAGAGAGAGAGAGAGAGAGAGAGAGAGAGAGAGGTGATTTGCCTCTTCCTAGTTTAAAACCATGTTTTCAATGTACATTAAGCAAACAAAAGTGATACTATAAATGTATGTCATTACTCCGCACTGAGCAAATTATCACAAGTTCAGTATATTTGCCATTCTGACGTCTTCTAGTGTCCATTAAGGGGAGTACAAAATATGACTTCTCTTTTAATTTCTGGCAAATTTTTAGCTAAGTATGACACAAACCTGGTGTTTTCAGGCATAATAAGATAAATATAAATTCTTGATTGAATGCTTACCTGTTGACACAACCACTAGCAGTGCAGTAGAAGCTAAGCAATGGAACCTGATGTTGCACATATTAATTACGATCCGACTCCAAACTGATAAAAATCTGATGACACGAGTTGGAGTGCGGCTATAAATACCCCACTATGTTCCACCAGGAAGTTTTGTTTAATTTGTAATTTTGCATTTGCATAAAAAATTCACCTTTATTCCCGGTTGTGTTCTTGTAATCTAATCCAGGCCAAGAGGCAAAATTTGGGATTATTTCCAAGAGTAACTTGCATCTCAATACTGAGTTTAAAGCAAATGTTTGATTTTGAGAAAACGTTTTAATTTGCAAGATACCATTGAAAAAAAAAACTGTTTAAATAAGTGACATGACTTATGAATGGTTTCAAATGCCAAATCTAAAATAATGATTGTTTGATCATTTTTTATTGTTTGCGAGCCAAAACATGTTACAGGCGAGGAATATGTGCAACCAGAATGAGGCTTGTACTTGGAATCCCTTTAAGTTTAAACTGGTGGAATGCCGTATAGGCATTTTCATCGAAGCTACCAACGATATCCAGAAACATCCTCCTCTCCACCACTTACAAACATACACGTATTTGTGTCCATATTAATTCATCACTCAGATCTAATCGCGGTACCACCTGAACCCATGACAACCGCAGTATATAATATACTTGTATCCAAACGCGTTACCACTTGACCCATGACAACCGCACCTTATGACATTCGTGTATTCGTGTATTTTGTTAAATCCAAAGTAAACGTTCTTAGTTTTCTTAAGTATCATAAACGACTAACAAGACAGCGAGAAATAGTTAAAAATTTAGCCTATATCTTATATTTAGCCTTTTGTTCTGCATTTCAGTGATTTAAATGTTTTAAATTTTTTAAAGTATAAACATGTTCTTGTTCTGAAATCCATCAATAAATTATAAATATTCATGTTTCCTTTGCGTAATATGAAATCTTTTTCTATAATTATTGTTATCAGTTCTGAGTATCGACCATTGCAATCGAGACGTGCGCTGGGGAGTGGGATTGTGGGGTAGTGGTCGGGGGAAATATTTTAGAACTTGGTGACCCATATCAATTGAGAAAGTTGTTTTTATTTTGCCTCAGGTGTCTCAAGGACATCTCAATGCAAAAAAGAAGAATAATTTTAAGAAACGCTGCACTTCTTACCTGTTTTAATGATCTATCCCATAATTTCAATTAAGATACATTTTCCACATAAACGTCTGTTTGCCATAGCATATAGGAATACGATATAGACATAGCTGTCCAGTTTAAACTTATGTAGCTGAATAAATAAGATATACCTTTAATGGCGTAATTAAAGTGGCACTGTTGCCAAGAGGGTGATGATACAAGGGTCATTTTAATGATGATGATGATAATGATCATAATGATTATGACGATGGTTGTATTGGTGGTGTTAATGTTGTTGTTGTTGTTGATGATGATGATTATGATAATGATGATTAATTTACTTGCATATTGCTAAGAGTTGCTGGAGTCTATATTATCATATCCTTTGTAAACGTGCAAAAGAACCAATTGAAAGTAGATACATGTAGCATATGTTCCATTATTGTCTTATTACACCTGATAAATCTATGTATAAGGCAGTCAGTGATAATATTACCATGGACAATTCTAAATAGCTGTTTGATCCGACACGATGACAACATCCCATTAAACATTTATTGAAAATTAAAAGTGAAAGTGGATAAAACTGATTTTAACATCCTGTTACCCTCGGAAAATCCCCCCAAAAGCAACAAGCGAAACACATCCTCTAGTGCACGGGTAACAAACGAAGCGTGACCATGAACTCAGTGCAAAGAATGAAGCTGGTAAATGGAGCAGTAGAAGTATATATTATCTTGCAGGTTAGAGAATTGTAAGTTCGTGACGTAGGTTGTTTGAAAAAACAATGAATGTTGGAGAGAATATGAAACAACGTACTGAAAATATATTGTTTTTGCTTTTCTTTAAAAATGAGCAAACCCCATTTTTCGTAGTCGTGAAGATCAGAGGTGGACTTATGTCGTTTCCCAGTTGAAGTAAGACCTAAAATAGGCGTTCGAAAAGTGTGTCTTCTTCATTGATCGTTTTGTACTCCTTAGTGTTAGACAATGAAACTCCTTATGATTTCGATTATGTATCAGCCATACATTCACACCATTCAACAATTCAATGTCTTGAAACCACATTTATAAATGTAAACGATCCATTGTTTTTAAACTTGGTCTCTTCTGTTTGACTTTCTTTCGGCGGTTGATAAATCCAACATTTTTCACTTGTCTTTCACATGTAATACGATTATCTTCATGAATGTACTTTAACATTAGCCAAAATTTAACAAACATTAAACAACATTTAACAAACAGTGTGCAATTATCATGGACGGTGATAGATTAAGGTACCGTTTGCAAACCTTGGGTCGTATGTTTTCTGTTAGTTCTCAATATTTGTAGCCACATATATTTGATCCATAGCATACAATTGACTTAATCACCCTATCTTAAAGTTTAAAAGCGTAAAGCTACTAAAACATACACCTTTTCGACGATAGCAAGAGCTATTGTAGCACCCAAAATATTTTTTTCTTTTGAGGGGGACATCAAATAATACATATCAACTAATTCTTATGTATATTTAATTTAATCGTTTGTTTGTTAGTTTAAAATATTCTTTTATTTCATTACATGATATTGTAATTTAACATTATATGCAGACTTGATCTTGTCCAAAATTGATTTAATTTCTGCTTGACCTTTTTAAAAAAGTATTCAATTAAGGTCAACAAACTTTCACCGTTTGGAGACTATTTTAAAGTTGGCGTTATCTTTTCTCATTTATGTTCGCTACCTCTGTCTCTGTCTATGTGTATCTCTGTTTTCCTTCTTTGTACACTTTTTGATATGAATACTTGCTTAACAACATACCTTTTGGGCTTCTTGTAGCTGCTTTTTTAAATGGCACTTCTAAAGAAGTATCAACATTTCGTTTAATTATAATGTAGCTAGCATAACACAAACCATTTTTGCTCGAAGTGATTTCAAAAGAATGATTATTTATGGAACACATCATTGAACATATAGCGTTTTAAGTAGGTGGTATTTGCCGTATATTTAGCACATAATTTTGTGTTATGACTAATACACACAAACTGGTACCATCTAAGCTGTAAAGAAAGTAAGTAAAGACATTGTTACAATCGTAGCATATTTCACTACAGCAGATTGTATTTTAATATTCATGCGATTAAAATCTTTTAAAACCTACTTAAAAACATCATCAGTTTCATTTTCAAATGTTACTTTTTCTATATTTTTGGCATAAATATACCCTGCTCCTATAAGTAAAATTGAAACTGAAAGTGGCAGACCTGTTTGTTTGATGGTAAAAGTGATATCTTCTTATTGCACTGCAATCACTAACAAACGACGTAAATATACTATTTTCTTAAGTATGCAATAATTGTTTCTTTTGAAGAATGTATCTGTCTGTTTGTCTGTATATCTAATTGTCTTCTGTCTATCTGTTTATCTTCCTTTTATCCACTTGAATTAGATATCCAACGACAGTGTAGGAAGTATTATTCAAAATATTCATCAACATCATTTGACGGGAAGTTCAAATGTGTTACAGCTTCAGCTGAAACAGAAAGAGGAAATAGGATTGTTAAGGATGTGTATTGTTATTGAGAGGTACCCAATTATCTTTCAAGTATCTTCTGGACATTTCTCATTTGTGTAGCCGCGCTTGTGCAGAAGGGAGAGTTATTCCGTGCGTTCAAAGTGAATTTCTGATGTCTAGTATGGATAAACACGTAGTATAGTGTGTTAGGAACTACTTTAAAAACAAACCATGCACACGCATTTAAAAGACGATTTAGGGTTTCGTCGATTAAATTTGTGAATGAACTAAAAAAGCTGTTTTGTCAATTTGAATGCATAGATCATAAAGTTAACGACATGGACGAGTTCATTGAGCCAGAAATGAAACTTTCAAACAAGCACACGAATGAATATCAACAACAAGCGCTGGAGACGCTGTAATTGAAATTACCATTCTATTCATTGAAATAGCCATTTAAGATATATATATATATATATATATATATATATATATATATATATATATATATATATATATATATATATATATATATATATATATTCGTATCATTTTGCAACAGGATGGTTCGGACTATGAACAGTGATCTCTAGAGTCTATAAAATATATTATAGAAAAGCATATTGTGGCAAAGGGTTTTGCAAAACAATCAGGGACGTACTTGAATTATCCACTTGAATTAGACTGTCAAAATACTAGTTTAGAAAGAGAAAATGCAACCTAAGGTTTTGGAAGGAAACTAAGCGTCTCAGAGCCAATAAGCGAAGACGATGAAAATGTATTATTTCCGTTGGCTAAATGGACTGTCTCACAACCGAAGATTTGCACTTTTCCGAGTGAAACTATTTTGATATAATGTTAGGATAGGGATAGAAGACATACACTATATGATATATGTCATAGCTGGGGTCCCTCCAACAGTGAGATGGAAGTGACAGGGCATAAACAAATTTCTTCTTTAGCTGGTAAAATGAACAGTAATAAATGCATTTACATTGTGCATCATGACTTTCCTCAAAATTCACTTTTGTAATTTCACAAGTCCGAATGACATGTCCTGAAAAACCGGATTTACACAAAACCAGTATTGGAAATTCGAGTACATTTCCAATTGAAATATACACTGGATTCACTCATTCAGTCCATTATAATTAGAACGCAGAACTGAGATGGATCAGCGCAAAAAGAAATCCAGCCATTCCAAATCAAATGGAAAAGTTTATATAATGCGCGTTCATTCACAATTTGACTCTAAATTTCAAATTAAGTAGACAAAATCAATTCATTTGAAACAAATATCGAGCTCGCGACGAAGTTCAAAGGTCGCCCGGCGGTGATATTTGCACACTAATATTGTTATTATGCATTGATTTATCTATGGTTGTGTATTTATTTTTGGATACAGCATAAATTCAATTACTTAGTTTCTTAGTGTATTGTTTATAACTAAGCCTTAGGGAGAATAAGAAAATGAGTATATAATAAAATGGATACTTTGTTTGTATAGGACAAAATGAACTCGTTTTTTCGGAAAACTCCCAAAAGTCGTGTAGTATTATTCCGAAAACAACCATTTATATTATCCGAAACAAATGCATCAACCTATAAATACAAGTTCTGCATTAAGGCACCAGCTTATCGTTCTACGCCATTTTATTATAGAAGCTCGGGAATAAATATGGTTTCCGGTTGTGTTTCCTGTATATCACGTTTCCATAGATATTCGTGTAACTTGGTGGAGGAGGATGTTAGAGAGTTGGAGAGTTCAGGTGGAGGAAAACTATTCAATTATTTTAGTCAGATATCAGTGATAAAACGATGTTCCTGTACTCCATGTCGCAGCAGCTTTCTTTTCTTTCTTGTGACATAAAATAAAAAGATGACCTGGTGATTATCAATTACTTTCTTTTCAACTGTGTATGTTCCGTACCTGGTCTGAAGGGGATTTTGTGAAATGAGCAAGAGAGCTAGAACTTTATTACCAGGCTGAAAACTCATATCCCTTGAGTTTTCATCATATCTTGAATTCATTCTAGATTGAATAGATCGAAGATTTGCTCTTGAAACCTCACAAGCCTTTGAAAATCTGTACTTTGAATCAGAAACATAGTCAAGAAGATTGAGCTCAGTATCTCTCTATTAAGACTTGATTGCACATACCTTTAAATGACATTTAATACATTCATTTAGATCCTCATACATCCATATTCCTTTGGAAGGTCATTAATTACACAAGAATAAAAGCCAACAAGCTTTATATATTTTAACAAACAAATTTATTTCCCTGGACAACAATCCAAAAATTCGTGAATAGGACTTAGAGATGATGAATAAAATCCAGATATGAATCTAAAAATTAAAACAAAAGTCCTAAAACTATATAGTCCTTTAAGAATCGAGGTCCGAGTTCCGACGACGTACAAATAGGAAGGCGATGACGTCAGATGCATTCCAATATATGAATGACAATAATTCCTCACTTGAATAACAGTCTTTGTTTGAATTCCAGACTTAATTTCCTTGAAGATATTTCAGAATTGTTTTATAAGAGAGTCATCTTGTTGAGTATCCAGGAGAATACATTATTGAATCCAAAAATCAGAAGAAGAATAAAATATTCTGGCAAAAATTAAAAACGACACCTTGTTTCTTCCATGTTTTGAATGACTCTGCCTAAATCAATTTTAAGAATGCGTATTTAAACTCAAAACATCACTTCAAATCTCGCGAGATTGGTCATGTGGTCTCTAGTACGCTAGTTTTGTCACGTCGTCTAGAAAAGACTGACTTAAAAACCAATCATAATAAAGGTTGTTTACAAAGAGTGATCATGTGAAGAAAGTATGTCCGTGATGCTGACCAATTATTTTAACTTCCGGTCGATTTTGTTACGAAGTTAAGACGAACTCAATGTTGATTTGCACGTATTACTATTTCGTCTTAACCAAACAGTTTTATGCCAAAAAAATATCTCACTACTAACAATTTAATCCCAAATCCGAGAAAACGTTTCATTGCAATTAAATACAAAGAAGCAAAAATAAAATAAAAATAATTTTAAACCTCACACACAAGTAATTTAATCACATTACCATCTACGTTTTATACATGCGGTAAAGAATATCACATAATAATATGTGTGTGAAATAATATTTATATGCACAGAAATTGCATCTCCAATCAAATCGTCTTTTCCTTTGACGTGCCTTATGTTCAGATTTTACATTTACAAAAACAAACTACACCTTAGTAATCTTTCATGTTTGTTTTTCATCTTATCCATGAAAGTAAGGGGGTTGTGATCCCTATACACAACAACCGGAGAAGGAGCCGAGCTAATGCAAATCTCAAAATGTTGCAATGCCAAAATTAAAGCTATACATTCCTTCTCGATTGTTGAGTAATTTCTTTGGTGCCTATTTAATATCTTGGAAAAATAGCACACTGGGTGATCAACGCCATTACTGTCGTGAATTAATACTGTTCCAACCCGAACATCACTTGAATCCACAGACAATTTTAAAGTTTGAAATTTGAAGCTGTCAAAACCGGCTCACTTTTGAGTATTGCTTTCAACCTATCGAAAGCTTCCTGACAATTTTTGGTACAGAGAAACTTGTTTCTCTTGCTTAACAAATTGGTCCGAGGTTCAGCAATATTGGAAAAATTTGAACAAAACTTTCAATAGTATCCGGATTTACCCTAAAATCGCATTAATTGGTTTTTACTGACAGCAACAGGAAAATCAGAGATAGCCTTCACCTTTGCGTCAATAGGCTTTACCTGACCTTTTCCCACATTATGTCCTTAGAAAGTCACACAAGCACGCAGAACTCACGTTTAAATAAATTGATTGTCAAATTAGCATCAGTGAGTCTTTCAAAGAATTCCTGAATTGTGGCTTGGTGTCCTTTCCAGGTGTCTTTGCAAATAATGACACCATGAATATAAGAGTTACAGTTATCTAGACCGGAAGTAACCATATTCATCAAACGTTAAAATGTACTTGATGAACCCTTCATTCCATACGGTACTACTGTGCACTAGTAAAGTCCATCTGGAGTCACAAATGCCGAAATTTCTTTCGCTCTTTCCGTAAGTGAAAATTGCCAAAATCCTTTAAAAAGGTCAAATTTGGTGACGTATTTGACATTTCCTATTTTATCAATGCAATAGTCGATCCTTGGTAACGGAAATGAATATGTTTTTGTCACGCTGTTCACCTTCCTATAATCAGTGCACATACGGAAAGTTTTATCCGGTTTTGGAACAAGTATGCATGGTGAACTCCAATCACTTATACTGGGCTCTATGAAATCCTTCTCCAGAAAATGCCGAATTTCCTTTTTCAAGTATTCCAGGGTTCATTTTGTATGGATGTTATTTTACAGTTTTTGAATTAACAATTTCAACGTCATGAAAAATTGTGTTTGTCCTTGTAGTTATATCCAGAAACAAGTGTTCATATTTGAATAATAACTGTTTAAGGCCATTTCTTTTTTCTGCTGAAAATGTAAACGTTTCTGGTCTAGATTTTTCATAATTTCCGAATTTCGAAGATTTGTTGTTCCAAGTTAAGCGGTGTCTAATTGAGTTTCTGCACATAAATCATCAGTTTGTAGGATAGGTACCACTAAACAAATTGCATAATTTACTAGGCTATCTCTTTCAATATACTCCTTTAACATGTTAATGTGGCAAAAATGTTTTTTGTTTTTGCCAATCAGGAGTATTGATGATGCAATTGAACTTATTACTTTCTTTTCAACTGTGTATGATCCGTAGTACCTGGTCTGAAGGGGATTTTGTGAAATGGGCAAGAGAGCTAGAACTCTATAGCCAGGCTGAAAACTCATATCCCTTGAGTTTTTATCATATCTTGAATTCATTCTAGATTGAATAGATCGCAGATTTGCTCTTAAACCTCACAAGCCTTTGAAAATCTGTACTTTGAATCAGAAACATAGTCAAGAAGATTGAGCTCAGTATCTTCATTTAAAAAATGTTTCTCTTTTAACAATTTCAAAGGTCCACGCGCAAAAAGTCCAAAAACTATTTTAAAGGAACTGAATCCTAAAGATTCCGGAATTGATTCCCTTACAGCAAATAAAAGTAAATGAATACCTTCATCCCAATCTTTGCCTGTATCAAAGCAATAAGATCGAATCATGTTCGTTAAAGTCTGATGGAATCTTTTTAAGGCCTCTTGGCTCTCAGGATGATAGGCAAAGGATTTAAAGTGTTTAATGCCCAATTCGTGCATAGCTTGCTGTAAAATTCCAGACATGAAATTTGACCCTTGATCCGACTGGACAGACTTGGGAAGGCCAAACTGAGCAAAACAAAACTTTATTAAAGCTTTTACTATAGTTTTGGTTTTAATATTCCTCAAATGAATTGCCTCTGGGAATATTGTTGACGGACACATAATTGTCAATAAATATGGGTTGCCTGACTTGGTCTTAGGTAAGGGACCAATATAATCTACCATAATTCTGCTAAATGGTTCGTCAAATGCAGGATTGGGTTGTAGATGAGCCTTAGGTATCTTTTGATTGGGTTTTCCTACCATCTGATAAGTATAACAAGATATACAGCATTTACAAACACCACCTTTGATGTTTGGCTAACAGAAGTGATTTAAGATCTTGTTATAAGTTTTTTTTTATCCATAAATGACCAGCAGAGGAATTTCATATGCCAAACTAAGTATTTTCTATCTGTAAGATTTTGGAACTACAATCTGATAGCTCACTGGCCACTCCTTATTAGCAGGTACCTCTGAAGGTCTACATTTTCTCATAAGAATTCCATTTTTAATGAAGTAACATAAAGGTACTCAAGTTGCTTCATTTTCACAAACGTCCGTCTAAAATAAACAGGAGATCTAAGGATCTTTTTTCCTGTTAGACGACAAGTAATTGTCGTTTATGACCCTGATTAGATAAAAGAAAATGAGTATTTAAAAGAGGATCACGGTGATCAATACCACCCAATTGATCCAATTTATAAGTGAAAAGCCTGACCAATACATATGACAGCTAAAGGAATGTCGTCCTTATGAAAATCATTCTCAAGAGCTTTTTTGAAAATAGCTATGGTAACTTCACCAGCTGGATAACGCTCAGGGTATTCGTTTTCAATAGGATTAAATTTCTGATCCAAAGAAGGCTTGTAAGTTACAAGTGGATTAACCATAACCTTGTCTCCAGCTAGCTTGTTGCCTAGCAACAAATGAATGCCCTCAACGGGTAGGTTATACAACATGCCGACTGCCACAGGTCCTGAAACTAAGACTGATGATAAATTTAAAGAATGGATAAGAACATTAACAAAGTCCAACTCTACTCCTTGAATGAGAACAATCTAATTAGAACATGACGTCTCAGAAAAAGGCAAAACACCTAAAACTAAGCCTCAGAGACCAACGCATAACCCTCAAAATACAGTCCTTAACCAAATCATAGTCAGCACTCTGTTTTAGTGACAGTGAAACATAAATATCACTAGCTCTACAAGTAAGTATACCATGTGGTAGCTGAGTCCAATACTCATTTGGCGACTTCAAACTTTCTGAAACTTTCTCGAAACGATGAAAATATCTATCTACTTCTTTCAGAAATGGGGGTCCTAAGTTGATATTTCTTATAACATCAAAAGTAGAGGAGTGTTTTCCTTTTTCCAGCTCTAATTCTTTCATTCTAAGTTGAAATTCCCTTTCATCCTTCTCTCTTTGTAATTGCATCTGTTTTTCTAACTCCCTTTTCTGTCTCTCTTTTTCTTTCTCCCATTCCTGTCTCTCTCTCTCCTATTTCTCAAATTGTAAATCTCTCTCTCTCTCTCTCTCTCTCTCTCTCTCTCTCTCTCTCTCTCTCTCTCTCTCTCTCTTCAAATTGCGTTAACATTTCTTCCCTTCTTTCTTTAAATTGTAACTCCATTTGTATCTTTTCTATCTGAAACTGAACCTGTCTTATCTCTAATTGCAACGTTTGTAGCTGAACTTCCATTTTCAAACATTTCAAACACTCCTCAGTAAATTTTAACAGAATTGTCAACCCATGATGATATCGTAAAGGAAAGCATGTTGTTTTCACTTAAGATTTCAAATAAAAATGTAAAACAGTACTTGGGATTTTGAAACCATGGAAATTTAAATTTTAAAAAACAAATTTCATAAATATGTAACCAAAATTCATATATCCAAGGAAGAGCTTCCAATTTTCTTTTTTACGTGACATGGGCTCGCTGGAGGTCACACCGAGATTTGAACTGTGCCAGATTGAATTTTACTGTAAACAAAGTAAACAATTAAAGAAACGACGTTGGAGGTCCCATCGAGATTTGAAATACGTAAAAAGCTTAATGTGATGCTTTGATCTGTCACATCGTTCTCTTTTATTATTTTGATCAGTGTAAGGCGACAAATGAGAAAGAATAATTTAACGTTTGTCTCCAGGTACATTTGGAAATTGCTTCTCGGCTACTGTAAAACTTCTTCTGTGCTAATTATAAACCCTCTACAGTATCTAACATGACGTTCTGCTTGATGATGGACTGTCATATTATTTGTTTGTGATCATTCATGTACCTATATTGTATGCCTTGTATTAGACAATTCTGACCAGCCTTTTTAAATACCCCCCCCAACAAAAGCAAGATAAAAAACAAACAAAATAAAACAACTACAACAACAAAAAGAAATCGAGCACAATAGACTTAGTCACTAAGTCTGTTTGATGTCCCATACCTCATTTTGATAGATCCGCTTACATGGACTTAGGTGATCTTCGTTCATAAACAGCTTTGTTATAAAATAATAGATTATGCCATCCTTTTGAAAACTAACAGCAACAAAAAGTAAACAATGTATGGAATTAAATTACCTTTCATTGATTATAGGAATGAAAACATTAGAAAAACAGAAGATAGATGGTAAAAGTTTTACAAAAGTAGCTAGATATATCAGGAAAAAATATGTTTATTTACATCGCTGATACAAGTTTAAACGTGAATGATTGCATATGATGTGAACAATTTAATGGACACGTTGTACCTCACCCAAACGACCATGTATTATTTCGCCTGCATCAAATTGTATTGTTTCTCTGGGAGAAAAGTACGCGGCCCTCTAGACACCAAATTACTTCAAGACAGAGGTGACTTGTAAATTTACTCGTAGGTATGCCTCAGGTCATCTTGTACAAAGAATGAAAGAAATGATGTGATAAATATTGTACATTACATTATTAAATGAACAGCCAGTTTCCGTTAAAAACACGCTCTTACTTGTGCAATTTAACATAAAAGAAGATAATGGACTAAATAAAACGCAATATATATTTTAATGATTGGAGTAAATTGCACATCAATCCATGAAAGGTGTTATCTTTCGGGAGAAAATTTGATTGAATTGCTTTGCCCGGCAACAAACAACACGCACCGATTCGGCTTCGTCAGGGCAGGATTCGAGACCGCAATTTCCGCTCGTATCCCATCGAATTACCCTAGCTAGTGTGCTCTCTTTTTAAAACACAAATGTCATGCAGTCGTTTGACTAACAAATATGTTTGCCTTCAGCTGAAATACTTGTATTACTTATTTGAATCATTTCAACAAGACAACTAAACTTATCTAAGTGGATAAAGTTATCTCAGTGGAACGTAAACAGTTGTATAACATTACACATAAGTTTCGTATGGCTTATTTCGCCAGGTAATGTGCTTCATTTTAAAATAAGGCCCCATGTTGCTTAATACTGTTAAAGTTGGTTAAGAGTGATGATATTCTTTTTCCGTTTCAGCGTTTTACTCGTATCAAACACCTGTACGTTTTGTACGCAGGGAATGTTTTACGATCAGGACTTCGTTATAGGAATTGCAAAAGAACTACGAAAGACAACAGCAGTACCAAGGAATTTGAACAGATTGTATTAAATGCTGGAATTCAATATATTGAAAAGACTTTTCAATATATAAAATAAAAAATTACTAATGGATCGATAATGATATTCATCCATACGATGTTCGAAATGCTTGCCTGATTAAGAGTTATGCTTAGAAAAGTCATTTATAGCAATGGCGGAAGAAGTTTTGTCCACAAAATATATTCCGATTAGTAATACACGACAGTTATTGCTACATCTAGAGAAAGAAATACCATGTGCAGTATGGAGGAGCATAACAATCACAAGAACCCACATGTATTGTAAAGTTGTCATAATTTCCCCGTCATGAAAAAATATCAGCATTAGACATTATTCTACACTTCATGAATGATAAAAAATATCGTTGAACAGCCATTGAATACTGGTACTGTTGTGCCCTGAACTGTTCACTTCGAATATAAATGCTAGGTCACTTTTCATAATTGGGATAGTTTTGCTTTCTCTGTTAAAAAATGTTAATATGTAATACCTGCGTGTGTTACTGTACTTAGTTGTCAACGGAGTATGACCAGGATTGGGCTGAAAGATATATCCCAATATATTGGAGTGAAGTTTTAATTATTTTTTTAAGTTAAATTGGACCACATGATCAAATGAGAATTAAGCAATCTTAGATGCACAAATGTTGCCCGAATTTTCTATGATTTGTTTGTTTGAATGAAGACGTAACGATTGTTTTGGGAGTCTCAACATGTAAAATATATTGCAATTACGCTGCAGCTTCTTAGTATTTAACACAATTTAACCTCGAATTCCCTGCACTTTAAATCTTGCTCATTTTATTGTCTCTTAGTAAAACTGACATTAATTTTCAAACATTGGGAGGAATTGCTACCCTAAGTTGAGGGAACAAACAAGAAACTCTTTCCTTTTATATTTATACTATCCTACCTACGATCATCATGCAGCTTCACGGCTATTTGAAAATCTTGTTGAAACCGATTGGTCAGTGCATTAGAAACGAGTGAGCGACATTAAGAATAAGATTAATGAGATACAGGAGCAAATGTTTTGTTAGCGATTGTCGGGGAATTGACGTAAGTAGTGAATGGGGGAGATTAACGTCGATGGAGAGTGCTTAATTGGGGTGTTTGTACCCTGAATTCAAGAGGAAATTTAACATGGGCCGGACTATAGGGCGACAAGAAACTGGTTCTGTACAGCAAAAAGGGAAAATGGAACATATTGACAAGAGATTTGACCTATATAAGGACAAGGGAAAGTTTAACGTTGGTTCAGAATATATAGGGACAAGGGAAATTGCACTCAGAAAACGTAGAGTGAGAACGAATTGGGACTGGATACGGACAAGGGCAATTGAACAGGGGATTACTTAGGTACGATGGGACCTTGAACATGGATGGGACAGGTCTAGGAAAAATGGGGAAATTGGATAGGGCCTGTCCAGGGCCAAGGATGTTACAGGGCTAAACACAACAGAGACAGAAACAGAAATGTTGTTGATATTGTTGTTTGGATTATACTGGTGTGTGCACTCAAGTGGATGTGCCCGAGATTTATATATAAGGCATAATCTAGACCTGAAATTATGTTGGTGGTGTTTATAAATTTGAATAATTGTAATGATGCTATAAATATATATAATCAAGGAAAAGACCAATGTCAAAATTGATGTGACTAAAAGTAATGTTAAAATTACTAATTTGCCCCAATTTTAATGGAGACTAAACATATATCTGAACATTATGTTGCACTATTTTATGCTCAAATGGATAAACCCAGGAACTAATTATAGTCTCAAGTTGTGTGATAATTGTGGATAAACACTCACATATCTATTGATAGGTAAAATCTATATACAGGCAGAATCTGAACACATTTTGTCAGTGGAAACTTAACATGGGGAATTTAACATAGAGAATGTATAGCGAGAAAATATTGGGCCTATATAGCAACACAAAAAATACTGGGCTTGTATAGGCCTAGCAGTAAAAAATATTCCGCCTGTATAGCGACAAGGAACATGGAGCAGATGGGACGATGTCACGGTACTGGACATTGTCAACAATGTTGTAAGTGGCTAATTTGAATCGGGCAAAAAATGGACAACAGAAAAAAATCCATAATGCCTGGCGCGGTAGGACATATAATTTTATTGTTACAGAATCACCTGATAGTGATGAGAATGCTAATCTAAAATAAATTTTTATACTAATAAAATCCTCGTTATCTGCTGTTAAAATATTGTCGTTAAGGAAATTATTTCTCTACAAAACACACCATTACCTAGAATCACCTGAGCAAAAGAGTTAGTGGTTATAATCACACTACTACACATTGACAAAAAACAAACACATTGAGCAATGACAATAATTTTATTTTGCTAAGGGACAAACAAACACACAAACACATACAAACATACTCGCGCACACAAACACAATATACACACACAAACTATCCCTTACATAAAACACACACACACCACACTTTTTTCTTAGGGGATAATCATTTAAGGGAAAAGAAGAAAAAACACGAACAAATACATACATAGAGACTAAATACAGTAAATACTAAATACAAATAAAATATGCACACACAAATGAATGCGTGCATGCAAAAACTCATACAAACACACATATGCACATAAACATACGTGGCAATGTACATACACACAAGAAACAAACACATACACTATTTTTGTGATTAAGCAAACGTGTTTTTTGCTAAGGAAAAAAACAAACACACAAACACACACACACACACATACTCCGAGTTATAGCTGAACCGAGCAAGGTATCTGGTAGTTAATTATACATACGTTATTTAAAGATTTGAGTGGTCTACCGATCTAGTCTCTGATCCGTTATGTTTTAGAATAGTTGTGTATTTAGGGACATGTGATTAAGCTATAGCTATGTCGATCAAAATTGTTGCGTAGCTTTAATGTTCCTTCAGTGTCGTTAAATGTGACTCTATAATGTCCTATTTCTTTGTCCCTATGTTTTGTAAGTAAGGATAGTGTCGTTAACGTATCGGTAACTGAGTAAGACGAAAAGATCTGTTCGAGAAGCTCTGAGATTTAGCTAAACCGAGCATGGGATCTCGTAGGTATTTATAGATGGGTTATTTATAAATTTGATTAGTTAGCCACATTTCATATCCATTGGATTTGAATGTCTATTTTTTTTAATCTACAGTGTCGCTAAGTATGCCAAATATTTGTCCCTATTTCTATGTCCCTACTGGTTAGAGCGTCCGCCTCGAATGCGGGAAGTCGTGGGTTTTATCCCTGGTCGAATCATACGAAAGACTTACTCAGTATTGAGGTTAGTGTTAAGACTAGTCAGCCTGGTCTCAGGAAAATGTGACTGGGTGGCCCATCATGATTCATGCCTGTGGAATGATGACCCAGTGCTAGACATCGCTATAAACTTCCATACTGCAGACATCGTAGCGATATGACTGAAGTATTGTTAAAGCTACGTTAAAAATCATAATCACATCACTTCACACACAAATTGTTTTATTTCATGGTCGATTGTTACTGGAAACTAAGTGGCTGACCTGAATACGCGCTACTTTTGGTAGGAAGTTAGGTAGGTAAATGAGATGGTAGGGACGAAGTGAGTTTTATAGGAACAAACAAAGACCATTTTCCCTAATGTCCAGCACAGTGGCGTCACTGAAGCTAGAAAATATGAGCCCATAAATATTCACGTAGAATTGGTTACAGATTTGAACACATTTTATAGAATCATATTTGAGTTATCAAATTTTAATTTAGATGATATTGGGAGGGGATGGTAGAAGGAATTATATATCTTGACTGGCTTTTGGCTCATCAATTCTCACATATGCGAGCACCGCAGGTTTGCGGCAATTGCATAACACTTCGAAGTACATAACACTTTTCTTTATGAGTAATGTTGGCTTGTTTAAAACAAACACGAAAGACATAGATCCACGAGATTAGCATCGAATTATTTGTCGAAATTATATTTATTTTATATAATTGTTTTATTATAATCCTTTTTGTGGGCATGAATACGTGTATGTACATGAGCACAATTATACAATTTCACAAACACGCATCTATATATGTATGATTACATGCATGCATGTCCTAATGGATGGATACAATATGGACGAATGTATGGATGTGTTGCATATCTGCTTCAATAACTGTATGTTTCCACACACACACACACACACACACACACACACACACACACACATAGATACATACATACAAACGCATATATATATATATATATATATATATATATATATATATATATATATATATATATATATATGTGTGTATGTGTGTGTGTGTGTGTGTGTATTGTTAAGAAGACAAGCAACGACTTGTTTTCAAAACCAGGAATTTAAGTCATTTTATCTTCTTAATTTTAACGAACTGAACTAAGTAAACAAAGATAGCCTTGAAAAATATGACAATATTAAACAGTGTCTCTATCTCCTTGCAGTGTTAATGGAATCACTATATTGACGTCAAGTCTGGCGTTTAAATGTTTATATAGCGCTAGGTAAATTGAATATTTGAGAGAATTAAGTGAGTAATTTAGTTTATACAAGTTTGAAAGATACATGAATAAGTTGTCAAAAACAAAGTTATTTATGTACTTCTGTTGCATAAAATTAAAAATAATTAAATAATTAAAGCATGTTTGTTATTAATTCTATCGCTTTCAGTAAAAATATATATCCTCAGGAAGTCCTAGCCTTGTTTTAGTTTTATAAAAAAGTAATTATAAAGGATTTGTTTTAATCTCTTTTAGAGCACTTGTGTCAGTGATTTGGCGCCAGTGTCAGCCAACGCTACAGAGGGAGTACCTGATTTAGTATCTGAGAAAATAACTTGTTCAATTTATTTCTACATGGTAGGTTGACAAATAGATAGGTTGAGAGATAAGTCGGTTATCAGTGCATTTAAATAACACTGTATTGGGAATTGAATAATAAGGAAGGAAATACAACATGATTTTCTTCCTTTTCTACCAGTTTCAGGAAAATAAGCATCCCCCGAAAATTGCCCCCTGAGGCGATAGGTACTTCAGGAGTGGCTTTTTAAATTGATTTATATTTCACGTTACACAAAGAATTTGACAAGAGCAGCATGCAAAAGTATTTACATTAGTTGCGGTATCACATTATTGTTATACACGACACACACGCATTTTTTGTTACATGATACAGACATCTTTTCCTACTAACAAATCCTTTGCATTATTACTTTAATCTAGTCGAGGTAGTTTAAAATTACACAGTCGCATAACAAAATCCAGGTCAAAATTGCAACAAACTTCGAGGGGAAATACCATTCAGATGTTGATCTCCCTTGACTCAGCGTCAATATATATCTGATGGTGGCAAATATTCTAGCTTGGTCAGGGCCGCGAACTGTAGAACAACGAAAACAAACGTTAAGGGGGACCACCATTTCAAAAGTTCTTATAGTCCATGGCCCTGTAAGAAACACTAATTGACCTTTCATTTAGTACGGATTTCTTCGCTGGAGAGTCTAAAAGCAAGAATTGACATTTATAATCCGGTCGCACATGGATTTTAAACACAAATTTTGTTATCTTTTTATCATACAAAATAAGGAAAATGGTTAGCTCAATCATACAAAAGAATGAAAATGACACATAGCTCAAATTTCTCACTTTAAATATGGCTAAAATCACTGTACAGCTTGCATTCTAATATCACTTTAACATGTGATACATTTCGCTCTTATCTGCATCAGCAGCTGCAGGACACGCAAACGCTCAAGTAAATAATTGATATCGCCAAATCGGTGCAATCGGCTTAAGACCGGCCCTGACTCCGGCATATAAAGACACCTGCATTATACTTTGTACACATTCTAAAAGTGCATCCAATCAACACTTCGCGCTTTAAACCTTTAGGAGGGCATCAAACATATCAGTGACCAATTTTGCATATTAAGTAACAGAGAGGTGGATATGATAATGTAATTTTATGTTAAGGCAGCCTGCAATTATTTTGTATTTGCTTTCTGATGGGCATCTTTGTGTGTGTGTGTGTGTGTATGTGTGTGTGATATACTCCTTTCAAACCCTACGCAAAAGTTACAAGGGAGGAGTCACATATTCAACCTCTATCTTTGTGTGTGCGTGTGTGATATTATACTTCTTTCAAACCCTATGCAAAAGTTACAAGGGAGGAGTCACACATTCAACTTCTATCTGCACCGCCAATCATATGGTTAAAGTGGGATGTGTTGCCTTTGATTTGATCCTTCATGCTCGCTGAATCCCAGAGGCATGATGGAAAGACAATTCAGTGTGCTGCACATGTGCTATCACATTGCTCATTGTAAATTCGTCCTGAGGTTTCATTAGAGTGGTGCAGTATGAACTATTAGATAAGCGAGACAAACTATACTCATAAATATTTAAAATGAAAAAAAAACTTATACCAGGCAGGAAGATTAATAACAGAAATGGAGTAATACAGAACTACACAAATCTATTTTCCGTGGCAGTGATCAGATAAGACATAATTGGTACAACTTTTTCGATGACTAAGCTTTACAGTTTTGATCAAACCTTCGTATTGACAAATGATTCACTCTTTTCTTTGTTTTTTTTTTTTGAACGAGCCTAATCACTTAACAAAGAGGGATTTTGTACCAGCACACGATCCGGCTATTCAGTAAAAATGTTATAAAATTTATGTTGCCAATGTCACACTAAATTCCGTAGGAGGAAATCAAAAGCACCGTTTAAAACTTCATGGGATACCATGTACTTTCAGAAGTTGCTTCACACAACTAGACGATTCCCTTGAATTGTTGACGATGGAAAGGTCATATATTCGACGCTTGAATTGAATAGATTGTTGCCAGTAATCTTATTGCGTGATTGATGAATGATAGAAAGAAAACATGAACTTCATGTTTATGAATTGTGACTTTTTTATTTGGGTTTTTTATGGTTACTTTGAAATGAACAAGATATAAATTCATACAATGTTTAAAATGTATTGTGTCGTTGATAGAATATCAGAATTCTGAGCAAAACCTAAAAGTTGCAGCTGCATCCTCCATACCCAGTATGATTTACAAAAGAACAGATCGTGAAAGTTGGAAGGCAGTGTTTCAACGCCATCCTTTAAAAAGTGATTGTCGGGATTGATAGCCGCATCTCTTTGGAAAAAGTGATCTCAGAAAATTACAATGATATTACTTCTGTATCTTTGCATGTTACTGAAGGACAAAAGTTACCGTTACTTTCTTATAAACAATGTTTGAATCAGCATTGTTGGTATGAACAACGGACTTAGATCTTAATCCTAATGTACACTCATATCAATACTTAAAATCGCTCACGGATTGAACAGATTTGTCAAAAATCGCAACGGTACTGACAATTATTGAATGTCTTTTGCTCTTGAATCTTGCTAAACTCAGTATTATTGATTTCGGAAACGTCATTAATAGCAAAATAAAAAGCAAATTGTTGCAATCAACTACAGGAATGGAAGAGAAAGAAACAAATAACGTGTTTTAGGCTCCATATAATCCCTTTTCATCAAGTCTGATAAACAATTTGACACATAGCTCTACAAACAGACAAGAATAAAATTGAAGCTTTTGTAAAACAAATGATGTCTACACGCTACTCAGGATAAAAAAGAAAGATAAAAGGGAAGACATATGTGAAAGACGAAATCAAGAATAAAAAGACCAAGAACCCCCTGACTAAAACTGCTTCAGATCCTGTTGCTCGTCGGACACGTCAGGTATCGCAATCAATCAAAGAGGAAATTCGAATAGTGGGTGATTTATTGGGAAGGAACAATAGCCAATACTTACTACAATTATATTCATCCCGAAAGCTACTGAGGCAATTAAACAGTATATTGTGCAGCGAAAACCAAACTCAAAGGTTTACTTCCGCAAAATGTACGATAGTGGTTGCAAGACCAATCGACGCAACCATTACAGAATCATATTCGACAAAATGTTTTATAAGTCAATCGAAAGTAACTGCAATCGTTCATTAATGGCACATATATTTAGTGGATGTCTCTCATTTAGCTTCGTACGATCGACGTCAGGTTACAAATATTTGTTTTGTGTCATTGATTGTTTTAACAATCAGCATGAGTAGCTTCTTTAACTTCTAAAACAAGCTCAGAATTAGAGAGAACCTTAAAACATGTCTTGAAACAATGTTGTTGACACCCTCTCTGATGGCAAACAGACAAATACATTACTTTCTGTACTTAAAGCTTTTACAAACATCTTCATTTGTTTGCACCACTGGAAACTCTCAAATCAAAGCCAAGGTCCAGTAGCGTTTTCAAAAAGCTTATCCATGTCTAGTCTAAGCTTGCAATCAAACATGGCTACTTTGCATCAGACGTTTACTCGAAGAGGCACCTCAAAAGGAAGAGATTGCAACGTTGAACAGTAGATGAGAGAAAGAAGTATTAAATACGTGAAATTGGGGTTGCAGTGTAAAAACACAAATGCACCTTTGACAAATGCTTTATACCAAGCTGGTCGACATATATTTACCTTCACTCACAAATCCGTGTACATGTCTATAAATTGAAGGACATGAATGGAGAACTGTTTAAAGGCACATTTTACTTGCTCAGTCACAACAGATTACCTCGAAAAATACGAAGTGTACAATATCGAGCATATTCTCAATCAAAGAACACGTAAATTATTGAAATTTTGATTCAGGCTATTCACCAAACTTATGTTCTTGGATGGTCTCTTCTCATGTCAGGGAGAACTAAACAATTTCACATGTTAAACGCAACTGTATCTCATTCTTGGAGTTCATCTCGCCAAGAGCTATAAAACAATCACTGTAAATATAGTGTGCATAAATTGCATTGGTTATCTTATTTAAGTCGTTTCGGTTGCCACGCCAACGACAGTCAAAACTCTGTCAATCGTTGTAAAAATGGAAAATCCTCCTCCTCTTAGACCAAAACCATATAACTATAAATAATCAAAGTTACTTAACAATACCAAATTATAGTTCTATAGGTGTGAGGCTCATTAGCAAATGACATTGTTTTGCAGCCCTGTTACCTCAATCCTTGCAATTAGGTTTAGGAAGCTCTAAGCGAAATCACTTTAGTTGATATCATTTATACCTCTTTTAACAGAAATGTGGTTCGAGCCCATACATATTGATTGAGGAAATCTAAAATAGAATAGGTTCAAGAAAACTCTAAGACTTTGAATTAAAGAAAACCATTGACAAACAATAAACCTTAAAGTAAACGTTGAATTTGCAATGGAAAAACTTAAGTTATCCCGAATTATTTATTAGACAAATTATAGTTGATATTAACATACAAAATGAATGAGAAAGAGCGCCATTTAGTTGGTAGCATCGTATCATGTATTATATCAGATACTTCAGTATCGCTATGTAGAAATAGCCACAACAATATTAAAATCAACTAGAACTACAATAAAGTTTTAATTATAGGTAAGTGAATGAACAGTGAACAATCATGTTCTTGAAAATTATAGACTTTTAACAGATAATTATATTACTTTTTTATTTGTTTCTATATGCAGGGTTTGGAAAATTCTTGATTTAAGCAGATTCACTTAAGTTTTTGTAGGCTGGATATCCAGTAGAAATTCTTTCCTTTCTTGGTTCGGGACACCAGCTGCTGTATTGTTGAATTGCACTTAATATGGACTGGGGAACAGAAAGGAATGAGACAGATGAACATCTGCCTTGCATGCTGAAATATTTGAAATATTTATCACCACAGGCCCAAAACGGGCCGTTATTGTGGTCTTTGCTTGTGATTAGTATTAACCTTGCTCTGCGTTTGATGTCCTTGAGGTTTTACAGTCTGTAGTAGTGTACTGGATTGTTCATGAGGATTATTGTTAATGCATCTTAAGATTCCACAATGAGCCAGTGTTTCTGGATTTTTTTTAACCTACTTTTGGATTGTCTGTATGGTACGTCAGGATAAATGGTATCTGATCGACTTTTTCTTTTCTTTATATTTTAAGAGATCTTTGAAAGTTTTTGTTTTCGCTTTTTTTGTCATAGTCTTTCTTCTTCACATATTCACACAACTCTACAGTCCCTTTATGGAATTTTACATTGGGTGAGCAAATGTACATATTCTCAGGACCTGTCTTTACAATGATGTTCCAAATGCAATGCTTTCAATAATATGTGGATGGGAGAAGAATCTGGTATTTATTAGTTGGTTTGAGTAGGTGTCCGTGTGAAGTTACATGTTTTATATTACATACAGGAAGCTAATTTATAAACATCTCTCGACACTTATTTATTTATATTTTATTTTCTATGCATACCTGTTTACTTAATTTAGTAAGATTATCAACCAACCAATCAATCAATCAATCAATCAATAATCCTGACGTTAAGAATACCACTTAAATACTACAAGGCATGTAATTACTTGCTGGAATAAAACTGTAGTGAAAATCATTTTGGAGTTATTGACATTGGGCACAAAATCTGTTTATCCAAAGACAATAAAAGATAAAGAAAAATGCCTGATCAGATCGTTAGATTTGAAATTCCATTAATAGCATAACTTTAATTATACTCATTTGTATTATGTCGTGTTTCAAACGTTACTGGTTTGTAAGTGTGTTTTTTTTGCTATGCTGAAACGTGAATCCTGCCATTAAAATGACCCTGTAATACGACCACATTGTAAACTTGCTAGGTGGTCGCAAGTGATATAGAAAATGGGATTCTAGACCACGTTTTCACTACGTGTTACAACAGTGGACGTGTGCCCTATGAATAAATACTACTTGAGCCTGGAGTTCTGAAGCACTCCTGGCTCTTTTCTATTTGATGTTTTCTCTTGTCTCTTTTCTCTTGCATTATTTTGATATGTCTTTGTGTTTATGAGCTATAGCGTGAATGCCATTGGTAGAGTATCGTTTATCATCAAATGGGCATAATTTGTTTTAGTTAATGACTGTTGTGGATAGCTGGTATCGTTGTGAACGGAACGTTCCCATGGAGATCTTCATCATAGATTTTCATGACAAAGGCATCATCTGTCGACGCTGATTGTTAACAATCTCGATTTTCTTTCGATGCCTGATGTTTTCCATAGTTTTTTTCGGAAGACGCTATTATTTGTGGCTTTGAATAAGTCCTTTTCGAAGTCTTTGGTGGCTTTGGTGCATTGTGCTGTGTTGAGGTCGATGAAGGGTTTTATCCACTGAGATTGACAAAACTTGAGTTCTGGGGTGAACTTGTACAAGAACGAGTCCGTGCTGGAGAGGTTGTTTGATCAGCCAATAATCCATTTTTTAGTGTGTTTTTTGGTTGAGATTGAGTATGAGATTTTTCACCTTAGCATCCTTGAGTCAGAACCACTTCTTTTGTTTCAGCTGTTCAGGAGCGAGCATCTAGTTTTCGGCGATAAATTTGTTTAGCACAGAATAGATAATCGTTAAGAACGTCATGGAGATATGTTGGATAGTTGAGATCGACTTCAGGAAAATATCCGCAGCCGTCGAGATATTCTGCCTGTCTTTCTTGGAGAAAATGTTCTTCTCTGATCCAGTGAAACTCTCCCCCAGGAGAAACTTGTGACATATTGCAAACCATAGAGATTGTTTCGGTTGTGGTAGTGGATTTACACTGTAAGTTTGGTGGGTTCGTTGTGTTTCATGTATTTGTTGTTGTCGATATCAAGGTTTTTTTTTTGCTGTTGACAGAGATACCTTTCCGTACCATTTGATCGGTAAACAAAAAAATATATGGATTGGTGAATTGCTCTACAGTCACTACGGTTTATTTAAGTATGGCGTCTCAAGAGAGTCATGTTATGGAAAAATACTAGAGTGGATGGATCTGGTAATAGCTTAAGCATGTGCGTCTAAAATTTTCAAAGACATCTGCGAGCAGGAGAGCATACGTTTGAGTTAAACACTATGATAATCACCCACAATTGTGCAACCGAATTCGTTTCATATCTTGTTCGAGTACAGATATTTATCATCGGTGATTACTGTTAGTAACCCTATCTAACCGATGGGAACAAAAGCCTTTTTGGAGTTGTAAAGATGTATCGTAGAAGCGTGAGGAGGGATCTGTGTATTTATGGTGATAAACCCCTTTTTGCTTGAGAAGGTCAGCATTATCACCAATTCCTTTTCGAGGTAGGTGAACTGAGGACAGGTTTTGGCTAGTTCTTCCAGCGATGTCGATATGAACTGAAAAGAAGCGATGAATCGGAAAGACGCAACGGTCACTGACATATACTTTTCAAAGTTGTTGGGAATGCATTTGATCTTAGATCCAACTTCGGCAAGAATCGATTCAATGTTAGGAATGATTGAGCGCTGCCACGATGAAATATCCATTGTAGATTATGTGCGATCACCGAAATGAAGTCTGGATCTTTGAAGCGTAGGTTACAATCGACATCGATAGCGACCGGTGATATGGTTGTGATATCTGAATTTGTGTCATGCACCTAGAAGTACTTTTCGCAGATGTGACATCGTTGAACTGATTTGTATTGTCTCAGTTGTTCTTTGGTGAGTGGAAATATCGGTACTGAATTTTTTCGGATGTGCTGTATGTGTTCCAATTCCTGTGAGTTGTTCAAAAAAAACAGGGGTTGCAATCCTCACCGCCATACTGACGATACGGAAAAGAGAAGTGTTCATCGACTGAACAGCATATTTTATATCGAATCGAGCACGGGACATGTTTATGTTTCAACTGTGTGAAAGAATGGTTTGGATCTGGTGAGAATTCTTGTACTTTTTCCAGGATGGCTTCTGGGTCAAAGAAAATTTGAAAGGCCTGCAAGTATTTTATAGGGATGTTCGTACTGCAGTGTTTTTGAACATCCTGTAGTTTGTGACAGTATCCTGATGAGAGGTGTTAACTGTAGTAATTGTGATTGAGGAAAGCATGTAAGCAGTGATAACATAAATATCCATGATTTTTATGTACAGGAAATGGTTTTGGTAATGCAGTAAATCGATCCTTCGTCGTGTTGCTTTGGGGGAGATCAACATGGGATAGACGACACATTGCTTATTACACGCTTTTTTATCAGTGAGTCCAAACACGCTAAAGGAGAATCCCTCGTTGAGCGCTTCCAGCTAAGGAACGTCTATAACTGATGCTGGAAAGGTGATGACGCTGCTTTGACGTACTTGGGGTCACAACGAAAAAATCTAGCGTTGTAGATCTTATTGTGGCTCTATCGTTATATAATGCATTATTGTGTTTGACAGCGCAAAGTCTCCACGTGAGCATTCTTTTGATGCCACTATTTCGTACTCGGACCCTTCATTGCCATATCTCCAACTATTTCGGTAAGCTGTATTTCCATAAAAAGATAAAAGTGACTCCGATAGTCGCCCACTTGTTTCCAGTTCCAGAAGTTGCCAAACGATTTGTAGGAAATATCAGATAGGCCTTAAATGACGACGAATATTTGGACGATGCTGCAACTACGATTGTGCAGCAATTTACCGTGTTTTTGCAGAGAGAATGGGACATATATCACGCTGTTTCTGATGCAGAGTTTGGCCACGTATTTTTCTGTCGCTACTTCGTTTTTGGCTGTGGGTGAATAGTCCGTCACTACCATTTTAGCTCCGCTGACACGATGGGAGTTCCCATAACTGTTCTACCCGTTGTAGATAATTTAGTGCTTTAAAACGAGTTGAGCTGGAAATAATAGATTGCTTGTGTGTTATCTGTGATCGGCCACGTAGCAGGAAGTCCATACAGCTTCTGGTTTTTTCATCATTACCGTTCTCTTCAAACTAATTTGATTATGATTGATATCCACATAAGAGAAGTAACTCGAGCTTTTGACGCGAAATCCTTCTGCGCTTTGAACTCCGTGACGGGAGATTATTTTCCACTCGCATGTCAATCGATCCAGAGGAAACAATCTGAAGTTACAATGTGATTGACCATGGTCGCTATTGTGTTAACAAAAATAAAAAAAACGAAACGCAAAAATAATAACATTCATATAACACCGTGTCGTACGTTCCAGTCGAAGTCAGTCTGTCACCACATTATAAGAAATACATCGTGGTGAATTCTACACATAAAAGATTAGCCTCGGCGAGGCTGAGGGCCACAACACTCATGGGACCTGATCAGATCATTTATGTCGACAAACATAAAGCTGAGCAAAAAGGTTTCGTTCTGAACTTTTCCGCGTCACACCTACTGTCTAAACAAGTAGGATTTAACGGAGATCTGATAGCATGGACCTCTGGATCGTTACTGTCAGGATTATTCAGACTCAGAAAAAAGGACTCAGCTGCCGAGAAGCAGGAGCTGCAAAGGCATGAGGGTAATAAAGTATTAAGCAAACTTCGATATGTAGAACTTCTTACGATCCAACTTTTCATATTTTAGAGATGTCTTTTCTAATGATCAACTTACTGAACAAATCACCCCCGACTAGATCTGCATCACTAACCTGCAAAAGTACTACGATGACATGGAGCTATGGGTCGCCATCGTCAACAGTCCTCATTTGAGTATTTCGATTCGTTTTGCTTACCTTCTCCCGATGAAGTCGTGCAATAGCTCATAACAGCGCATTAGGGAGCTGTGTATAACTCGTTACAACTTCAAAACGTCGACGATAGCATCTTTGGATGGTACTGAATTGACTAGATCCAAGAAAGACAGAAGGAACATTCTCCCGTTAAAGTTGTTTTATAACTTTCAAAATAATATCCACTCCTCATATAACCATCATGATCTCATGTTGTCTTAAATGCAAAGCCAAAAACGGATTTTTCGATTCAGATGAGGTAGTCTCTAAAATCGTCAACATATGATCAAGTCGAGATGTGCTGTGTGTGGTTCTTAAAAAGCACATATTGTCACCTGTAAAGGTTAATGTCACGACTTTATATGAAAATGTACAATTTCTTGCACTGCCAGCTCGATATGAGCTGTGAGGACCTCCGCGTGGAAAGAAATCTGCGTGGATTAGGACATCAACAAATTCTATAAGGACTCATGGATGTTCATGCCCTCATTGGAAAATTTCCTAAACCTAGAGGTGGATGGACGTTATCAGGTCATAAATATACAGGGCCATGGAATCACTTAGAACAACAACTGGATGAAAACGATCAGCCACTGCCAGGGATGGATCCCCACAACTGTGTCGATGTTATCGCGAAGCATCACGATATTTGTGCAGAGATCGTCCCGAGGATAATGTGGGATGCTGCGATCAAGTCATGCCGAGGGACTTAAAAGAACTCAAGCCTAAACAGATAGAAAACGCGTAGATTGAGCTCTCATGCGTGGCATCTTTTTACTACACAAATGCTCGGTATAGGCGTGAAACGCCCACAAACAATACCAGCACCAGAATTCTGGGCATAGACGTGTCAGAAGAACTGACAATGAAATTGTTGGCAGAGGAACTGCATAATCCTACACGCAAACATTTTCCATGACTCAGAGTCATCGCTGTGGATGTAGACGAGATATGGTCAGCAGATCTCGTTGATATGAGAGAGTATAGCGCGTACACCGATCATTTCCATTATCTCACAACAGTCATCAATATCTTAAATAAATATGCCTGGGTCATTCCTCTCAAACGAACAACAGATCTTGGTATGCATTTTTGTCTATGCTTTTATCTTCCTTGTTAAATTCTGAAAAAAATAAAAGATAAGCAGGATGTTTACTTTACATGAAAGACAGCTAATACAATTGTTTTTTCAGACCTAATCTTTCTTCGCTTACCTCAGATGATAGTTTGACTTGGTCACTACAGGACCAAGATATGGAAGAAGATATATTTTGTAAAGGAAATGTTTTCCTTAATACGCCATCGTGTACAGGCACGGGTTTTTTCCTCAGTTATTTCATTCTTCATATATACAGTCACATCAAATCTTATATACTCAGTCACTTCAAACTTCAATTTCTCAGTCATATAAAACCTCATATATTCTGTTTATAGAAACCTAAAGATAATTTCATTACCCGAATTTATATTTGAGACCTTAGATACTGAATGAAACCTTTTGTCCGAACTTCTCAGCTCGTAAACATGCATCAAAAGTTGAACAGGGGAGAAAATTCAGAGTTGTGCTAACTCATTCACTGTCTTCTTTATCTCCCCTAAATCGTGAAAATGAGATAAGATAAATTCGGATTGCACCAACGAAATAAAGGCGTCAGTAAAAGGCAAATCAGAATAAAATTTATAATAGTCATGCTTTCGACATAGCTAGAAGGAATAATTAAGTTTTGTATACTGAAGGCATTTAATTGCGTTACTGTCCTTGCATTTAATGCAGGTCCACTGGCCAAATTTGATACAGCAATTGCTGTGTTCAGAAATTTGAATTTATAAGTCGATTATTTCGGGATTTTATTTGTTGTGCATATTGAACGTACTGTTTTAGAGTTGTGGTAGGGATCAAAGTTCCAGAACTGTTGATAAATGCTTTTGGTCAATTCCTCACTAATATTAAAAAGCAGTTCAGGTGCGCACGCTAATTTCAGAATTAAACAAAATAAATTTAAGAACAAAACGAGAAATAGGAAAGTAAAACATCTCCAATGTTATTTCAGAAGAAAAGAAAACATAAAAGGAAAGTCAAACAGCAAAACGAGAAGCACATAGAAAGATAAAGAAGAAGCAAATGATTTGATTTTGTTTCAGAAGCGACCAAATATTTAACAAAGGCAGCAAACAAATGCACACATGTATGTCAATGCGCATATCTCTGGGAAATATAATTCTGCTTGGATATCTACATCACTCTGGAATGCACTATAGTGTCCTTGTGACTTGTCTGAAGAAATGTTTGATAAAGACGTTCAAGCGATGAAGTAAGGTAGCTATTTGTAAAATAGTATATACTTTTATTCTTCTAATCATTTATGAAAAGAATATTTTGTTTAAGAACTGGTGCATTTTCTTCATTTGTATTCTATGAAACAATGTGTATGCCAGTAACTTGAACTGGTGCCTTCGAATGGCACAGGTGCGACTTAGATCCTTTGCTATTAAAGGCGAGCAATACTATATTTCTGCTAAAGGACCTATTTATTTTCATCTCTATCCATATCAAATGACACTAATGCATAAGTCCTCCAGGTGCTGCGCCCCGCTATTCTACTAATCAGTCAAGTACATTTTTTCAAGCATGAAAATGAGAAAGTGTGAGTTCGCTTGCCAAAAGCCCATTTTTGAATATGTTACCTGACTTAATCTAAATATTGTAATCTAATAAAACAAATTAAAGTGCATTATATAACAGACGTAAAATTTAAAAAACGGAAATTTAATTGGATCAATGTTTTTAACTCGTGACTCTCACAATTCTCAAATACTTTAAATTATTAAAAGAAGAATAAATGACAGTTATCATGGTGATACATAAGAGCAATTGATTAGAGGCACGCACAGGCTTTTAATATAAGCTTATGGGGGATTCAGTCATAGTGAGTAACTCTTATAAATGGAAGAAAGTATTTTGGTTTTGTTGATTATAGTTTTGAAGCAGCACTTTATGTTTTGCCTTTAATGTAATGCATGGATAATTTCATCGTTTGCCTGAAGAAATATTAGCATAATATAAAATAAATTTTAGAATATCTATAACAAACATAAAACATTATGCATGCACAGAAAGGCAGCAAAGCGTTACATATGTATTGAACACGTTCGAAGCATAGTGTCTGATCATATATAACTCGTTAATATATTCACGCCTGCTTTCACCAATTTCATCAATGCTAAGGTATCTACATGAAAGCTCGAATTCATTCTTGGAATGAAACGGGCACTGTTAACATGTCATTATACATACACCTACGTCCACATATCCATGTTTTATGTCTCTCTTTCTGTCTGTATGTCTGTCTGTATTCGTGCAAGATGAAGACTAATATAGTTCAACAAACAAGCAAATTCATTTATGTCATATAAGATAAACGGCATATCCGCACATAAACAAGCCATATTTTCTCTTACTTCACGCGTGGAATTAGGTTGTAATAAAACAAGTTTAAACCATAACATGATGTCATCGCTTTCTTGTTGTTTTTTTGCGGTTATGCAAGATAAAAAGAAAAATATATTTGTTTCCTGGTTCTACGTCACTTCGGTTCATGACACATATGGGCGTGACATCTAGGGTATATATGTATGTCTATATAGTATATTATCGTGATTATTACTATGTTTAAGGCGATTTATACAGGTTGTTGAAGATTACGAGCGTGAACCTTTGTACAGAGCATAAACATGAGTTTGTTTATGTTGACGGCTATCGTCATGCTAACTGCTAGTGAAGTGCTAACATTGCCTGGTAAGTATTCCAGCAATCAAAGGGTTTATTTTGTTGTTTGTGAGCATTAGATTTTCAAATTATAAGTTACAATTATCATAAGCCAATGGGCCCCTGACCAATCGTAGATAATTTCATCCTCTCGTGTATATTAGTCTTATCTATTAATTTTATTATTTTATATTCGAAACTTACTGATATTGGGAGTGGAATTAATTGAAAGCAAGCTCTGGACAGTGCTTCATTTAGACTTTTAGTCAGCCATCCATATTAAACAAGGAAAAACGGTTTCAAAATCCAAACATCCCTATCAGTCATGTTAAAAATTGTGAAACCAATATTTTACGCTTTTCGCTGAAATGAACTTGTTGCATCTTTCTTATCTTGTATTCTCATTGATTTTATGATTTTAAAAGAATGCGTCCTTTTCTTGATATAGGTGGTCGAGGGAGAATCATTCATTTTTGTCCAACGATAGATTGTATGGACGTATACATCCCACCAGAATGTGTAGAACGAACCTACCTCATTATCGACGGAAAATACTGTAGAGGCTGTGACAGGAATATCTGCCAAAATGGATATCGACCTGTTTAAATGTTTTAAAATCTGTGAAAGTGAGGACATATTAAACTAAATACTAGATATTGGACTTTGAGTGTACATGCTGTCTGAAAAAAAAATATAATTTTCAACTACACATATTACAGCTCCTAAGGCAGATGACACTAAATATATGTAACGATGATTTTATTATAAATAATTACACTTCGCAATTACGACTTTATCATTTTGTGTTTTCACGATATAGATATTAGACATTACTATGGTAACATCCAATATTTCTGAATTGTGGAATGACATAATACCTAAGCTGAAGCAAAGTTATCAGTAAAGAATAATTCAGCAGTTTTCATTTATAAAGCCCCAGACTGACGTAATGCTCAGGCTAAAGAAATACCCAAATAGGAGGTAGATCGAATTGGCTGTGAAACGTTTAATACAGTTGACGATTTCTAAATAAATTTAATAAAGGCAATAATTGATACAGTTGAAATGTTAAAATTTTGCATTTTTTCAGACTTCTTAATAACGAATACTGTAAATATACTGATATAAACATCTCTGGCAGAATCTAAAGCTTGAATTTACATATTATATGCACATTTCGCCAGGGTTCTGTTCTAATGTCAAATGAATATGAGATAAAGTTCAGTAAAGTACAAAGTCAGCATATTTATCAAAATATTTTATTATGCGTGCCTGTTCAAAACCTGTTATTCAAAGAACTAGATGAAGCACATTTCAGTTAACCAACATATGTTACATCCGGGACAAAAATAGTAGTAAATATATCGCAACCACGATTACACTAATGGCAAATACACGGACCCTGTTGATAACGAATGCAATTTTATTAGTAATATCGCAAATTTAGACATTTATTCGTTTTTAACTTCTTCTATTACGAGAATTATCTCTTCATGCAGAGAGAGAGAGAGAGAGAGAGACAGACAGACAGACAGAGAGAGAGAGCAATTGTAACGCAAGTAAAAGACAATAAATTAAATATATTGCTTGGATCAATTTTATTATGCAAATATACTGTTGTGAGAGACCACCTGTAGATAGCGACAAGCAATATCTGTTTGTAGGCAAAATATGTATTTCGATATTGTTTAGAATGACCACATCATATCTATGTTTTTAGGTAAAATATTTATTTCGACATTGTTTAGAATGACCACATCGCAAAAACAGAGACGATCAACAAAGACCTTTATATTATCCTTTGTAAACAGGTACTTGCAGATTACACTGACACCATAAGACCTCTAGCTACTGAAAAATTAGCTGGCCTGTAAGGTAAGCCCCTTTGATCCAAACTGGAAATTATTTTATATCTTACCCAATATATGTTGTTATGTACTTCCTATAAAATCAAATAAACGTTCGAGGACACAAATTGCAAAATATCTTGCTATAGTTGTTCTTCTTTCTTTCTGATTTTGACGTACCAATTCAGATACCCATTTCCAGGATTCCAATTCTAATAGATCCAAAGTTTTATTTTTTTTTCAAAATGGGTCTGAACTCCATTCCAGAGGTATTCAGCCCTTCGGCTTGTATCCTCGCCTATTATGAAAGCTAATAATTATTCTTTGCCATGGATCGATTTATTGCTAGTTTCATGTTTTGTATTATGAATACTATATTTCTTATAAAATTTGTATTTATCCCTTTGCTAAGTTCTGAATTGTTTATTTATCCTGCTATGAAAAGTAAAGTTATTACGTCAAGAAGAAAGAAAAATTGTTTTTATATAGCATGTAAGTATGCTGTGTATTTTTCTTTTCTCATTTATTTGCGTTACCTATGTTCTTGCCGTGTCTTGCGCATTTGAGTTTCTTATGCTTTTATTTTCGGAGGCTCTTATGTGAGTCTTTCTGTCTCTTGATGGGTCATCATAGTACAGCCTATCATCGACCTCACTTCCTAATTATTTGCCTGTTGCATATACAATATGTAGCAGACGTCAGTATAGGCAAATATTTCTGGTCTTTTCGTGTTAATTTTTACAAAAAATTATTCTGTATCATTCTATGGATAAACTCGTCCCATTTTCATAGGGATGAGACCGTTATAGTTTGTGCAAAGTGTGGATTGTTCTGAACGATACAGGTAGGAGAACACCAGAATCGCATAAACAGATAACAAATTACAATGATTTTAGACCTTAAGCAAAACATATGACGCTAACAACCGCTGTAGTGCCGAAGGCATGTAAATCCGCATTGCGATTAGTAACTAAGAATGTTATTGTAAAAGGTTCGCCTTTTTTGTTGATTTTTTTTAGAGTTATTCAAAGTACACAAGCCAGCATGTCATATGTTCACCGTAGTGCAACGGGTACACCCTTTCTTTCAGATTTAATCTTTCTTTGTTGGTCGTGAATTAAGCTCTTGTCTCTAAATAAAACTATTTTGTTTCTGGATTGGCTGATTATGTCTCCTGATTTCATTCATTAGTGCATATACAAAAATGTTCAATATGTACCAGACCGCTACAATGCAATTCATACCTGATAAAAAAGTATTAATTTACTGGTTTATGCATTTCATATCCTATGGTGGCGGATTTCTGCAAATCCACTGTCACTTGTCCGTTTGCAGAACAGGACTTATTCATTCATATGTGTTGGCATAATTATAAATACGTCGTCTTAAAACGACAAATTAGTCAGCCATTGTAAAATCTCAGCAGACATAACCATTTGTTTTTGTCAACTTAATAAGGGGATAATTCGACTAACAGCCATCTTAATGCCAACTTACGCAATTGTGGTTGCATAAATGTTACGTAAACAATTAAATAATAATCATTGATATTTGTCAACATACCTTCATTGATGTTATTGGCAATATAAGAAAGGCAGACGGGATTATGTTGCCGCTGACAAGGTGGCTTTCATCAACATCTGTGAGATGGTGCTTCTCGACAGTTCCTGCTATCTCAAAGATGTCTGGATAACGTCCTTTAAGTCTGTAATGTATCATATTAACATTGCACAGTGGGCAATAACAGAAATTTGTTGTTGGCCTGAAAACATCAGTAAAATTACCGAGCAAAAACGAATATTAATTGCAGAATCGCCAGCGTAGAAATATCTAGTCGCGTCAGATTTTGTAAGGATTACATCTATGATTCAAATCAATTTAATCTGCAATGCTATTAGTGACAGTTAAGAAAACTGAGCTTCGGGATGCATAAACTCACAAGGTTATGTCAATAATTCCGCTTCGACTTTTTATCTCCCATGCCACGATCCCCAGATGACACATGCTAGTTTTATATTTGTTGACCTGGACGAGCTAATGATAGATTCACGCGATGTGATCTTGACATTACAGCTATACTTTAGAGCTCGACCTTATATTTAATACGATCACAATCTTTTATGGACGTCTGATGCCAGTGTATATATTAACCGTTTACATAACATATTAGAGAAATGAGTTGGTGATGTCAACTAGAAATTGTTTGCAGAAGCACCACAGGTGCTCGAGGCATGTATTATAGTGTCGCACCAATTGCCAAACAACTTGCTCTGTAAATCGTTAATAGCATTAAAACGTTGCTGCGGTCGATTGAGAAATATGCGATTGAAAGCGGTTCCATCCAAAGGAGAAGAAAAACGACAATTAGTGACTCGAGCACCGTGGGTAGAACCAAGGAAAACTACCTATCCCTCAACATAAGCAATGCCTGCGCCTGACACTAAGATCATCAATGAAGTTATTAAAAACACCTAGCTGATTATATGAATGCATGCGGCAATGGGAAGCATATTGTGATGGTAGGGCCTGGACACGAGTTTCGAAACCATCCAAAATTATATTAAAAAGAAACCGATATTGAATAACTAGTCACAAAATTGTGTGAACTCTCCGATCCCGCCTTTGACACGGGTGTAACTGTGAAGATCAATCGAAGCAAAAAACTATTTTCAGTATTATATGTACTCGTCAAAATATGCTAATTAACAGGAACGAATTGACTTGGAAGTACTTTATCCCATCATAGGCGTTTTGGAAATCGATGGAAAACTTATAAAAACGATAATTATAATTACCCAGACGGTATAGGATTAGATTTGTTAACAAAGGTATTATGGCGTTGTTTAGTTGTTTGTCATCGATAAAATTAAATCCAATCACGTTTGAGCAAAGTTGACCTGCACTTTGACGCACATGTAACTGAGGTCTTCACAGGCAATGCTGAAGAATTTCCTCTCACCTGTCTCAGCAGTTACAGATGCATTGCTATAATTCTCTTTGATACTTTAGAGTTGTTGCATACGAAAGTAGTCGAGAAAGGGTCATTGTAGCACCATTGGAAAACCCGTAATTGTGCAAAGGTTGTTACTGAATAGCATAATTCAAAATAATATTAATCACTAAGTTAAGGTTAGTCTAACCAAAAGAAGCTTGAAAACAAAAAAGCTCGCAGCCATAAGTGATTGCGGTGTCACATTGATGCTTTCTCCGCAATTGTTAATTGAAATTGTCCGGAAGTGTTTGACAGAAACACAACTTGATCAACTTAGTGCGGATAGTCAAAAGAACACCTCTGCCACATTAACGTTATCCAGATCAGACGAGATGCAAATTCAAACAACTATTTCCATTCCTTGCAACCATTTCAGTGTTATTAGTAGATGAGGTTTCAGCGCTTGCGAAAACCATGTTTGGTGCTGTTGAAACTGCATCCGAGATTGATCTGAGAAGAGCTTTTGATTGAAAACAAAACTTCCATTTTTCGTCTCGTAAACAAATAAACGAATAAAATAAGAAAACGTATATCATTACTGGAGACAACTTGAAAAATACCATCAAGTAGATGTTTTCAACTACTCGGTACAACACTCAAAAGATCTCCCCAATTAAGCAATTTTAATTTACGATGATACCGTAAAGTCAGTCAATCATTATCTATGAGTCTTTATTAGGAATGAATTTGCAATGATTTTACAACAGGTCCTGAAACAAACTGGGTTGCATACATAATAAACCTTCGATATCATTTTTAGGAATCGTATGGGTGTGCACTGCCACTTGAAGTAGTTGATTATTTAACACAGGTAGGACAAATTCTTCTGTAACTGTTTTATTCTACTTTGCTGATATAAATTCGGCTAGATGGACCAATATGGGGACATCCTATTGTTAACGCGTTGCATCTACTTGCAGAAAGCCCAACCAGAATAATTTATTGATTATAGATTGTCACATAGAAAGTATGCTTGAAAGTATACAGAATGGTAACTATTAATATTTATAGACGCTGTTCAGTTCCATGAGGCGTTGATGTGGGTCTGCCAAATCCTCAATGGTCTTGACCGTCTTTTCAAGACAGGTTGCTGTTGATGTCGACCCGGATTATCTTTTGATTTTCAAGATCAAACAATAAAACATAAAACAGATAAGGTTGACATTAAATATATTGCTTGAAATTTCTAGTTGAGAGAACGTGTGCGAAAGAAATTAAACCCGGGGAATTAGAGATGCTGGGATGCCTCTATCAAAACTTTGTTGATACAAATAAAATATCGAAAGTTAACAAATCTAGTTAGGAAATGAGTGAATACACCAATTGATGCTAACGAAGCTGTAATACATGCATTCAAATTCAGTTATATCAGGATCGTGGTTAGTAGCAATAATTTGACATAGAGGTGCACCCAAACTAATGGTTAACAGATCTGGTGACCGATGATAGCAATTTCGTTCGATTTGCTGACGAATAATAACTTTATAATTATGTTATTATAAGAACCTCATAAACACTGAATACATTTGTTATTATTACTTATAAAGAAATCAATACTTGGGACCATCTCATTGTACCTATGCCACCTTGAAGACAGCTTGAAATCATTGCAGTAGTAAGCGAAAAAGGCTCAATCGTTCACTGCACAGCCACGAATACAAATACTAATGGGTTGTATCTACAACGTTGAGGTGAATCACACTAACAAATCCATCCCGGTTGCATTCCCCGCTATGTTAAATCAACATTGACTCAAGAGCGTTCTTGTTCATGTAGTAATTCATGTGTAAATATACGTTCAATCTTTTCATAAAGAAAACCTGTGACGCAAACACCATACAATTGCCGGTGGCATAAATATTCTCCAAGTACATATTTTATTTGATGCATGACAGTTGTACAAGCAAAATAAAAGGGCAAATGGATAGAGGTGCGTTTTTGTTATACATAATCAGGACATCCTGTTACAAAATGTATACTTTGTTATCACATTATTAGAGAAGTAGTATGATATTCCCACTATGTTATCTAACTGAGGAAACAATTGAAGCGGAACAACAGCTGCAAGATGAAATCATCATGAAAACCTTGTTACTCGTTAAATACTGGTCAATGTGCAATGTTGTAGATGCTTTTTATTGGTACTCCTATTGGATTTGTTGTCAAAGATGTATCAGTCGTAATTTGCGTGAATGGCATAGCTGGTAAAATAGTTTCGATACGATTACAATAAGGATTGCATGGCATGTTTATTCGGAACTTCTCGCAACGGTAGAAAGTAGTACAGTTATTGTGGGTATTCTACCTTCTTTAACTCTTGAATTTATTCCTTGAAAACATGCACAAACATGATTGGAGAGAGAGAGAGAGAGAGAGAGAGAGAGAGAGAGAGAGAGAGAGAGAGAGAGAGAGAGAGAGAGAGAGAGAGAGAGAGAGAGAGAGAGAGAGAGAGCGCTTTTTGTATATAGCTATGATAACAGTTCTGTCCTAAAGCTTTTTTACATTAGATGTTTATCAGGGCGTAACGAGTGAGTAATATTAATATTATTTTCTCACCTATAAGACTATACACATTCCTAGAATATTTTAAGCAAAACAAAATTAGTTTACCTCTGTAATAAAAAAGTATCCGCCCCTTCTCTCTCTCTCTCTCTCTCTCTCTCTCTCTCTCTCTCTCTCTCTCTCTCTCTCTCTCTATATATATATATATATATATATATATATATATATATATATATATATATATATATATATATAAACCAGAAACACTGGCAAAAAATAGTACACAACTGGTGCTAAACAGCAAATTCGGAATATATCGATACCATTGTCGTGGGCACAATACAACAAAGGAACAATTACCACTTACACAAACGAGAACATAACCAAAAAGACAAAACTAAACTATACTAATTCTACATTATGTTAGCTTGAAATAGGTAAGGTTAATTACAAAACAAAGGCTAAAGGATGTTGAATGTTTTAGTTATTTATGGGTGGTAGTGGACCTGCCATTTATATTTGTTCCTAAAATTTACAGGGAGCACCTAATCTAATTGTGTGGTGGGTACCTAAGAGCGTTGTGTAATGAATTGATAAATGTAAATGGATAATTAATTTAGAGAATATGTGTTTATGTGTTTTATGTGTTTGTTTTTCTTAATATATATATATATATATATATATATATATATATATATATATATATATATATATATATATATATATATATATATATATATATCAATGGGTTTTGCAGTTTGAGGTTTGGTTATCTGTAAGTTGCCTAATAAATGTCTAGTGTTTACATGGTGGTAAGTGTCTTTTTCCTTTACAGATCTTTTATAATTTATTTTTAAAGAGTTAAAACGTCCCTGCATACATTTTCTTTCTCTAGCTCCTCGTCAAAGTTAAGTTTGTAATAGTTTCCTCTCTTCTGGTCCCATATTCTGTTGTTTTTGTATAGTTCCTTATGGCTTTATCTATGGTCTTAGATTTCTTTTCCCTATTGTCCATTCGATAAAGTATGTTATCATAACGTTTCGTATTTGTGTTACTCTGTCACCACGAATGTTTTGATGGATTTGTTTCTGTAGTTTCTCTTGTACTTCCTTTTCTTGTTGTTGTTGTTGATTTTGTGGTTTCTCTTGACGTTCTGTCTGTTGTTGTTTCTGTGCTTTATATTTTGTTTCATTTCGTTGTTGCTGTTGTTTCTCTTTTCTAGTCCATTTTTGTGTTCTTGGGCATGTTGATAATTTTGCAATTGTTTCTCCTCTTGTTCTTCCTTCTGTCTCTATGTTTGTTGTTTTTATTTACTCTGTTTAAAATATTCATTTAGTTTATTAATGTGGGTTTTCCCTTGTTTTATTTCTTGCTCTTGCGGTTGGACATTTTTTTCCCACATTTATTGCATTTCTTCTGATGTATGCACCCCCTATACAAAGTCTTTACCAGAAAACCATGCAGAAAAAATACTTTTTTTCATCGTCTTGATCTTGTATTTTTCTACTTCAAGGATCCTTATTACATTTTTATGGGTAGACAGGATGAATATCCATTCTGGCATTTGTAGCCTTGATGGAACTTTCTTTTCGAAGCGCTAGACTGTCATCTCTAATGGGATTTCCAAAAGTATATCTAATATATGCAGTTCTTCTGTTTTCTTGACTTTTGTCATGATGGTTGTTCGCTCTTTAACTATTGCTGTTTCTCCTCCTATTGATAGTTTTCCAAGTGATAATATTTGTTGGGCTCCCACAGGCCTCAAGATAGATCCTCTTTCCCCTTTCCTATTCAGAGCTTCTGCTAATTTGGTGAAATCTCCATTTTTCACATCTAGCGCAACCATTACCTTTAACATTGTTGGCCATCTTTCCAATAATATTTCAGATGGACCCATAACACAATTCATTTTACTATATATTCTCTACATTTGTTTCTCATCACAGAACTTTCCATTGTGTAACAATCAATGCAAGTCATATGTTAATCTAAACTATCTTCATAGATGCCTTTACGTTGAAGTTCTTGTCATAGGTCCGCTAATATGTTTTGAGAGGCTGGACTGTAAACAAAGCAACTTGCAATGAAACACATATTTCTCTTACTGATTAACGCCAAGGTCTTTTTACCCACTGTGCACTGCCGCCGAAATACACACAAACAGCCATGGTCTATGAGTGGCCAAGTGGTCTAAAGAGCTCGCCGTTACAGATCACTGCAAGCTTACCTCTGTCTGTGTGGGTTCGAGTCTCGGGCTTGGCCAATGTGGATATGTTAGGAAGCTTGCCGACAGCTTCTCGTGAGTCGGTAGTTCTCTCGGGTTTTCTCGGGTTCTTCCTCCACCATGTATACTGGCCGCCATATATAGCTTATCTTGTGCTGAAAAAATGGCGTTAAACCATATAGCACCACCACCAACATCACCACATAGACAACCACACAAAATGCTCATATTCTCAAGAATAAACAATTACCTTTAAATCACTACCAAAAATGAATAACTATAACTCTTATATCACCAATAAAGTAAGAAAATAAAAACTGTTCTAAAATAGACTATAACTACATTCGTATTGAACAGGAAGTACTAACTGTGACCAGATTAAGGTCAATCTTCTATATCTCCTTCATTCATGAGCATTGTAAGATAGGTCCTTCACTTGTCTCTATTCTGTTTTATTCTGTTTTATTTTAAAATGCTTTTCTCAGCTTCGACAGTCTGTTTATCGACCTTTCCGTACGTGCAGAACCATGAACACAATTCTTAGTTTGTCTACAAAATTATGTTTAAATATTCTAGATTAGTTATATCTGACGTTCAATTCCTGCATACTTGCACTGAGTTCTATAAAACTGTTTTCATACATTGGCGGGGGGGATTCCTCATTCCTCGTGAAGACCATTTGAGTCGACCCCCTCCCTAACTTTATGATTACCGGAAGGCAAACATATTATTAAGTTACCCGAAGGCTTTTGTGCTTGATAGAGTGTTATGTTCTTTACAGTTAATGTTTCTGCATTTTTCTTTGCTTAAAATATATAATGGCTTGATTTGTTAGGTGTTGTTCATTTGGATCTTCTATATTTTAGAAAATGTTGTATAATTAGGATTGATCGTCTATGTCTTGTATTTTGTACTCTGTTTCTCCGAGCTCTTCATCATAGGTTATTTTGTATCTTTCTCTGATCTTTCTTTCTTTCACTTTCTTCAGAAGTTGTTTCTGATTGGTCGCTGTGGAGTTTTTGATTTAGGGCTCTTCAGACTTTCCTTTTTCTTCTCTTATTTTCATTTGTCTGTCCTACTTGTTCTGTTCTTGCGGAATGTTCAGTGTTTTGTTCTATAGCTTGTTTTCCTTTCTTTTCTTGTTGTCTTTGTTGTCCCTATGTTTGTGCTTCTTTTCTTGTATATCTCTAAGGATATGTTTGTTGTTGTTCATTGTACCTTTGTATGATTTGTCGTTGCTTTGTCTGGTTCTTTTGTTCTTTCTGTTGTTCTTATATTCCTTCGTTTTAGCTTATGCTTCTTGTTGGTCGTTTTGCTTTTTTGTAATAGATCTTGTTTTCCTTTTCCTCTGTTCCATTGTTTAGTTACGAGTACATTTCCTTTCTTTTTAGTCTCTTCTTCATCGTTCAGCCTGGGAGATAAGCTAATTTGCTGTTTGTGTTGTTCTTTATTTTTGTTCCTGAATTGTTGGGTAATTTTGGGTGTGTGTCCAATGTTACTACATTTTGTACATTTCCTGTTATATACACATATATGCTTTGACGAGGAATCTTTGTAGACAATTTTCTTCATTGTCATAATTTTTCTTTCTTTATTTGTAGGAATCTAATTCCATTCTTAATTTGTAATCTAGGGTGTGTGCACATTCTTGTTTTCGTGACCTTGGTCTGAAACTTCTCAATTTTTTCAACAGTTGCTTTTAATGGTATAATTGGAATATCTGCTAAGTGTAGTTCATCTGCTCGTTTCTTGATTTTCCGCAAAAATGGTGCTGGTATGTTTTTTGATAACGGTTTACCCTCCAATCTTCATTTTCCATCGGGGAGTATTGGTGTATTTCCCTTCGGTCGTAATATGTATCTATCTTCCCCTTTTCTGTTTAGCACCACCTTCAGCGGGATAGAATCTTTGTCTTGTACTTCCACTGCTACCAAAACTTTTCTTATACTGGGTCTTTTAACTGCAGCTATATCCCTCATATTTATTTCTTGGTTACCTTACTTGCATGAACACTCCAAAAAGGAACCTTAAATATTTTCCACTCACTTTGTGTCGAAATGTTTCATTTCCGAGAGCTCTCTATATTTTCATGTTCTTGATATTCTCGTGCAATCCGTGCAGTTCACCACAAATATTGCTGAAATTATGTAATGTTTCTATAATTCATTTTTACGTATGCTATTCCATGATTCTATAAACTCTCTGGTAGTTTTAGTAATAGTCCTTCGTTTCACATTTCATTTCACATGTTCTGGTATCTCCATTGGAGTATCTGTTTGTCTAGACCATTTTGAGATTTAATTCGGAAAAAAAACTATTTGTCAAACAGGAGGTTCAGAATCCTATGGAATTAAGGGCAGTTTGTTTCGTTCGTGCCATGGCAAGGATTTGGGTAAAATCGGAAGTCTTACCTTCTCAAGCATGTGTTTCAGAGTGTTACTTTTTAATGCTAGCAAAGTAATAGAAGCTAGAACAACGGACCTCAACTGAAAGCATTAGTAGGTCAGCAGATATTTGTTTGTGCCGTCTACAAAAGTTTACATCCCGAATATAATATTTTCATCCAGAATCTAATATGTCCACGAGCTAGCTGTATATTAAAACTTGCATGAATTTCTCTTCTATAGTGAAATGGCTTCATTAAGTTTGTGTTACTTAACAACATAATACTAAATTTATCGATTTTTTTTTTGCCATTTGTACATAACATTATTGTTAAAACCATGTGTATGAAAAAGCGAATAAATGGCTGGAAAGTGTGATTTCGGTAACCTGTAGGTTCTTTGTTGCCTATGCGTTGAGGAAAGCCGGTTAGGATTATTTAAGCTGCTGATTTCAAATGTACGCAAGCGGCGAATCCAACAAATTGCTTTAGTTATTTATGTGCTCCATTTTGAGTTATGACCGACCCCAGTCACGATAAAATCATTGAAAGTATGGCCTGGTCAAGATAATATTTCGCCTCTGTGCTCCGTGCTGCTTTATTGATTTGCCATTCTGATCAGTCGAAGATAATCGTAATGTTTAAATTCTGCGTTACTCCAACATGCTTGGATCTGCATACCATGTATATGATGAGGTAGATCATTATTTTCTGTGCTGCATGCATGAAGTATGGCTGTGAATATTTTGCCCTAACTAGCATGTCTCTCAATTTTAGAAGTCTTCCGTATACTAATATATATATATATATATATATATATATATATATATATATATATATATATATATATATATATATATATATATATATATATATATATATATATACAGCATGACTGAGGGATCACTGACACCCTTGAATTATGTAACCGGTTCTATTTACGATTTTATACATTCTAGACGTTTCCGCTCTGTATATAACAAGCACCACACCTTAGTGTACGTCATCTTCAGCTCGCATATATATAAGAGAACACCTGATAGGACAGTACTATTAGCTTAACAAAACTTATATAACAAACATTATTGCTGCTCTAGAACACGACTGAAAAAATATCCCCGAAGCGTCAACGTACGGTGTATACAATGAGGACGCTAATTGTGGTGATCTTTTTTTTCTGCTTCCATGACTATGCGGCTTTACCGGCAGGTAAGAATTCCACTTTGCTTTTATCCTTGAAATAATTCATTTATCACTATAACATATACATTTCCAACTTTGCTGTGCCCATTGCAAATTGAAGTATTCCATTTTAGGTTGGCAGCGTATCCTGAATTTTCGATGTTACCATGCACCTCAAACCGGCATTAATTTAACGTCCGAGAATTCCTGCATTGTGAAAAGAACCTGAACAACGAAAGTAATTACTTACATGTCCTCCTTGGTCGTATTTAAAAAGAAAATAAAACTATATTCTGCATGTACATGACAGGGCAATGCATTTTTAAAAAGAACAGACTTCGATTATTTTTTTTCTAGGTGCGTATCCGAATATCCACCCATTCAGACTCGCACAATTTACTATGCAGGGATAATAGTTATCAAGGATTATATAACTTTGTAGCCTCAAGGTCATTTTTTAGTACTTGATATATATGGCGACTAATATATTTGGTGGATGAACAACCGATGAAGAGTTCAGGAAGAATGACCGATCCACAGATGATGGCAAACTTTCTTTAGCGAAACTAGATGCGAGTGATCTGTGCAGGCTAGCCCCTTACACCACTCAGCCAATAGTGGCCCCAGTTGTGTATATCAATGAGGAGACAAAAAACAAGGGCACATATTTGTAAAAATATTTAATCTTACGCATTTCATCTGGTATTCGATACGGTATTTCATAAAAATTTCCATGACGCTCACGAAGACTGAACTATTTTTCCCACTGTAGTCTATGCGTCAAGAATCATACCTCAATAAATCCATGCTGGATCTAAATTACATTCGCACTGTAGATATTTATTTTTAAAAAGTGTTTCCAAAACAGAATGGAATACGGTGTGTAATAAACAAAAATAGGCACGTGTTTGAGTTTTATTTTCGAGTTAGGAGAGAGGACCCTTTTGATATTGCACATGAATGCATTTCTACCTAACGATAAATCGTACTTTTCATTCTAAATGACCAAAAACGTGTCTGTTTTTTAAATATATAATTCATTACGTAGACAATTTTTGGTACATGTTTGATCACTCAAACAATTTTTACCAGATATCAATTAAAAATGAAAAACAGAAAAACATGAATATCATTTGGATGGAAATCCAAAAAACCTTTGTATTAGAATTATGCATCTATAGTCTGTAGTTATGCTTGTGACGTTGATTGTGATGAAGTTGTCAGTTTAATAGATATGGGTTCCTCATTACAAAATTTTAATAACAGTATAACTATTTGTCTACTTACGTTACAGATTTGCTATAAAATATTATGTTTCTTATCCTATATATGAATACAGAGACGGCCATTTTCCCCTGTCCGGATATAGCTTGCCTTGCTATTTATATTCCTCCGGAGTGCTACGTACCTTCCTATTCTACCTACAGAGGAAAGATTTGCTTATCGTGTCCCGGGAATAAATGTCCAAATGGATATCCAGTAACGGAAATCTAGAATGCATAGTGGTGGTAAGTACGTAGGTACGTACGTACCTATGTATGTATGTATGTATGTATGTATGTATGTATGTATGTATGTATGTATGTATGTATGTATGTATGTATGTATGTATGTATGTATGTATGTATGTATGTATGTATGTACGTACGTACGTACGTACGTACGTACGTACGTACGTATGTATGTATGTATGTATGTATGTATGTATGTATGTATGTATCCCATCTCTCTCTGTATATATATATATATATATATATATATATATATATATATATATATATATATATATATATATATATATATATATATATATATATATATATATATATCTTTCCTTCTTTATTTCTTTCTTTGTCTATGTACTGACCTTCCTGCATAAAGGTCGAACGTAGTAAGTACGTTTACTAAACCTAACGTTTATACCGTAAAGAAGCAGAAGACATTTATCGAACTTAAAGATTATTGAAGTGACATAATTAATGATGTTAGGTGCGTGTCTGGTTCCCTGAATCGAATACGAATAGTGGAGTGCAACGCATGAAATATATGTTGCAGTAAACCAGACTTCTAGGTACTGCCATTTTCATCGTAAAATGAGTTATATGAAAGCTAAATGCATTGATTTAAGGGCAGTTGTTGTTATTGTCTCACAAGAAAGGATAAAAATTTCATGAACTGAATTTAGAGTTAACACCGTAGTAATCAGCTGAAACTATTGTTCTACAAATCTTTTTTTGTGCTGAATTAATTTGCTCTGCCGCATACATGACTCTATATGAAAAGATGAAATATGGGTGATGGAGGAAACAATATCAATCTGTATGAGACTAAAAATGAATGTGTGTGATCTTATAGGCGGGATATAGCATGTGTGATCTTATAGGCGGGATATAAGATGTGTGATCTTATAGGCGGGATATACATCTACTGAATGAATTAGCATCTGACCTTACATTATGATTTTTACAAATTTTTCAGAAGAAAGATGGTGACAGATTGGACAGCATGCCATTTGTTCCTGATAATATGGATGGTTCTGTGTCGAAAACAATTTTTTTAAATCCAGAAATCTCGATGTAATAATGACATCATCAATGACATCACTTTTTTCAAGATAACAATTACTGATCGTGAAATAAAGTAATGGAAGAATCATTAAGATTAATTTAGACTTATTGAGACTGAAGAAGCTTCCATTATGACCCTATTTGACACCAACAATCATTTAGGTCTGAACGCATGAAAAACGAGATATAATAGTACTTCATCTTTTATGAGTTATCTATAAGATATTTTAAACATATACCCAGAGTTGCTTACATTGTTTTGTAGTTCTTATTGCAATAAAAATCGAAAAATCTGTTACATCACCACATTGTGAAGACGTTTCTAAACAAATAAACTATATTCGACTTTCATTTTCGCTATGTTTATCGTTCGTACTACTTTGAGGAAACGTAATAGAAAGAAAAATATTGTATTTGATAAATGAAACTTATGAAAATGATCAACTAATTTCAATCTTTAGCTCTTTCTCTCAGACAGAAAATTGCAGATTCGAATGGGGTCCACCCTCTCTGATATGCACGAGCCCCAGGACAGTATTTATCTGTGACGCTTTTCAATATCATAATCAATAGCATCAACAAGGGTTTTGTTCCTGGTCTGGATCGCTCCTTATGCGTTCATTATTGTTTAAGATTTTATTTGATTTAAGATCAAATCACATACATGCAGTGAGAGGCAACTACAGCAAAATATCAATAAGATCCGAAATTGGACCAGTACTAAAAGTTTCAAATTCTCGAAATTTAAAACGGTATATGCATTTCAGTCAGGTACGAAGACAGCATGATGAACATAAACTCACGCTGGACGGAACACCTATTCCAGTTGTTAAGGAAACAAAGTGTTTAGGCTTTATCTTCGATAGAAAACTGACTTTTATTCCACACCTAAAGAGCTTGAAAGTTAAATGCTTGAAAACTCCAGATTTATGTAAAGTAGTAGCGCACACTGAGGAGAGATTATAGCTATATAAGAATAAATATAAAGTAACCATGATAACTTTGGGAAAAGATGTGGATTTTATAATTGTAGACTATACATGGAATGCTGCAAAATATGATGTAATTTTGAGACATACATTCCAGTCTTTTCATAACATTACATCAGTCTTTCTGAACAATATAAAAATATTGTGAATCTATATAGTCCACATTTAATATATATTTTGTCAATCCATATAGTACGCGTTTAATAACCTCTTAAGAGACATGTACATTAGGATTATTTTTAAAATTTACGAGTACGAGTGTGCTCATTTAGGTATTTTTGTATGCATCTTTCGACATCTTTTAGGATAAAATGAAATAGCGACTAATTTAGCCTGCCTATGATGTAAATATTTTTTCGATTTTCTATGCGTCAATAATTATAAATAATAATAATAATAATAATAATAATAATAATAATAATAATAATAATAATAATAATAATAATAATAATAATAATAATAATAATAATAATGATAATAATAATAATAAGTAATAATTGTCCTCTTCTATCAACATACAACGCGTAAACATTATAATACTCGCATCACACCAGCCCTTACGCTCGTTGATCGAAATATTTGATTATTAATGATAAAGGACAAGAATCGTATAATTTAAACCTAGATAACTTCAGACAGGTAAAAATATAATATCAATTTTTATTCTGATTATAATATCTATTTTATTTTTAATTTTATTCTGATATTAATATTTATTCAGAACCAGATTGTAATATTTATATTCATACTGAATATAATATTGATTTTTTGTTCTGAATCAGAATATAACATTTATTTCTATTCTGAGAATAATATTCATATTTTATGTTTGTTCTGGATCAGGTTATTTTTACGCTTATCAAATTTATGGAAAGAATTTGCATACTTTAGAAATCTGATCTCTATGACACACATTCGTAATAATATGTTATCGCTTCAGCTCATTTAATTATTCTTGCGTAAACAAAGATTTTTCATCGCCGTATTCATCAATAAGTATATTAACACTAAATTTGTCTGTGTGGAGGAGTGTCAAGATGGTTCTGACGGCACATTCGACTACTTTTTTTGTTGTATAAGAAACTCTCACATGTTGGTACATATATGATACCACCTAAATAATAGTTTGTGAGAACTTCGAAGAATTTGTTTCTTTATTTTACAAGATCCCGATCCTGGCATTTTACAAACGGTGAAGTTCTTACGAACACACATACAGATTTATTTTTAAAAATTTTCCTCTTAAATTAAGCTAGGAGCCGAGCTGCTCATTAAGTTTCTAATGTATCCATGATAATAACGAATTATGACATCGCAGATAAACCGGAGTAACGGATTTTAATACAATCAAAAATGATGGGGGTGGGTGCTTGAGGTGTAAATGTATATAAAATGTATCTCTACTGGGCCTGACTGGCATTTTCAATATCTACTTGATAGATGCCGTTGATTCCATTACATACAAGATTGTTTATGTAATGTTTACAAGATGTGGTGATATATAACGATCTCCACCGTATGGATAATTGTTATGTCTTAAAATATTTGCGGTTGGGCTATTTGTCTGCATGCGTCAACGATCTGTGAAAAATATTTGTCATTTTTGTTTTCATTTACGCCTTTTGTCATCTAAGCAAGAACAAGTTCTGGTATAAAAAAAATCTTTGTAATTGTGCTTTGGTTCTTTTATAGCTTTAGAGAAATAACTGTTTTAGTGTTGTATCCAGAAAATTACTGTTTCAATGATAGGTTTATTGATAAACTCCAGATCTGATCGACCATGGTTTATATGTTACATCGTTTCAATAATCTGTTAACAAATATAACAGTTGTAGTATTGTGCGAGGCTGGACAAATTAGTTGTAGATTTTTGCTTACTTTTTGGTGCTCAAGCTTCATTGCGTCTGAAACTGATTAAATATATTTTTCATCGATGACGAATGGGTTTTTTTTATCACTGCCAAATTCATATTTGGTTATTTGGGTCTTAATGTTTGAAGTTTTGTACCATCAGACGCAATAAAGTGAACTCTTTCGTCAGAATATAAACTAACATCCTCCTTCCTCCACGGTTTCATATATAACCATGGAATTATTTTTTGATATTCCGAATACATTATGAACATCGTTTTGTCTGAGAAGTGATAAGAATATTTAGGTTGTGGTATCGTGTTGGTGCTCATGGTTGAACCTGTGGCCATCCTAACACGGTTCTGACCGACGACTAATATATATAAAATGCATAATCTAGAGTAGATATTTATACAGAGGCTGATAATTTGGTTCATGAACAGTGATAGCTATTTTTTGTATTCTTTCCCTGTGATAGATTTAATAATGCGTTGGAATTCATCGTTTATCTGTTCAATTTCATAACTGCCCGTATGTATACTCACAACGATCCATTCTGCTGTTTCATTGGTTTTATCTTTATACGCAAATAACAGCAAATTATTTGCTTGCAACACACATTATGGTTTTCATCACATATTTAGCAAATATGATAAAATGTAATTGTGCTAGTCCTATTTCTTTCTCTTGAATCGCAGTTGGAAAGCTAACGCTGAACTCGAGGAGTTATTTAAACAGGGGGTTTAATATCGTTTCCGTAGACTACGATGATAATATCTGATGGTAGATCTTAATTATTTCTGTGAAATCTCGATCTAATATTATTCCATCTCTGAGATCATTATCGATGATAATTTGGAGTATGCTAGCTTCGCTGCATATTGTCTTTGCAATGAGATTAAGAATACCAGCAATTCCTGTAACAACCGAAACAACAATTCCTATCACTGGTGCTATTATATATGACGGTGACAATGACGGTTGCAGCGATGATATGAGATGCAGAGCATACTATTATATCAGTAACAGTGACACGTCTGCAGTATTTGTATTTTCCTTGAATGTTGTTAAGTATATGTAAATAAATTACTTGTGTGTTTTAAAATTCTAATTTATTTTTAATTTGTTTCATTACATTTTATTGTAATGATTCTTTTCACGGGATTCAAAATTGCTTTTATAAAGTACATTCTGTTTATAAAGAACTTAAAACGATTTCATTAGCATTTTTCTAGCTGACCTCGTTCAGACACTAGATTAAACCGAAGTTTAAATAATTGGTCAGTATCAAGGTTATAAATACCCAACTCGCGTGATCACCTTGTATAATTAACGTTTCTTATTATTGGATATTCAATAAGAATATCTGGGTGCATGTGTCGAGTGCCTTTTGCATAGTGATTATGTGACCTATCGTAGGTGTCGAAATGACGTTTGAGTGTGGTTTAATTCTCAATATCACTGTTTATTCTAATTGATCGTAAAAGTACCTTCAAGAGCTCAGAAATATTTTCTGTTGATGTCAATACTGAGTTATTTGTTATTTAAGAATGATTTGTATTCTCTGGAAAATAAGTGTTTTGTTATCAAAGCTTTAAAAAAGATTTTCAGTGCAAATTATACAGAATGCTAAAGTCGAAATATTCTATTGCGATTCATAAAATTCAACTTGGATTTTTCGACAAATCAATATTTCAGTCATCTAAAGTCATCTTCCACAATCTTTGAACTCGCCGGTATTCGAACTTTGCTTCATTTAGAACATTTTAGTTATAGGACTTGTGTGTTTCAGTTTTAGGAGTGTCCTTATTTTATTATGTTCACAAACTGTGAGTCCTTTATCATATTTGTACTGTGTTTTCTAGTGAAAAATGAATTTTTGTTAAAATTAACAAAGGTTTTTGGCTTCACTCTTTCTGTGTTACTTTGAAAGAGATTTTTAACATTGTATACTCGTCGATAACATTTGTTAGAGTTGCGTATGCCACGAACACACTTGCTTGTATATTAAACGTCGCGCCGATTTATTCGTTATATACAATGCCAGATTTTAAGTGGGTGGAAGTTTAGCGACTTATTCAAGACGACAAATTAAGTGGGTGGAAGTTTTACGACTTATTCAAGACTACAATAATACAACAAACCTAAGTTTCCTTCCTCGGGTTCCACCACAAATGTTTCCTCGTCATTTTGATCCTGTACTACTAACACAGATCCAGAAGATCCAGTTAGTGGATAAAGCTGTGAAATTGTGGTAGATATTGTAAATGTTGTAGCGCCGAGTACTGAGAACATGTATATGCCTGTAACCTCAGCTCGATGTTTGATGGATTTATTGAGACGTGTTCTTAATGGTTTTCGAAATGATTATGTATTTACTACACCATCTTAAATCATTTTGATATCAGAAAGTTTGCCCTCCATGACTGCTGAATTTCCCAAAAATTCAATAATGGTTCTGTTTGTGCTTCTAAAAAAATTTGTAAACGCGTTTACGTGAGTAGTAGAATCATATTTGAGTGTTCAGTTAACGAATTCATTATTGGGAGGATATTATTGTCAACGTATTTCTTCGTAGCAGCGTCATCGTTTGATTCTGGTTCTCCAAGACCAGTAATTTTATTATTAGCCATATTTAGAGAACCAGTCATTTTATCACCGGCAGATAGAAAACTACCATCGATCTCAATTCTAATCGTGTTGTTGTTGCTGTCTACGTATCGTTTTGTTGCTATATCATCGTCTGATTTCGGTTCTATTATATTAGTAATTGTATTTTTGCTCATGTTGATATCGCCATACGTTACATTTCCAAATTTTCTGATGTGTCCAGCAATTTCTCCCATGAGTATTAAGACTGATTCCAAAGAGATTTTAATTTTGCCGTTTGTTGCAAACACTATTAAGTTATAATCGGTCGCGCCTGGAACTTTTATAATAATATCTGTCAACTGGCTATTATTTATTTGTTTATCCTGAAACACACCGACTTCGTTTTGGTCCATATTTGCGAGATTTAAAAGAATAGCATGCTCGTCCTTGACCTGGTCATCGGTTGCATATTTAAATATGTTGCCTTGAGGTTTACCTCGCAGAGATCTTTGGTAAATATCTACCATTATATATTCACTAATGCCAGGTTAAAATGTTGGATAACGTAATATACTTGTGCACTTTATGAAGCGGTTGTGTTAACGATGATACAGCGTCCAGTACAGCAAGTAACAAACATCCACATAATGGCGGATCGGTTATTGTCTGTGTTGGTTATGTTGAATAGTGCTTTGAACACTTCTAATATATTTTAAAATTTCGTTTGGTGGTGTAAACCCAAGCAAAGTAATTTTACTGGCTGAGGTTTTTGTCGTCTAAGTCATGCTAGTCTATCATTGATTCCTAAGGATGTTTTACCAACAACAACCCAAAAGTACCAATACTTTTATCACAAACAACGTCAATAGCTTTCATTCCCAGTTGCTTTGCAATGGTTGTGTTTTGGGAGCAATACTTCTGCATAGATCCTGAATAACATCAACGAGTCCATCACATTAGATGGCTTTATACGTAGGTAATCGTGAATAGATCACCCTGGCCATAAAAGGTCAACGTTGATTATTATGTATAATCGTCTTATTTTCTTGTCACTTATCTAATTTCATACCCTCAATCATCAACCATTTCATCGTCAGGGTAATCATCAACGATTTCAACAATGAGGGACCGATAAACATTTAATGTCCATTATACCGCCTTTAAATAATTTCTAATAAATAGCGGCTGTTTCATTAATGATTTCTGGGGAACTATTACCGGATCGTTTTCTGTCAATCAGAATTTTTAGTCCGTCCACGTCGGCAAGCACTTTGCAGGAGCATGGGGTAATAAGGCCACCACCCCTGGTTCCCGAACCCAAACCACTTATACTTTTTCATTCTTCAAAACGATGTGGTCTGAATAGCGATTTTTCTGGCGATAATATATCTTTGGGTAATGGTGCTCTTTTAACCTCTTTGACTTGATTCGCAACGTTTTCAATTTCATCCTCATATTCGTCATTGATTCTAGATATACGACGAGACTTTCGAAATACAAAAAGAAACCAAATTATTTCTGAAACACTGGCGGTGTCTGGATCTAATAATTTATCACGATATGGATATTCCTGTTGCGGCAAGCGCTGTAGTTTTCTCTCTAATTATTATATGACCTTCTTCGGTAAATCATGCTGGTGGTTTTGGGTTTCGTTTTGGCGTAACAAATCTCATATCACCGACCTCTTCATGAACATTGTTAATATTTTCAATTACTTGTATTTCATTTTGTATTTGTGGTTGAAGAGCACCTACTTCATATTTCAATTGGAAATCCTCTTAGAACCTTCCCTTTTTGTTTTGCCGTTTTTATCGTTGATATAGCTGTATATATTAATGGAAATGGAAACAAGAGCTTATCATTGGGTTTTGTAACCAGTTTAAATAACTATTGTGAACATTCTGTAAATTCCACCTGAGACTCCATAACGCACTTGTAATTTTTGCTTGACAGAATCATGGACTGGAAGATACTTTTTAATTGCCTCTATTCACTGTTGAACTAGTTCAGATATGTGAAATTCCATGGTTAGTGTTACTATTGATATAATAATGATTTAATTACACTAACAGGAAAGGGACGACATCGAGTGAGTGTAAGGGTACGTAAACGAAAACGCATTAAAAAATACAAACGTCAATTATCAAGAAACAAAATGAGCTAACCAAATTAGATTAGTCTCGGTTGATAAACGCTTCGGTTTGGCGTTATTGACTTTGTATTTTCGTTTCCGTAGGAATCTTTACTTACAGAAAAGAACTCTTCAAAGAGTTGTCTGTTAACCCTTCCTACTACGGTATCCGTCTTTCTCAACGCTTTATCAGTTCATAATGTACGTGATATATAACGTCTTAAAATATTTGTGTATTACAAAAGTTTAAGGAGCTTGTGTACGTCTGGGTGTGCGCGTGTTTGTTTTGCAGCTGTCCGATACGGCTGCGTGCCTTTATTGCGATCTTTCAATAGTCTGTATGCAGTTTGTTATTAATTTCAGTTTCTTTGTATCCGAAAATTGCAAGATGAATATATAAGTATAAGTATGAATAAAGTAACATACTGTTGTTTCAACAACTAGTTTGCTATTTGTGGTTACTTCGACGCTAAGCAAAAAGAGTAATTGAAGATTGTCGATAAGGATGAGCAGGATATCGTTTATGATGACGGCGACGACTATGACTGTTACTACTACTTTTGCCATCCTCCTCTTCTTCCTTCTCCAATAACTCCTATATATAATCTCTCTCTCTCTCTCTCTCTCTCTCTCTCTCTCTCTCTCTCTCTCTCTCTCTCTCTCTCTCTCTCTCTCTCTCTCTCTCTCTCTCTCTCTCTCTCTCTCAGTACTGTACAATCTGTGTTTCGATCGTGCCATGGCAAGGATTTGGGTAAAATCGGAAGACTTTCCTTCTGAAGCATGTGTTTCAGAGTGTTACTTATTAATGCTAGCACCGTAATAGAAGCTAGAACAACTGACCTCAACTAAAAGCATTAGTAGGTCAGCAGATATTTGTTTATGCCGTCTACAAAAGTGTACATTCCAAATATAATAGTTTCATCCTGGATCTAATATGTCCACGAGGTAGCTGTATATTAAACCTTGCATGCATTTCTCTTCTACAGTGAAATTGCTTCAAATATGTGTATTTTTTAAGAGCATAATGCATCCCTTTTACTAAATTTATCGAATTTTTTTGACATTTGTACATAACATTATTGTTAAACCATGTGTATGAAAAAGCGAATAAATGGCTGAAAAGTGTGATTTCGGTAAACTGTAAGTTCTTTTCTACCTATGCGTTGAGGAAAGCCGGTTAGGATTATTTAAGCCGCTGGTTTCAAATGTACGCGAATCCAACAAGTTGCTTTAGTTTTCATATTTATGTGCTCCATTTTCAGTTATGACCGACCCCAGTCACGATAAAATCATTGAAAGTATGGCCTGGACAAGATAATATTTCGCCTCTGTGCTCCTTGCTGCTTTATTGATTTGACATTCTGATCAGTCGAAGATAGTCGTAATGTTTAAATTCTGCGTTACTCCAAAATGCTTGGATCTGCATACCATGTATATGATGAGGTAGATCATATGTTATGTGCTGCATGCATGTATTATGGCTGTGAATATTTTGCCCTGACTAGCATGTCTCCCAATGTTAGACGTCTTCCGTTTACTAATATATATATATATATATATATATATATATATATATATATATATATATATATATATATATATATATATATATATATATATATATATATATATACAGACGCAGCATGACTGGGAGATCACTGACCCCCTTGAATTATGTAACTGGTTCTATTTACGATTTTATATGTTCTAGACGTTTCCGCTCTGTATATAACAAGCACCACACCTTAGTGTACGTCATCTTCAGCTCGCGTATATATAAGAGAACACCTGATAGGACAGTATTATTAACTTAACAAAACTTATATAACAAACATTGTTGCTGCTCTAGAGTACGACTGAAAAAATATCCCGGAAACGTCAACGTACGGTTTATCCAATGAGGACATCAATTGTGGTGATCTTTATTTTCTGCTTCCATGCCTATGCGGCTTTACCGGCAGGTAAGAATTTTACTTTACTTTTATCTTTGAAATAATTAATTCATCACTATAACATATACATTTCCAACTTTGCTGTGCATATTGCATTTTGAAGCGTCCCACTTTAGGTTGGCAGCGTATCCTGAATTTTCGATGTTACCATGCACCTCAAACCTGCATTAAGTTAACGTCTGAGAATTCCTGCATTGTGAGAAGAAGCTGAACAACGAAAGTAATTTCTTACATGTCCTCGTTGGTCGTATTTTTTTTTTTTAAAAAAAACTATATTCTGAATGTACATGACAGGGCAATGCATTTTTAAAAAGAACAGACTTCGATTTTTTTTTTCAGGCGCGTATCCGAATATTCATCCATTTAAACTTGCACAAGTTACTATGCAGGGATAATACAGTTGTCAAGGATTATATGACTTTGTAGGCTCAAGGTCATTTTTCAGTATATGATATATATGGCGTCTAATATATTTGGTGGATGAACAACCGATGTAGAGCTAAGGAAGAATGACCGACCCACAGATGATGGCAAGCTTTCTCTAGCGACACTAGATGCGAGTGATCTGTGCAGGCTAGCCCCTTACACCACTCAGCCAATAGTGGCCCCAGTTGTTAGGGTTAATATATTGTGTATATCAATGAGGGGACACAAAACAAGGGCATATATTTGTAAAAATATTTAATCTTACGCATTTCATCCGGTATTCGATACGGTATTTCATAAGGATTTCCATGACGCTCACGAAGACTGGAACTATTCATCCCACTGTAGTCCATGCGTCAAGAATCATACCTCAATAAATCCCTGCTAGGTTTAAATTACAATCGCAATGTAGATATTTATTTTTAAAAAGTGTTTCCAAAACAGAATGGAAGAGGGTGTGTAATAAACAAAAATAGGCATGTGTTTGAGTTTTATTTTTGAGTTAGGAGAGAGGACCCTTTTGATATTGCACATGAATGCATTTCTACCTAACAATAAATCGTACTTTTCATTCTAAATGACGAAAAACGTGTCTGGTTTTAAATATATAATTCATTACGTAGACACTTTTTGGTACATGTTTGATCACTCAAACAATTTTTACCAGATATCAATTAAAAATGAAAAACAACAAAACAAAAATATCATTTGGATGCGAATCCAGAAAACCTTTATATTAGAATCATACATCCATAGTCTGCAATTATGCTAGTGACGTTGATTTTGATGAAGTTGTCAGTTTAATAGATATGGGTTCCTCATTATAAAATTAAAATAACAGTATGACTATTAGTCTACTTACATTAAAGATTTGCTATAAAATATTATATTTGTTATCCTATATATGAATACAGAAATGGCCATTTTCCCCTGTCCGGATATAGCTTGCATTGCTATTGATATTCCTCCGGAGTGCTACGAACCTTCCTATTCTACCTACAGAGGAAAGATTTGCTTATCGTGTCCCCGGAATAAATGTCCAAATGGATATCCAGTAACGGAAATCTAGAATGCATAGTGGTGGTACGTATGTATGTATGTATGCATGCATGTATGTAGGTAGGTAGGTAGGTAGGTAGGTAGGTAGGTAGGTAGGTGTATGTATGTATGTATGTATGTATGTATGTATGTATGTATGTATGTATGTATGTATGTATGTATGTATGTATGTATGTATGTATGTATGTATGTATGTATGTATGTATGTATGCATGCAACCATATATGTATGTATCCCATCTCTCTCTCTGTATATATATATATATATATATATATATATATATATATATATATATATATATATATATTTCCTTCTTTGTTTCTTTCTTTGTCTATGTACTGATCTACCTGCATAAAAGTAATGTAGCACGTTTAATAAACCAAACGTTTATACCGTAAAGAAGCAGAAGACCTTTATCGAACTTAAAGATTATTGAAGTGACATAATTAATGATGTTAGGTACGTGTCTGGTTCCCTGAATCGTATACGAATAGCAGAGTGCAACGCATGGAATTTACGTTGCAGTAAACCAGACTGCTAGGTACTGACATTTTCATCGTAAAATGAGTTATATGAAAGCTAAATGCTTTGATTTAAGGGCAGTTGATGTTATTGTCTCACAAGAAAGGATAAAAATTTAATGAACTGAATTTAGAGTTAACACCGTAGTAATTAGCGGAAAATATTGTTCTACAAATCTTTTTTGTGCTGAATTAATTTGCTCTACCGCATACATGACTCTAGATGAAATATGGGTTATGGAGGAAACAATATCAATCTGTATGAGACTAAAAAATGTGTGTGATCTTATAGGCGGGATATAGGATGTGTGATCTTATAGGCAGGATATAGAATGTGAGATATTATAGGCGGGATATGGGATGTGTGATCTTATAGACGAGATATTGGATATGTGATCTTATAGGCGGGATATACATCTACTGAATGAATTAGCATCTGACCTTACGTTATGATTTTTACAAATTTTTCAGAAGGAATATGGTGACAGATTGGACAGCGTGCCATTTGTTCCTGATAATATGGATGGTTCTGTGTCGAAAACAATTTTTTTAAACCAGAAATCTCAGTATAATAATAATTCCAGGAATGACATCACTGTTTCTTTCAAGATAACAACTACTTATCGTGCAATAAAGTAATGGAACAATCATTAAGATTAATTTAACCTATTGTGAGTGAAGAAGCTTCCATTATGATCCCATTTGGCTCAAGTAGTCATTATGGTTTAAACGCAAGAAAAACGATATATATTAGTACTTCATCTTTGATAAGTTATATATAACATATTCTAAACATATACTCAGAGTTACTTACATTTGTTTTGTACTTCTTACTGCAAAAAAAATCGATAAATCTGCTACATCAAGACATTGTGAAGACGTTTCTAAACAAATAAATTATCTTCTACTTTCATTTTTGCTATGTTTTATCATTCGTTTTACTTTGAGAAAACGTAATAGAAATATGAATATTGTATTTGCTTTACATAAATTGCTTCTAATAATATATTTGCTTTTATGTGTTTTTTTATTATTCGGGCTTTGGCCTTCGTCACTCGAGTAATAGTTTGATGAAGCGCCACTACACGACCTCTATTCAGAGTTCATCATTTCTGAATGGAATCATATGTAGAGATAACCTCATGAATTTGGCCTTATCGTCAACTGAATCGGCACAAAGAGTCCAACATCTGACCAAAGGACATAGACCTCTGTCCAGTATTTTTAAAATAAATAAATAATTTTCTCATGCGATTCATAGAACACTAGCACTCATTGCAAAGGAAACTTATGAAAATGATTTAACTAATTTCAATCTTTAGCTTTTTCTCTCGGACAGAAAATTAAAGGTTCGAATGCGGTCCACTCTCTAATATGCACGAGCCCCAGGACAGTATTTATCTGTGACGCTTTTCAACATCAAAATCAATAGCATCAACAAGGGTTTTGTTCCTTGTCTGGATCGCTCCATATGCGTTGATTATTGTTTAAGATTTAACCGATCAAAGCACATACATGCAGTTGAGAGGCAACTACAACAAAATATCAAAAAGATTCAAAATTGGACCAGTACTAAAAGTTTCAAATTCTCGAAATTTAAAACGGTATATGCATATCAGTCAGGTACGATGACAATATGGTGAACATAAACTCACGCTGGACGGAACACCTTTTCCAGTTGTTAAGGAAACAAAGATTTTAGTTATTATCTTCGATAGAAAACTGACTTTTATTCCACACCTAAAGAACTTGAAAGTTAAATGATTGAAATCTCCAGATTTTCTTAAAGTAGTAGCGCACACTGACGAGTGATTATAGCTATATAAGAATAAATATAAAGTAACCATGATAACTTTGGGAAAAGATGTGGCTTTTATAATTTTAAACCATACATGAAATGCTGCAAAATCTGTCCTAATTTTGAGACATACATTCCAGTCTTTTTCATAACCTTATATCAGTCTTTCTGAACAATATAAAAATATTGTGAATCTATATAGTCCACATTTAATATATATTTTGTCAATCCATACAGTACGCATTTAATAACATCTTAAGAGACGTGTACATTATGATTTTGTTTAAAGTTTACGAGTCCGAGTGTGCTCGCTAAGGTATTTTTGTATGCATCTGTCAACATCTGTTAGGATAAATTGAAATAGCGACTAATTTAGCCTGCCTATGATGTAAATAATTTTTCGATTTTCTTTTCGTCAATAATTATAAATACTACTACTACTAATAATAATAATAATAATAATAATAATAATAATTAATAATAATAATAAGAAGAAGAAATAATTGTCCTCTTCTATCAACATGCAACGCGTAAAAATTATAATACTAGCATCACACCTGCCCTTACGATCGTTGATCGAAATATTTGATTATTAAAGGACAAAAATCGTATAATTTAAACCTTGATAACTTCAGTCAGGTCAAAATATAATATTAATTTTTATTCTAATTGTAATATATATTTTATTTTTAATTTTATTCTGATAATATTTATTCAGAATCAGATTATAATATTTATATCCATACTGAATATAATATTGATCTTTTGTTCTGAATCAGAATATAACATTTATTTCTATTCTGATAATAATATTCATATTTTATTTTTTTTCTGGATCAGGCTATTTTTACGCTTATCAAATTTAAGGCAAAAATTTGCATACTTTAGAAATCTGATCTCTATGACACACATTCGTAATTGTATGTTCTCGCTTCAGCTCATTTAATTATTCTTGCGTAAACAAAGATTTTTCATCGCCGTATTCATCAATAAGTATATTAACACTAAATTTCTCTGTGTAGAGGAGTGTCAAGATTGTTCTGACGGCACATTCGACTACTTATTTTGTTGTATAAGAAACTCTCACGTGTTGGTACATACATGATACCACCTAAATAATTGTTTGTGAGAACTTCGAAGAATTTACTTCTTTATTTTACAAGATCCCGATCCTGGCATTTTACAAACGGTGAAGTTCTTAAGAACACACATACAGATTTATTTTTAAAAATTTTCCTCTTAAATTAAGCAAAGATCCGAGCTGGTGAGTAAGTTTCTAATGTATCCGTGATAATAGCGAGTTAAGACATCGCAGATAAACCGGAGTAACGGATTTTAATACAATCAAAAATGATGGGGGTGCTTGAGGTGTAAATGTATATAAAATGTATCTCTACTGGGCCTGACTGGCATTTTCAATATCTACTTGATAGATGCCGTTGATTCCATCACATACAAGATTGTTTATGTAATGTTTACAAGATGTGGTGATATATAACGATCTCCACCTTTTGAATAATTGTTATGTCTTAAAATATTTGCCGGTTGGGCTATTTGTCTGCATGCGTCAACGATCTGTGAAAAATATTTGTCATTTCTTTTTTCGTTTACGCCTTTTGTCAGCAAAGCAAGAACAAGTTCTGGTATAAAAAAAAATCTTTGTAATTGTGCTTTGATTATTTTATAGTTTTCGAGAAATAACTGTTTAAGTGTTGTATCCAGAAAATTACTGTTTCAATGATAGGTTTATTGATAAACTCCAGATCTGATCGACCATGGTTTATATGTTGCATCGTTTCAATAATCTTTTAACAAATATATCCGTTGTAGTATTGTGCGAGGCTGGACAAATTATTTGTAGATTTTTGCTTACTTTTTGGTGCTCAAGCTTCATTGAGTCTGAAAATGATTAAATATAATTTTCATCGATGACGAATGGGTTCTTTTATCACTGCCAAATTCATACTTGGTTCTTAATTTTTGAAGTTTTGTTCCATCAGACGCAATAAAATGAACTCTTTCGTCAGAAAATATACTGCCATCCTCCTTCCTCCACAGTTTTTTATATAACCATGGAATTATTTTTTGATATTCTGGATATTTTATGAATATCTTTTTGTAGGTGAAGTGATAAAATCATTTCGGCTGTGGTATCACTGTTGGTGCGCATAGTTAATCCTAAGGCCATCCTGAAACGGTTCTGACCCCGACGACTAATATATATATATATATATATATATATATATATATATATATATATATATATATATATATATATATATATATATATATATAATGCATAATCTAGAGTAGATATTTATACAGAGGCTGATAATTTGGTTCATTAACAGTGATAACTATCTTGGATTCTTTCCCTGTGAAAGATTTAATACTGCGTTGGAATTCATCGTTTATCTGTTCAATTTCATAACTGCACGTATGTATACTCACAATATACCAATCTGCTGTTTCATTGGTTTTATTTTTATACGCAAATACCAGCAAATTCTTTACCTACAACACACATTATGGTTTTCATCACATATTTAGCCAACTATGATAAAATGTAATTGTGCTAGTACTATTTCTTTCTCTTGAATCGCAGTTGGAAAACTAACGCTGAACTCGATGATATATTTATACAGGGGGTTTAATATCGTTTCCGTAGTCGACGACGATGCTAATGCCTTATGGTAAATCTTAATTATTTCTGTGAAATCTCTATCTAATATTATTCCATCTCTGAGACCTAATATTATCAAGGAAGATAATTTGGAGTATGCTAGCTTCCCTGGTTATTTTCTTTGCAATGAGATTAAGAATACCAGCAATTCTTGTTACAACCGAAACAACAATTCCTATCACTGGTGCTATTATATATGACGGTGACAATGACGGTTGCAGCGATGATATCAGATGCAGAGCATAATATTATATCAGTAACAGTGACACGTCTGCAGTATTTGTATTTTGCTTGAATGTTGTTAAGTATATGTAAATAAATTACTTGTGTGTTAGTTTTAAAATTCTAATTTATTTTTAATTTGTTTCATTACATTTTATTGTAATGATTCTTTTCACGGGATTCAAAGTTGCTTTTATAAAGTACTTTCTGTTTATAAAGAACTTAAAACTATTTCATTAGCATTTTGTTCAGCTGACCTCGTTCAGACACTAGATTAAACCGAAGTTTAAATAATTGGTCAGTATCAAGGTTATAAATACCCAACTCGCGTGATCACCTTGTATGATTCACGTTTCATGTTATTGGATATTCAATAAGACTATCTGGGCGCATGTGTCAAGTGCCTTTTGCATAGTGATTATGTGACCTATAGTAGGTGTCGAAATGACGTTTTAGTGTGGTTTGATTCTAAATATCACTGTTTTTTCTAATTGATCGTTAAAGTACCTTCAAGAGCTCAGAAATATTTTATGTGGATGCCAATACTGAGTTATTTGTTATTTAAGAATGATTTGTATTCTCTGGAAAATAAGCGTTTCGTTATCAAAGCTTTGAAAAAGATTTTGAGTTCAAATTATACAGAGTGCTAAAGCCGATATATTCTATTGCGATTCATAAAATTCAACTTGGATTTTTCGACAAATCAATATTTTAGTCATCTAACGTCATCTTCCATAATCTTTGAACTTCGCCGGTATTCGAACTTTGGTTTATAAAGAACATGTTATTGATTGGACTTGTGTTTGAATTCTAAGAGTGACTTTTTTATTATGTTAACAAACTGTGAGTCCTTTATCATATTTGTACTGTGTTTTCTAGGGAAAAAAAATAAATTTTTGTTAAAATTAATAAAGGCTTTTGGCTTCACTCTTTTTTGTTAATTTGAAAGAGCTGAGTTTTCTCATACAGTATACTCATCGATAGCATTTGTTAGAGTTGCGTATGTCACGAACACACTTGCTTGTATATTAGACGTCGCGCCGATTGATTCATTATATACCATGCCAGATTTTAAATGGGTGAAAGTTTAGCGACTTATTCAAGACGCCAATAATACAACAAACCTATATTTCTTTCATCGGGTTCCACCACAAATGTTTCCTCGTCGCTTTGATCCTGTACTACTAACACAGATCCAGACGATCCAGTTAGTGGATAACGCTGTGAAATTGTGGTAGATATTGTAAATGTTGTAGCGCCGAGTACTGAGAACCTGTATATATTTGTAATTTCATCTCGATGTTTGATGGATTTATTGAGACGTGTTCATAATGATGTTCGAGATGATTATGTATTTACTACACCATCTTAAATCATTTTGATATCAGAAAGTTTGCCCTCCATGACTGCTGAATTTCCCAAAAATTCAATAATGGTTCTGTTTGTGCTTCTACAAAAATTTGTAAACGCGTTTACGTGAGTAGTAGAATCATATTTGAGTGTGCAGTTAACGAATTCATTATTGGGAGGATATTATTGTCAACGTATTTCTTCGTAGCAGCGTCATCGTTTGATTCTGGTTCTCCAAGACCAGTAAATTTATTATTAGCCATATTTAGAGAACCAGTCATTTTATCACCGGCAGATAGAAAACTACCATCGATCTCAATTCTAATCGTGTTGTTGTTGCTGTCTACGTATCGTTTTGTTGCTATATCATCGTCTGATTTCGGTTCTATTATATTAGTAATTGTATTTTTGCTCATGTTGATATCGCCATACGTTACATTTCCAAATTTTCTGATGTGTCCAGCAATTTCTCCCATGAGTATTAAGACTGATTCTTAAGAGTTTTAATTTTGCCGTTTTTAGCAAACACTATTAAGTTATAATCGGTCGCGCATGGAACTTTTATAATATCTGTCAACGGGATATTATTTATTTGTTTATCCTGAAACACACCGACTTCGTTTGGTCCATATTTGCGAGATTTAAAAGAATATCAAGCTCATCCTTGACCTGGTCATCGGTTGCATATTTAAATATGTTGCATTGACGTTTACCTCGCAGAGATCTTTGGTAAATATCTACCATTGTATATTCACTAATGCCCGATTAAATTTTGGATAACGTAATATACTTGTGCACTTTATGAAGCGGTTGTGTTAACGATGATACAGCGTCCAGTACAGCAAGTAACAAACGGCCACATATTGGCGGATCGGTTATTGTCTGTGTTGGTTATGTTGAATAGTGCTTTGAACTCTTCTAACATATTTTAAGATTTCGTTTGGTGGTGTAAACCCAAGCAAAGTAATTTTACTGGCTGAGGTTTTTGTCGTTTAAGTCATGCTAGTCTATCGTTGATTCCTGAGAATGTTTTACCAACAACCCAAAAGCACTAATACCTTTATCACAAACAACGTCAATAGCTTTTATTCCCAGTTGCTTTGCAATTGTTTTGTTTTGGGAGCAATACTTCTACATAGTCCCTGAACAACATCAACGAGTCCATCACATTAGATCACCCTGGCCATAAAAGGTCCACGTTGAGTATTATGTATAATCATCTTATTTTCTTGTCACTTATCTAATTTCATACCCTCAATCATCAACCATTTCATCGTCAGGGTAATCATCAACGATTTCAACAATGAGGGACCGATAAACATTTAATGTCCATGATACCGCCTTTAAATAATTTCTAATAAATAGCGGCTGTTTCATTAATGATTTCTGGGGAACTATTACCGGATCGTTTTCTGTCAATCAGAATTTCTAGTCCGTCCACGTCGGCAAGCACGTTGAAGGAGCATGGGGTAATAAGGCCACCACCCCTGGTTCCCAAACCCAGACCACTTCTTTTTTCTTCCTCAACACGAGGTGGTTTCAGTAGTGATTCTTCTGGCGATAATATATCTTTGGGTAATGGTGCTCTTTTAACCTCTTCGACTTGATTCGCAACATTTTCAATTTCATCCTCATATTTGTCATTGAATCTAGATATACGACGAGACTTTCAAAATACGAAAAGAAACCCAATTATTTCTGAAACACTGGCGGTGTCTGGATCTAATAATTTATCACGATATGGATATTCCTGTTGCGGCAAGCGCTGTAGTTTTCTCTCTAATTATTATATGACCTTCTTCGGTAAATCATGCTGGTGGTTTTGGGTTTCGTTTTGGCGTAACAAATCTCATTTCACCGACCTCTTCATGAACATTGTTAATATTTTCAATTACTTGTATTTCATTTTGTATTTGTGGTTGAAGAGCAGCTACTTCATATTTCAATTGGAAATCCTCTTAGAACCTTCCCTTTTTTGTTTTGCCGTTTTTATCGTGGATATAGCTGTATATATTAATGGAAATGGAAACAAGAGCTTATCATTGGGTTTTGTAACCAGTTTAAATAACTATTGTGAACATTCTGTAAATTCCACCTGAGACTCCATAACGCACTTGTAATTTTTGCTTGACAGAATCATGGACTGGAAGATACTTTTTAATTGCCTCTATTCACTGTTGAACTAGTTCAGATATGTAAAATTCCATGGTTAATGTTACTATTGATATAATAATGATTTAATTACACCAGCAGGAAAGGGACGACATCGAGTGAGTGTAAGGGTACGTAAACGAAAACGCATTAAAAAATACAAACGCCAATTATCAAGAAACAAAATGAGCTAACCCAATTAGATTAGTCTCGGTTGATAGAGGCTTCGGTTTGGCGTTATTAACTTTGTATTTTCGTTTCCGTAGGAATCTTTACTTATAGAAAAGGACTCTTAAAAGAGTTGTCTGTTCACCATTCCTGCTACTGTATCCGTCTTTCTCAACGCTTTATTAGTTCATACAGTACGTGCTCTATAACGTCTTAAGATATTTCTGTATTACAAAAGTTTAAGGATTTTGTGTACGTCTGGGTGTGCGTGTGTTTATTTTGCAGCTGTCCGATACGGCTGCGTGCCTTTATTGCGATCTTTCAATAGTCTGTATGCAGTTAGTTATTAATTTCAGTTTCTTTGTATCCGAAAATTGCAAGATAAATATATAAGTATGACTAAAGTAACATACTATTGTTTCAACAACTAGTTTGCTATTTGTGGTTACTTCGACGCTAAGTAAAAAGAGTACTTGAAGATTGTCGATAAGGATGAGCAGGATATCGTTTATGATGACGGCGACGACTATGACTGTTACTACTACTTTTGCCATCCTCCTCTTCTTCCTTCTCCAATAACTCCTATATATACTCTCTCTCTCTCTCTCTCTCTCTCTCTCTCTCTCTCTCTCTCTCTCTCTCTCTCTCTCTCTCTCTCTCTCTCTCTCTCAGTACAGTACAATCTGTGTTTCGATCGTGCCATGGCAAGGATTTGGGTAAAATCGGAAGACTTTCCTTCTGAAGCATGTGTTTCAGAGTGATACTTATTAATGCTAGCACCGTAATGGAAGCTAGAACAACGGACCTCAACTGAAAGCATTAGTAGGTCAGCAGATATTTGTTTGTGCCGTCTACAAAAGTTTACATCCCAAATATAATATTTTCATCCTGGATCTAATATGTCCACGAGCTAGCTGTATATTAAAACTTGCATGAATTTCTCTTCTATAGTAAAAGGGCTTCATTAAGTGTGTATTTTTTTAACAGCATAATGCACCCGTTTTAATAAATTTATTAATTTATATTTTTACATGGATATAACATTATTGTTAAGACTATGTGTATGAGAAAGCGAATAAATCGCTGGAAAGTGATTTAGGTTAGATAAGTTCTTTGATACCTATGCAATGAAGAAAGCCGGTTAGTGTTATTCATAATTTAAGCCGCTGGGTTCAAATGTACGCAAGCGTCGAATCCAACGAGTTGCTTTACTTTTCATATTAATGTGCTCCATTTTGAGTTATGACCGACCCCAGTCACGATAAAATCATTAAAAGTATGGCCTGGAGAAGAGAATATTTCGACTCTGTGCTTCTTGCTGCTTTATTGATTTGCCATTCTGATCAGTCGAAGATAATCGTAATGTTTAAATTCTGCGTTACTCCAAAATGCTTGGATCTGCATACCATGTATATGATGAGGTAGATCATTATTTTCTGTGCTGCATGCATGTGTTATGTCTGTGAATATTTTGCCCTAACTAGCATGTCTCTCAATTTTAGACGTCTTCCGAATTCTAATATATATATATATATATATATATATATATATATATATATATATATATATATATATATATATATATATAGAATACAAATCATATGGCGAATAACAACCCTCTTAAGCGTACTGGATCCACCAAGGGATCACGTGTGTCAGGGATTAATTAAAATAGATGCAATAAACTGACGAAGAACAGTACGAAACTAGTAACTAACTAGCCTAAGCGCTTTCGACTCTTAATGAGTCTTTTTCAAAGGCAAATACAAAACATAGTTACGACAAACAAATAAACACAAAAACGTTGTGTGTGTAAACCTCTACATTTCTGTCTTCACATGTGCTAAAACTATAAATACAACCACTTGTATAGACTAGTTGCGGAAACTGAAAACGTATAATTCCCTAAAAGTCTACAAGCCAAAGCGACATCTATTTTTACTTTGTGTACATATGTAACGCAGATTATATCCCGGATATTTGATTCTATACCGGTTATTCTTATAGTAAAAATTGAAGGATAACAAGAAGATTTAGAAAATGTTAAATTCTACTAGTGCGTAGTTTTCATTTTCTAGTCTTCTTGGTTTAGACCGCTTGGTTTCAATGTTCTAAGGCGGCGTATCCAGTATGATTCCTTTTCCTTCTTGATTTCGGAACTCCAGCTGTGGTTGTTAGCAATAGCGATAAGTATTATATCACTGAAAGTGTGGCCAGGGGAGGAGAAGTGTTCTGCGACTGGGCTTCTGTACAGCTTTTTTGTCATCCAATCCGAACAAACCTGTAGTAGCTTACCGGAGACCAAAAAACCTAAAGGACATCCTAGTCAGGGCCAAGCTAACAACAATCGCTAGTCAAAACCAACCTAGTCAATCTGGACCCTGTGGCGATAAAAGATGCAAAACCTGTCAACATATGATAGAGACCAAGACATTCACTAGCACAGTGACTAAAGAAAAATTAAACATACATGGTCCAAACAAAACGTGCAAAACAGAGAATGTGATTTATCTCATCACATGTAAGATCTGTGGCTTTCAGTACGTGGGAGAAACTGAAAAGCTACACAAAAGGATAAACCTTCATAGATCTGATTGGATGACAAAAAAGCGATTAAAGGTCCAGGTTGAGTATTATGTATAATTATCTTATTTTCTTGTCACTTATCTAATTTCATACCATCAATCATCAACAATTTCATCGTTGGGCTAATCATCAACGATTTCAACAATGAGGGGGGAACCGATAAACATTTAATGTCCATGATAACGCCTTAAATAATTTCTGATAAATAGCGGCTGTTTCGTTAATGAATTTTTGGGAACTATTATCGGTTCGTTTTCTGTCAGTCAGAATTTCTAGTCCGTCCACGTCGGCAAGCACGATGCAGGAGCATGGGCTAATAAAGCCACTTCTCCTGGTTCCCGAACCAAGATATTTCTACTTATTTCTTACTTAATACGAGGTGGTCTGAATAGTGATTTTTTCTGGCGATAATATATATTTGGGTAATGGTGTTCTTTTAACCTCTTCGACTGGATTCTCAACATTTTCAATTTCATACTCATATTTGTCATTATTCTAGATATACGACGAGACTTTCGAAATACAAAAAGAAACCCAATTATTTCTGAAACACTGCCTGTGTCTGGATCTAATAATTTATCACGATATGGATATTCCTGTTGCGGCAAGCGCTGTAGTTTTCTCTCTAATTATTACATGACCTTCTTCGGTAAATCATGCTGGTGGTTTTGGGTTTCGTTTTGGCGTAACAACTCCCTTACATCGCCGACCTGTTCATGAACATTGTTAATATTTTCAATTACTTGCTGTATTTCTTTTTGTATAAGTGCTTGAAGAGCAGCTATTTCATCTGAAAATTCTCTTAGAATAGTCTCTTTTTGTTTTGCCGCTTTTATCATGGATCTAGCATTGTCTATTAATGGAAATGGAAACAAGAGCTTATGATTGGGTTTTGTAACCAGTTTAAATAACTGTTGTGAACATTCTGTAAATTCCACCTGAGACTCTATGACTCACTTGTAATTTTTGCTTGACAGAATCACTGGACTGGAAGATATGTTTTAATTGACTCTTTTCACTGTTGAGCTAGTTTAGATATGTGAAATTCCATGGTTAGTGTTACTATTGATATAATAATGATTTAATTATACCAACAGGAAAGGGACGACTTCGAGTGAGTGTCCGGGAACGTAAATGAAAACGCATTAAAAAATACACACGTCAATTATAACGAAACAAAATGAGCTAACCCAATTAGATTAGTCTCGGTTGATAGAGGCTTCGGTTTGGCATTATTGACATTTGTATTTTCGTTTTCGTAGGAAGCTTTACTTATAAAAATAGAACTCTTAAAAGAGTTGTCTGTTCACCATTTCTGCTACTGTATCCGTCTTTCTCAACGCTTTATCAGTTCATACAGTACGTGATCTATAACGTCTTAAGATATTTATGTATTACAAAAGTTTAAGGAGTTTGTGTACGTCTGGGTGTGCGAGTGTTTGTTTTGCAGCTGTCCGCTACGGCTGCGTGCCTTTATTGCAATCTTTCAAAAGTCTGTATGCAGTTTATTATTACTTTCAGTTTCTATGTATCCGAAAAAATTTCAAGATAAAAATATAATTATGATTAAAGTAACACACTGTTGTTTCAAATAGTTTATTATTTGTGGTTACTACGACGCTAAGCAACAAGTATAATTGAAGATTATCGATAAGGATGAGCAAGATATCGTTTATGATGACGGCGACGACTATGACTGTTACCACTACTTTTTTCATCATCATCATCATCATCATCATCATCATCATCATCATCATCATCATCATCATCATCCAATAACTCCTATATATAATCTCTCTCTCTCTCTCTCTCTCTCTCTCTCTCTCTCTCTCTCTCTCTCTCTCTCTCTCTCTCTCTCTCTCATTACAGCACAATCTGCGTTTCGTCTTGTAACTGCTAAATTCAAAAGCATTTCATGCAACTATTTTTATTGCACAAATGTGTGACAGACTATTTGTATATCATTCAATCTAAATTTTGTGTAATTGGGTATGACCGCTTTGCAATATTAAATAGTGCAACTGACGGTTAAGCTTTCCCTCCATTTACATCAACAATCTTTGATATGTATAACCAAAAATAAACATCATATTAACATCAACTAAAAATTCAGAGATGAATCACTTGAATGTTTATTGTAAAAAAACTGACTAAATCTACATTGCCTTAAATTTATAATTTTTGTCGATTGTTTTTTATGTGACACAATGGTATCGATATACAACCAACCATTACTTAAATCTGTGTCGTGAAATGGGTATTTTTATACTTATCTCGTGTTACATGCGGATTTATTACTACTTGAAAGTACGTTTTGCGAAACGATTACCAGATCAATAACAAAAACATGAACCTCAGTTTTCGGTTATGACTATCATTGCATTTTGTAGTGCCGAATGTTCCTTTTTATTTACAAGTTTCCACCTTGTTTTGTCTGATACAAGTCAATGGAACTACAAGGGTTAGTATCCCAATTATATCTGAGCTGGACACAAGGACGGAAAATATATATTATATATGTAACTATCATGTTATGTGATAACATGTCTTCATTGACATACTTTTCCTATAATCTCTTTTGTTAATGATGCAAATTATAGAATATTAGTGTAGAACACGTTTGTTTTTTGTCATTAAAAATGAATATAAAGAATGTATGATAGATAAATCAAGGATGTTTTACATTATTGTATGGCACACTTACATATATTATATTTGTAAATCCGGGAAAGTACAGCCTCCACAGCCTCCTCAAAACTGCAAATTCAAACCGGTATAAAACACTTATTTAAGATGGTCATCATCCGTAGTTAAATTGCTATTAAAAATACGAGAAAAAGAAGATTCTCTACCAATCATACTCTTTCTTACTCGTGAAAGAAGCAACATAATGTAGTCACACTAACCCACCTGCAGACACGCAACTCAGGCAACCGTAAGCTTATCAAATAAGATATAGCGTGAGCTAATTTGTGCAGCAGCCAGTATTTCATTGAATTTATGTGAAATGGTATCAAGTTGAAAACAAAATTAGTTCAAAACCCCAACATATTGTCGGCGATGACCGGCTTCTTTCGTTGAAAAATACGCCTTATCGATTGCTGATTCTACGTCGTTTTATTTCAAAACACGCCTTGGGATGTTTTCTAGATTGTGTAAATAATAAGTCGTAACCATAAACATCCTTTACTTAACGTTTACGTCTGGTTGAATAATTGATCGTGCATGGCGATCAATGGAGAGAGCAGAAACAATAAGGAAATTGGAACTGCTTGCGAACTTCATGACACCTGAAAGTCAAATGCATGCATTTGCAATATACTATAGGTCAGAAAAGCGGTTGTAGCAAAAGTATATATTTTCCTTATGATTTAAACTATCCAGTATCCTGAAGCATGTCCTAAGCCCCAAACATATTCCTATACCCGTAATTTGGGAAATGCTTCAAAATCGAACTCATGCTCATGCTCCAAGTCCCTAAATTTGAATATTAGGTAACTTTCATTAAAGCATCGTTAGAATCATATAAAATTAGTCTAGTAGGAGTGTTAGGTTCCACACGAATGGATTCATACAATACCACATCCGATTTGGGGTTTGAACCAATGACATGTGTTGACAATATCTAAAGCATATGGGACATGTTTCCTTGGTTTATGGTGACTTTAAGTTGATACGTTCTCCTATGACACGTCATTTGATAGCATATTGACACCTTCTTGAGGCTGGTACCCATCGAAACAATGTAGACCAGAGCAATTATGAATCAATGCCTTGTATAACGTCCCGATATTAAATACAGTAACGTAATGTAACTTACAGATCCCAGATAAAAAATTTATATGTCTGGCTCTCAAGCTTTTCCTTATTTGTTTTTCATAGTATTGTAACCTTAATTTTCGTAGTTAACGGGCGGTATTTATTTGAAATCAATGTATGGAAACAAAGTTTGTTGGTTTTAAAAAAAAAACTAATTTAAGTATTCTCTAAATGCAACATTTGTATTATTCAATGAGCGATAACCCTAACCCACCACACACATACATTTAATGTTAGCAACACGAGAGAACAGCTGTTCAATTAATCGCTGGTCCTTTTATAGTGATATGGAGTTCAGACAAACCAAATTTTGGTGTAAAAATAAAACTTTTCTTCCTCATTAATAGCGTAAAGCAATGCAAAAGATTAAACTTGTGGTAAGTATATATTAGAAAACTATCAGCTTGCATGCAAGACCAGATTACGATGGTAGGAGGCTGGGAGCAATTTTCAAAAACTTTCCCCACTATTTCATTGCATTGCGGAGCTCTCTGGTCCTGAAGCAAGAACCTAATTGCTCCACCTTTTGCTCTCATAGATCAGTTTGACACCTGTACCTCAATGATGGAACAACATAATGCCAAGGCTGTTAACCTTCCGTCAGTGCTGTGACTAGCTAGGGACTTCAGCTAAATTAAATATGTTGTGTCTGTTTAAAATAATTGTTATATTTTAGTATACAAGCATTTATTTAAGACTGATATAAACACAACAGAAGCATTGTAACATGCTTGATCGACCTATTCAGCTATAACGACTTGAAAAATACGATGTCACCACGAAAAAAACACATAGTATATCTGCCACACTCATTCACTTCTATTGTAACACTTAATTTGCAAGTGAATTAGTGAAAATTCATACATTTATTGTATAACAAAAACATTACACCAATGTATCAACAAAACAAATCCTTTACGATTTTGCACTATAAAGGATCAAATCTAGTTAACTAATACGACCTCTGGAGCGGTGCATCATTTCAAAATGTATTATAGCACTCTTAAGTCTAATTGAAAGACAGTCTTCCCCATATATGTCGTGATCAGTCATTCAGTATGTCAGTGGCTATTATAATTCGCCTGTAATATTGGCAAATGTTATATGGAAGCATAAATTTTGGCGTACTTGTTATCGTCTCAGACTCGATAACAAAAGGGTGCAGCCCAAATAACTTGAGTTCAGTTGCCGCGGCTGTAAATGATCTATATGCTTTCCTCTGCCGTAAAACATCAAGCCATACTAAATGTAAATAACACAGTAAACATGTGATAAATTCATACATTTAAAGAAGATTATGAACATTATTGAAGTAGCAAATTTATTTTCACAGACTCTATAATGAATTCTTTCCATCAAGATGCCTCTGTAAAACGTGAAAATGTGACATCATCATGCCACAAATGACGAAAAAGATCACAGGTTTAGAGTCTCGCCATGACGTGAAGCACAATCATTATTTTATTAATTTCTAATGCAAGTTTGGTCTATGTGCTATTTATTACAAAAATGCATTATGTGAACAGTTATTTGCATTATTTAAACAGTTTTTTACATCCTAATAACATGCATAAAAAAGACGAATCAACGTTTTATCACTTTCTAGTTAACAATATGCATTGTTTGTTTCAACAGACATCTGTTGGGAAAAAATTAATTAGTGACTCATTTATCCCGACAATGATTGAAACATCATATTCGCTATTCTGTTCTTCACAATTTCAGGTTCATTATACACTGCTACTACTTCTAATACTACCTCTACTACTACTACCACTACTACTACTACTGCTACTACTACTACTAATGCTACTACTACTACTAATAATAATAATATTTGATAATAATCATTATAAATTACCTCGTCATGTAATTTTGCACCTCCACCACCAGATTGATCAAAACGCGTGCCTTAGGAACTGAAAGGAACCTTATAAAATAAAATTTAATGTAAATTTTATGTAGCTACAAATTTTTCGGCAAACAATTCTTAGTCTCAACGACTATCAGAAAAAAATCATCTGCCAGTGAAGGTTTAAAGAACATTCCACCTATTAATACCCAATGATTCCTAAAGAGAGAGAGAGAGAGAGAGAGAGAGAGAGAGAGAGAGAGAGAGAGAGAGAGAGAGAGAGAGAGAGAGAGAGAGTCCCTACGTATAACACTTGAGCCGTTTAGAACAGAAACTAGCATTTGTTTGGAAGAGTGGTGTGTGTACGTATGTGTTTCTTATCAATACAATTGTTTGTTATATTATACCCCCTCCCTCCTCAGAGATTTTTGTTATGAAAATATGAGATGTGAGACTGTGAGACTGTCATCTAATGTGTGTTTGTTTGCAAAAGATCGATTATCTATCATTAGATAAAACTTGCTATTCTCAGCGCCGTTATCTTTCTTACCTAATTATATAGTTAAGATAAGTTTCCTTTTCAAACTCCCCCAACCCCATCAATGCAACAATTCATAACACATTATCGGCTTCGATATTGAATTAACAGATCGTATTAATGGACAATATATGCATACTAAAGTCTAGAAGTAAGCCAAACTCCAAAGAATCGGACTTATTTCTCTTTTGTCCCACCCTCTGCTGTTACGTCTCGGAAACAAAAACAATTGCTATCTCGTTTTTTTTAATATATCCGTCTCAGTTGAAATTCTTTTTTGTACATGAGATATTTTATATTTCTAAATTAATAATTGATTTTCGTTTCTAAGCTTAAGTGTTGGAAAGGAAAATGATGCAAAATGAATACCATTAAAGAAAACATATTCCAACCAATACTTCATCGATTACATTGTAGACAATGCAACAAACAAGATATGCATACCGTGCTATACAAATCTAATATATATATATATATATATATATATATATATATATATATATATATATATATATATATATATATATATATATTTATCTCGCTCAGGGTTTTTATAATGTTGACAGATTTATTAGGCGATATAATGATTGTTTTATATTATTTCCTGAGCTTGACCATATCGATGTTAGAAATATCACAAAGGAACAAATTTGTGATGTAACAAAAGATAAATTTATTAACTATATTATCAAGCGACGGCAAAATAATACGACTTTTTGTTTGATAAATTAACAAATAATACGAGCAAAATGTTTCGCTGTTGTATTGAAAGTTATTTGCAGTACGTTTTGGTTTTAATAGTTTTAATTTTATAAAATTTATATATAATAAAATGGAAAGACAATCAAACTACAGAAAATATATAGAAAAGTTAAAAAAAACAACTTGTTAAATCTAAAGCTAAACTTAGGCAAATGATCCAACAAGCACGACGGGATCAGAGGTGACTGCAGCAGAAACAACAGCCGCCACACTCAAACCAGTTACTGAAGCTTTACCTGGAAAAGAACAGGCAACTAAACCACTATTAGATGAAGAACTTAAAAAACATACAGGGAAGATGTTTACTAGGATTAATTAAAGAACAAACAAAGCAGCTGCTGCAAAAATTATTGAAAATAAGAAGAAGAAGAAGAAGAAGAAGAAGAAGAAGAAGAAGAAGAAGAAGAAGAAGAAGAAGAAGAAGAAGAAGAAGAAGAAGAAGAAGAAGAAGAAGAAGAAGAAGAAGAAGAAGAAGTAGTAGTAGAAAAAGAAGAAGAAGAAGAAGAAGAAGAAGAAGAAGAAGAAGAAGAAGAAGAAGAAGAAGAAGAAGAAGAAGAAGAAGAAGAAGAAGAAGAAGAAGAAGAAGAAGAAGAAGAAGAAGAAGAAGAAGAAGAAGAACAAAGATTAGCTGAGGCACTTGTAGCAGCTATGGCTTATCCTGTTGCAAGACAAGCTGAACTAGATCGGCTGATAGGCTTACGTCTACAAACAATTTTAGCTCACACTTTCTAACATGTACCCTTCCACCTCTGAAGACACTATAAAAAAAGCATGATAACTATTTAATATCTATGCAAGAATCATTAGAGAATCGAGAAAGAAAGCCTTAACAAAAAAGCACACAAAGATGATTATTTCTATTAATATCACACCGATCCATTTTCTGCAACGCCTGAATCTCTATAAAGCTGGCTATTTTCTACCACATAAGCATATATACTAAATAAATTCGGATATACGTCGTGCGTAAGGCTATGAAAGGTATTAATATTATGAAACGTATTGGACTATGATTGAAAAGATTTCACATAAAATCATGGAGTAGGCCGATGACAACATCAGTAAATACATTAAAAGAGAGTAATGAAAATGGGCAGCCCCTATTGCATATTACAAACAAAGCCTCAGTCATGAACCAGCTTAGCAAAGTCTTTCTTCGATAGAATCGTCCCCTTGTTCATACAATATGAAATCATGCATTTTCGACTCCAGTGCAAGTAAGAGGAAAACATGAAAAATAAGTATGGACGTCCCTTCTATAAATCATCCCCTATTATCGGACCTTTCTGTGTTCCATTGTTATTTCGAATTCATCAAATTGTAAAGCTTGCTTCATTATTTATATATTTATTGCTATTTTCATTTTCATATTTTTATTTACCGTTATTTTCTTCTGCATAAGTTTCATGCTTGCTTTTGTGGAAACATGTTAGAAGTTTTACTTTTATAGCGTCTATTTTAGCCTGTATTTTCAATTGCAATCATGTATGTGTCTAATGCGTAAGATAGCATGCACTACATAGTCGATACACCTGTTGGAAGTTTGCACTTTCTCACAAATAAGAACATAAGTGCTAATAAGTTTTAATTGAAGATGAAAAAGTCATTATATAATAGTACTGGTGTCAATGACGTACTTCTGGTGTGTATGCGGTAATGTTGATAATTTTCTAATGGTCTTTGTTTATTAAGATTTTATATCTTGAACATCTAAAAGTAATACCAATTATCTTCAGCTTGAAGACATAGAAAAGAAGATTTCAATAGTAACGTACTATGCATTTGAGTTGGAAAATCAAGTAATAAAATTTTTACTATATATGTAAGAGAGAGAGAGAGAGAGAGAGAGAGAGAGAGAGAGAGAGAGAGAGAGAGAGAGAGAGAGAGAGAGAGAGAGAGAGAGAGAGAGAGAGAGAGAGAGAGAGAGAGAGAGAGAGAGAGAGAGATACTAAAATACTTCGAATGTGCCTAAAATACCACACCGTGTGGTTAAAACTCCCACATTCCAAATACTCTCTCATCAAATTTTGTATCTTTATCGAATATGTTTGAAAACACCCACCCATAACATTATTCTTTCATTGGCTATTTTTTTTTAAAAAAAATAAAAACCATCGGTATTACTGTTTGACAATTATGGTGAGACAGAACCAACCATAATTCTACTCGTGAGCTTTGGAGACGTGTTCTATGCCAAATTTATTAACGTAATACATTCTTGTAAATTGTAATTTTTTTTCTAAAATTTATATAGTGAAAACCCACATGTATATTTTGACGAAATATAATCTTCGGTACTAAAATCATTATTTTTAGAGACGTCTTTGTTTGGTATTGCTAATCGTACAAGTCAATGTCATGTTCAACACTGTCATGGGACATTATCAGTGGTACTGATTTGAAAAACACGAAGATATAAATAGATCTTATATGACTTAAATCCAACACTAAATCAATAAACATAGTCGTGTCGATCTTTTTGTGTTTGTGGCTCATGTGAATCAATATATGCACATTATATTGCACATGTTTGTCTGTTTGTTTTATAAATATCATAATTCAAAACAAATACTGCGCGTATTTACATATATTGAATGAATGGAAGTACACATCTAATCTTCAAGTATCGCGTCTCTATACTAGATCAGTTTGTGTGTACTGAGCCTGAAATGTTGCAATCCCTGATGCTTAGATACTAGTAAGCTACAAGTTTGTAACTATTTCTGCTATTGTTGGTTTTATTTGACAATAAAAAAATATTTTATTAAAAATCTTACTTTTTCCCAGCGATTCCATTACTTTTGTGTACATTTTAGTTCCGATTTGTTTCCGCCGCAGCCTCTACAAACCCGTCCTTCGAATTTTTAATAGGTCCTTAGTACACAATGTTATGGTATGGCAACTGCCGCACACAATATATGTGGACATAACGGAATGGGTTTAACATCACCAGCTAGAACAGGTGGTACAATTATACTGTTTGTGTGAAATATTAGGCACGCAATAGCTTGATAGTTAATCGCCATTGGTAATATTGATTTTTACAGTTAGCAATTCTGTCTTTTATGTCTCTTTAAATTTCGATTCCTATTGTTCAATTGCTTAAGTGTATCTCTTGTTGTGGATAATAATGAAGAATTAAAACACGAGGTCGTTTTATTAAATTTAGGAAAATAATGTTATCAAATTTACAACATACTTGCTTGGCTCTGATAGCACCTTTTTTGCAGCAAGCACAATGCTCACCATTAGAACCAAAGTCTTCATCCTGAATTAAGATTGGGTATCTAAACGAATTACAAAGTGATACAAGTAAATCACTCCAAAGTGAACCTAGGACTTAAGAGAAGTCAATGAAGGACACAATAAAGGTAACTTTTTGATCACAAACAAGAAAATAGTTGGTCATATATTTTGTTTGTTACGATCAAAATAGACGCAAACATGATTCCCATCTATCTCATGTACACTACCACAGTTCTCATTCAATAAAATGTGGGGACGTATCGGAGCTATAGTAGACTGCATGAATGGGGAGAGAGAGAGAGAGAGAGAGAGAGAGAGAGAGAGAGAGAGAGAGAGAGAGAGAGAGAGAGAGAGATCTCAAGTCAATAGTGACAGTTGGGGATACAGACAGTGTCATTATGACCTATAAAATTTTTAACATGTTTTGGTTTCAAATTACCATAGCAGGATGAATGTGGTTAAATTTCATATATCCGAATGTAAATACCGGATTTACGGACGTCAGATGGGTGTGTGGTATAAATAATATAATTATATGATGTCAGATACTTTTTTTTATCCAACTGACTTGAATGTCTTGACATATAGCTACAGTTCGTTCTATGCTCGAGTGAATGCACTCAGGGATCCATTCGATTACTGTAATAATAAACGCCAAACAAAGCGATAGGTGTAGTTTTCTTGACTACTTGTGTTCAGAATATTTTATGACCCTAGCTGAACTAATTTTATAGCACTATATCTAGAGTTTGCTAGTGACCTTCCCTACGATTCACTTGATGACACCCGCTGAATCATATTTGTTTATCTACAATAAATTTGAGGATCCATGCATGAATACATCGTTATACTGCGATAGAGTTTATTTGTCGGCTTTTCTATAATATATATAAATAAATTACATTTTATTTAATTGATAATGAAAACTATGATCTCATTTTATTCATTTCCTCGTTGTTTAGCGGAATATCATCAATAAACAACTATCTTGTGTTCGGACAAATCAAGTTGATTAATTGGAACAAAATCTTCTGCTTGTTTGATAATAAAAAATGTTCACCTGCCTCAAGATCATCACGAAGTTTCTCAATATAATTGTTAAGTGGCTCGTGCTTGTCCTGCTTTGGATTAATTGTGTACATATAAATGCGATCAGAATTAAAATTATCTCCGAAAATTAAATTCATCAGTAAGTTTGTTTACCCCGACCCAGTTCTTTCAACAATAACATAATGACAATCTAGATGTTCATTGGTCTGTTTAAGTTTAACCAACCGCTCTGTTTCAAAGTTGAATATCGACGATATTGCCATTATTGTTATACACTTTTATGTCACATTAAACAATTGTCAAACGATGAATAAATAATGACCTATTATACAAAATTTGGAACATTAGTAGGAGATTCATCAGCTGTAAGAACAAAACCAAATGGCGATACTGATTTGTCGGGATATCTGAAAGAACCTGACAAGACGATGACAGGGAACCTGTAAATTTCAAATCCATGAATACTAGATTAGAAACAGCGCATCCACCAATTAATGTTGCTGATACACAAGATTATAGTTCTGCACAGGTAAAATCTTTCGACAATAATAAACTAGATAATTCTGGTAGAACTTTAAGCGGACACTTCGATATGTCTGGAACAAATAATAAAATTAGAGACCAGGTATTCACCATCCACCAGCAAACTTAATTAAAACTCAAGCGGTAAGTTATTTGCACCTGAAGTATGTTGCTAATAACAAACTTGTTAAAATATATTGGACAGCTACAGGTAATATTATCATGAATCAAAATAAATTACATACCTTGGAGACTCAATATTACGGAGCCCCTTAAGTGACATGGATGAATATATATTTTTTTCGTTATATTTCGTTTTTACGAAATGCTATTTCGTTTCAACGAAATACTATTTCGTTATTTCGAAATAGTATTTCGTCTAAACGAAATAGTATTTCGTTATATTGAAATAGTATTTCGTTATATCGAAATATTATTTCTTTATATCGAAATAGAATTTCGATATAACGAAATATTATTTCGACAAAAATGAAATACTATTTCGATATAACGAAATACTATTTCGTTTACACGAAATACTATTTGGATATTACGAAATACTGCTTGGATATAACGAAATACAATTTCGACATTACGAAATACTATTTCGAAATAACAAAATACTATTTCGATATAACGAAAAAGTATTTCGTTTAAACGAAATAGCATTTCGAAAATACGAAATTTGTTTCGATTAAACGAAATAAAAAATATATCCGTCCATGTCAAGGGACTCCGTACAATCGTAGATACAGACGCAGCAACAAAACATACGTCGAGATCAAGAATCTATGTGTTAATACGCTGTGTTATGTGTTTCTCAATATGAATAAAAATGGCATTAATGATCTCAGAATACCAAAATCAGATTATTTTCACGCAGCAACAAAACCTACCCCAACCTATTTTTAAATAATGTATGAATATACAATTATTATCTCTTATGGGATATAAGTATACATACTATGCAGAGGTTTATTGCTTGATTTCAAATTATTTATGTTTCTCTACTACGTTGATGTCCTCTAGGTATTTCACAATGAGTCCTATAATTTTTGACTTACTGTATGCTCTAATTAAGTTTTTAACTTACTCTAAAGAGTCATATAAATGCCTTATAATTATACTGGTGCTTATAAATATATGAGCTATAAAAATGTTTGTATATTTAAGAATGTTTCCGTCAAATTTATAAGGTATGTACATTAGAAGCCTCCTGAATCATAGTGAAATGAGAAATTAAAAAAGCCGTTCTCTTCGCGTAACAAATGCACATGACCACGGTATGGTTTAAAACTACAAGATATATTACACAGCAAGGGCGAAACAACTGGACTCGAATACGGGACATTCCTGTTTGCAAACTAGCGTTGTATCATCAGACTTTTTTTACATTCACTGTAACTAGTTTCTTTCCAATACAAAATTACTTTCCTCTTTTAGACACTTGTGTGTTTCCATAAACATACCGCAGCCGACGCATGGAGACTGAGGAGAGAGCACCTGCTAATGATTTTATCTTGACTATATGAACCAAAATTGTTTTGACATTCAACATAAAGTGTTCCAAAATAAAAATGACACTACAATTGTAACTAGGTTTTCAAGTAAAATAAAAAAGGTTTTTTGATCCGTAAGCTTAGAAAACATTGTTGTGATAATATTTTAAGAACATTCACCTTTTCGTAGTAAGTTATCTCTGGTGTTTCAGAAATAGTGACATCTTTATGGTCCTTATCTTTATAATAATCAGTCATGTCTCATACTTCGTCAACTGTGACGTATGTATGCCATTTGACTTTATATCATTTAGTTATGTATTATACGCCATATATACATTTATGATAGTTTTATGTTCATCCCAGAATTAATACTTAATAAAATATAGACGGTTAGATAACTAATGATGGATATGTTCGAGAAAAGGATAAATGAAGCAATACATTTACCGACAGAGTTTGTGTCGAATTTCAATATTCGTTATCACCCACATACTCTTGTGTGGAAGTGAAAGTGTGTTCAAACCTTCTGATTTCTGATCGATTGTAACAGTTCCTCCATGAAGGAATAAATCTAATATTGTTGCATTGGGCTTAGTTTGAATTCCCGCCTTTACCAGTCTGCATATTAAAAGACTAATAGTTTCATTACGTCTGAGAATCAGAAGATGGGATAGAAAAGAAATAGCGCAATGCCTGTTTCAAAAGCCTCGCATAACTATTTCAAGAATATCCAGAAATGTCTTGAACATAGGACAATGGTTATCTTAACATGCAGTCAAATTCACCTGAGTCAGAGCAGACTCCAGAAAAATCTACATTGGTACCAAACATGTCAGTACTTCTTTGTAAAAAAAGCAAGACTGTTGTCGCATTTGTACAGGTAGGAGATAAATAATAATTAAAACTAACGCTGACTATTGACTTTTCAGCTTTAATTTAATATCAACAGAGATACCCCTTTTCTTTCTCAGTTGTAAGGTCAAAACTAAAGAAAACTATCATGATTTGTTCAAGGTCTTTGCTTCTGCTTGAAACTGACTACCATATGGGGGGTAGGTTGTAATTATATTAATGGGCTTTTTTGGCCCTTTATTCATCAAGACTGATGACTTTTTGTCTGTTCCACTCTTTTGAGGGAAACAGCCCTTTTAGGGGTTCTTTTTCTTGTTCCCCTTTTGGGATGGGCTTTTGTCTTATATACTCATCTAGTATTCTACTTGACTTAATAAAGTCAGATATTTCTTTCTCATTCATTGCTCTTGGTGCTGACTGATGTCTTTTTCTTTTTAGTTGCCCTTTTGGGGTCGATGCCCACATTTCCTTTTCCTCTTTGTTTATTTCTTCTTCCCCTGGAGCAGCAATGCCTGGGGTGGACTCATTCCCGTCTCTTCCATTAATTTCTCCGTTTTTCAGTACTGTCTGCACCTTTACTCTCGTTGGCAGTGATTTTTGTGGCTCGACTGGGCTCTACTAAGTCGAAAAATAGAGCTACTGTATTCTCTATTAGTATGAATTCTTTCTTTTTATCTTCTCATTTGTCAATGCATGATTTTTAAGGAGTTGTTTTCCCTTTTGAGTTGCCGTTTTCTATCAGCAGAGCTAGTTTGATCAATTGCTAGAGTTTGTGCTTGAGGTTTGGTCTCCTACTATTTCTCCCATCTGTGCATCTGGCACTTCCAAATGAGGCCCCTGATTGGTTTCTTTATCCAGGTTTCTTCCACCGGGTCTGGTTCCTCTTGCAAATCATTTGTCACGTTTTCGTCCATTTTCAGGACTTTTGTTGCGTATGTTTTTTTGTTTTGTGGGATTGGTACACTCCATTGGGAGGTTCCAGTTTTTCCACATTTGTTACAGCTCCTATTATATTGACACCCTCTGTACCAAGTCTTTATAGGAAATCCAACAACATATAAGAAGGGAGGCACATGTTTGGCGTTCTCGTCCTTAAGTGAAGTATGCGAACTCCAGTGAATATAGACGGAAATCTTCAGAAAGTTGCCATTTTGTTTCTCAAGGATTTTATACCATATTTCTTCTCTTGATTTTAAGTTCTGTGGTTGGCATTTCAAGGGAAAGACCAGAGCAGTGTACCTCGATGTACCGGTCTCCTAGCATCATTGTAGAGGGTGGCGTGGCATTGAGTTTAACTTTTCTGCCCTTTTCTTCTAGAAAAGTGTCATTCGGGTAGAAAGGGACATTTTTGTGGCAAAGAGGAAATACTTTCCTCTTCAACCATTTTGCAATCCCTTAATGTCGTCTGCCCTAGTACCCCTGGCCACCATGTATTGTAGTATCTCAGATGGTCTAAAGCGATCATTCTCAGGGATTGCAGACAGGTTAAGGACCTGGCATCCTTGCTCTCTGTGAGCTCTAAGAATTCTTCCCTCTTGATTTGATTCTAAATCCGTAGGGAAGTAAGCTTTTAACCTTTTCACCTTTTCCTTATTTGGCTCCTTATTAGTCGCCACGGTATAGAAATCACACTAGTTGTTTTAAATATTGATACAAATTGTAATTTCAAACAATATAAGTTATCATAAAGAAGTGAAAAATAAATAAGTAAAAAAGTAATTTACTTATTACAGAGTTCCGGGTAATCCTTAAAACAAATGTAACAGAATTGTGTAGTTTTTAGTCATAAACTACATGTAATTATCTGATAATAAATGATTCTCTATAGTCTTTGAATAAAGTATATTTAACAACACAGATACAAAACTATGCACTAGAAAAATGTTTAATAGTTGATGATTTTGATTGGGTTGATAGTGACATAGATATATATGGAGGTATGTCACGTTCAGATTAAATGGCAAGTCATTATATTAACACTTTAAAAAATATAAATACTTGTTAGACATATACCGATTTTTAAATAAGGATAAAGTAGACTTTACATATACACAAACAAAAGGAAGTCGTCTAGACAAATTTTATATTTCAGAAACATGTGTAACACATGCTAATAATTGTGTAATACTAACTGAAAACATTTCAGGCCACTTATGCATGGAAAATCTGACAAAATGGGGTCAGAGTGTATGGAAGTTGAATGGGGCTCTCCTAAACGATAATGATTATGGGAACACAGTTCAACATTGTATTAATGACTTTATATAAAACAAACACCCATATATTTTAATAGAATGGGAACGATTAAAGAAAACAATAAAGGATATATCAAAAAACCATAGCACAAATAAGAACATACATAAAGAATGGAATAAAAAAGATATAAAGAGCTTATAAAAACAATAGAGGGGAGAAAACGGATAACAAAAACTTACAGAACAAGAATACCAAAAAAAATCGAAAAAAAATTACAAAGGGAATAAAGATAAGAGCGGGGAAATTCGATGATCTGTACACTAAAGGAAAAGAATATACAGGATAATAGAACTAAAAAGTGGGAAAGAACAAAAGATTGACAAATTAAAAGTAAACAACAGGATAGTAACCAACAAAAAAATTCTAAACGAAATACAAAACTATTTAAAAAAGTTATGTACTTCTCAAAGAATTTACACCAATATAATGGAACAATACATTATAGTACAAGCTTAAACAAAATTACAAGTGATGCCCGTGAATTGTGCGACGGATTAGTCACCAAACTAAACTAAACGTGTTTAAAGGCTGGTCAAATCCTTATCATACTGTGTGCATAAAAATATGATTTACAATATAGATGTTCCACAATATTTTAAGATATTCTTCCAGGAGATAAAATAATGGGATAGAGACAGACGATTTAGGTATTTGTTATCTTTGCCGATCCTGTTATCTCTCTGTGTGTTTTGTTGACAAGGTAAACATTGAGGATCTATCCCATATGAAATTAAACGTTCAAAATTATTTTACCTATTTCCTTGTTTGACGTAATCCTTATTTCTATGAATTTCATGGTCAAAATGGCTTTTAGTATAAATTGTTGGTGAAAGGTCGTAAATTTCAGATCTGATTCATAGACGCAGTTGTAATTGTATCTCCTTCATAATACAACACAGCAAAATGAGAACTATAGTTTTTATTGTGACCGCCATGTTCCTTGCCAGCCAAGTTTTATCATTACCAAGTAAGTTTGCTTCTTTGCCCACAAATCATTTCTTCCTACAGCTACTTCTTTTTAATTTGATCTCTCTCTCTCTCTCTCTCTCTCTCTCTCTCTCTCTCTCTCTCTCTCTCTCTCTCTCTCTCTCTCTCATTATCTACAAACTAAAGAGAAGCCAAATTGACAGTAAGAAAATTTAAAATATTACCGCAGTGCCGACATCACTTACCGTACAGCTTACATCACTTACCGTACAGCTTACACCACTTACCGTACAGCTTACATCACTTACCGTACAGCTTACATCACTTACCGTACAGCTTACATCACTTACCGTACAACTTACATCACTTACCGTACAGCTTACACTAAATAACTAAATGTGAAAGGTATAAATATGAGCAATGAATAATAGTATAGGTATACTTATGTGCATGATGCACATGTTGAGATAATATGAAACAAATGTTGAAATTCTCTCACTCTGCACAATTTCACATTTAAAATATATTAAATTCTGCAAATTAATGATGGTGTCAATGTGTTCTGCAGCTAGTTGTATACTTGTTTTGTAAACAGTCTCGGTTGTATAAATAACTTTTGACACTTGTAAAAATTTATCCGTAGAACGAATTGAAATGGATGTACACATCCGTATCCCTAGAAAAAAAAGTGAATTTAGAACTGGTGATGTTATGGTAAAAATATAGCAAAGCAAATAAATATACAGAACAGTTATACCTATTAAATCATTGAAATACATTTTTCATACAGTATATTCCGTTGAAACATTACATTTTTAGCTGTAGATTTTTCAAACTTGCAGCAATACCGGACCTTAAATCTGGATAAAAGACATTGTTGAGAATCATTGCATCTAGGCAGATTAAAGCTTAAAGTAAAAATTATTATCCATGTCTGGCAGCACTTAGGTTGATGAAATATCTCTAAGCGAAAGCAAATTCTGCAAAATCAAGATACACTTTAACTACATTAATAACTGTATATAAAAAGCATTGAAATGGTATATCAAAAACTGAGGTTAATTCAAAGATTTGATAGATTATATTTAATTGTTTCAGCTGATATTATATATATATATATATATATATATATATATATATATATATATATATATATATATATATATATATATATATATATATATATAATGTTACTACTGTTCTACATTTCAAGGTGGCCCAGTCAAAAAGCTTCCTCTTTATTGTCCGCACATCATCTGTCAGGCAATATACATTCCACAACCATGCGTAGAATATAGTTATCTATATTTTAATGGAGAGATTTGCAGAGGCTGTGACGGAAACAAATGCCAAAGTAGCTATTGAAGCCTTCAAAATGACGTACGTGTACCTTATCAATTTAAACTGTATCGTTATTTTATTTATATTTGGCAAAATATCAAAACAATATTAAACTCGTAGGCATGTCAATTAATGTCATGTTATGAAATGTAAATTTAATATAAATCACAGAAAATTGAAATTACTGACTAATTCTTGGAGGAAGACAACAATTTGTTTGCACAGCAAGACAATAGGCTCAGGAAATATAAGTGTAAAATTATTGCTGTCAGTAGTGGTTCAAATATAACTCTATTTAGAAATATCATTAGATGAGTATACACACAAATGTTCTGCAAAAGCAGACTATTCATTTGTTGATGAATTGAGCAAACTATATATATATATATATATATATATATATATATATATATATATATATATATATATATATATATATAGTGATAGGTTGCTGATTTGCGTCTTTTTCAGGTCACTGCCTTTGAGGTAAATGAATAGCATTATTCCGAACATCAATGGAGGAAAATCTTTATGGGTTTGTTCCCTATTACAATTGTTTTACTGCGTAACAAAGTTTTTAGTTCATTAATAAGATCAATAAATTAATCAACATCCATATTTTGCTGCTTCGTGTAGAATAAAAATCATGCAACCTCTTTTTATTCACTTCTTTTATTTGTATTGTTATTTATTATTTTTGTCTTCAAAACGATATAAGCATATGCCTTGGTAAAATCAGTGATAACTGTAGCTTTCTGATATAAATATCACTTTCTGATATAAATAACAAGTGCATCCTGTATTGATGCTAAATTATTTCACATGTGTTTTGTGAAAAGGACAGAAACAGCTTTGGGTATTGCTAATTTTGTGTTTGGTAGTATGAAAATATAAGTATGTTATCTCTTTTGAAGACGTTTTGACTACAATTGACATAAGTTTCTTGAGGTACATGTTATAGGGGTGGAGAACGTTTCTTTCCAGCAACATATATAAGAAAATACATTTAAAATGTGTCTCGTTTCTCAAATATGTTCTTTCTAAACAATATCTCGTGCAAAGAAAATTGTGAACTGTTAGCTTTGCAAAAATATACAAAAATATAGCTGCAGTGAAGATTTATTACATTTGTTGTCAAATTGCATCTTTCATTTCAAAATTTATGTACTAATGTTTAGTAAATTAATAATGTAATAGATTTTATATAAATATAGAGTAAATCGAAATCAAATTAATGAACTCCTATGCGAAATCAATACACATTAAAATGTACTTTCATATGTTGCCAAAAAAATCAAGCGGACAGGCTTTACCTTCATATGTGGTACATAGATAAAATCATGTAAGACACTATTGCTGGCTCATGAGCAGACGGCAATCTGTATAACGACATATTCAGCCATAAAAATTGATTTTGTTTATCTTACATGCAATTCTTGCAAACTCAAACGAGATAAATTTTAAAATACTTAAATCTCACTCGATTGTCAAAGAGAAAATAAGTGGTTATAGAAAAAATGTCACACTGTTTACAGCAAGTCACAGCCGAGGTGTTTAGTACCATCATTTAACGTTTAGAACGTTTCATACAAATACTATAAAAGATGTTATGGATGATAGGGACTGAAATGGAAAATATATCCCTGCAAATGACACGGACATTTGTAAAGCAAGGTAAACATGTAATATTTTAGCTGCTAATCATGCCAAAACATGTGGATGTTAGATACTGCAATGCACATCAAGTCTTTATTATTGTCAATAAAAGTGAATAATTCACACAACGTCCACAAAATGTGAGACCCATTTCACTGTTTTCCTGCCTAAAGGGATTGAAATCCAACCATTTTTGTAACCCTGTGTCATCGAATTTTCCCTACGCATTATGGATATGCTAATTATTTGATACAAAATATTGTAAAGGAACTTTCCTTCGAGAGGATTATGTTCCTGGAACAGATCAAATATATGTTCATTGTAGAATGGATCGACTACATCACACACTTAAACAGATCAAGCCTATTACACTGCACAAAATTGAGAATTCTTATGTGTTGGAAACTGTCTCTTTAATTAGAGGCTTCTACTGTGATGGGTGTAATGATATTCAAAAATTCATTGGACACCACAAAATAATGACATATGATGTAAGGCTTTTGTAAAACGGAAATCAAATCATTTCCTTGATTACTTATTATATAAGAAATATATCTACCATTTTATCTTTAAAAATATATTTGAATCCATTAACCCATTTAATGATTTTAATAAAATAGAATCTCTAAGTCCTCTGTAAAAATTTAAAAGTAAATGGATCTAAAACAATAATTATTTTGCTAGAGTTTAATATAAAAATTTTTAATGGAAATAATATACTTATCACAATCCCAAATAAAAAAAACCAAATGATTAAACTCACATCCTTGGACACCAATAAAGGTACAAAATATTACTCTCAATTCATTTAATTGCAGAGGAGTACAAATGATTTCTCTTGCACAAACTATTGGCTTTGTTATGAATACTTCCAAATAAAGCTAAATCGTATCTGAATAAAAGAACAAATTCTTTGTAAAGTCCTTTCATTTGTGGTGGATATACAAGAAGCAATACCAAAAGATATGTCAAAGACAGATACAAAACTAACTAAACAAAAAGTGCATACGTGTTTTGATCTGTATACGTGTTTTTTCCGACTTCGCAAAAATAGCAAGTATGATATGTCTAAAGAATACGTCGACGCCGTCAGTCAAAACATATTCATACGCCATATCAAACCTTCAATTTCACCTGATTCGCAGCAAAACACTAATGCAGGTATGCATTTATTACAATGGTATTCAATGCAGATTAAGATTTAAAAATTCTCTATACGGACCAGCTACGAATAGCAATAGGCGGCGGACGTAATCGAAGAAATCCTAACTGATCATCCGTATAAAAAAACTAAAACTGGACCATTCGTGCAAACATAAATGGGTATGTAAAAAAATGGAAAACTGTGTGGCGATGACAACGTTATGATTGAAATGGTTTATATATATATATATATATATATATATATATATATATATATATATATATATATATATATATATATATATATATATATAAAGAATACAAATCATATGGCGAATAACAACCCTCTCAAGCGTACTGGATCCACCAAGGGATCACGTTTGTCAGGGATTAATTAAAATAGATGCAATAAACTGACGACGAACAGTACGAAACTAGTAACTAACTAGCCTAAGCGCTTTCGACTCTTAATGAGTCTTTTTCAAAGGCAAATACAAAACATAGTTACGACAAACAAATAAACACAAAAACGTTGTGTTTGTAAACCTCTACATTTCTGTCTTCACATGTGCTAAAACTATAAATACAACCAGCTTGTATAGACTAGTTGCGGAAACTGAAAACGTTGTATAATTCCCTAAAAGTCTACAAGCCAAAGCGACATCTATTTTTACTTTGTGTACATATGTAACGCAGATTATATCCCGGATATTTGATTCTATACCGGTTATTCTTATAGTAAAAATTGAAGGATAATAAGAAGATTTAGAAAATGTTAAATTCTACTAGTGCATAGTTTTCATTTTCTAGTCTTCTTGGTTTAGACCGCTTGGTTTCAATGTTCTAAGGCGGCGTATCCAGTATGATTCCTTTTCCTTCCTGGTTTCGGAACTCCAGTTGTGGTTGTTAGCAATAGCGATAAGTATTATATCACTGAAAGTGTGGCCAGGGGAGGAGAAGTGTTCTGCGACCGGGCTTCTGTACAGCTTTTTTGTCATCCAATCAGATCTATGAAGGTTTATCCTTATGTGTAGCTTTTCAGTTTCTCCGACGTACTGAAGGCCACAGATCTTACATGTGATGAGATAAATCACATTCTCTGTTTTGCACGTTTTGTTTGGACCATGTATGTTTAGTTTTTCTTTAGTCACTGTGCTAGTGAATGTCTTGGTCTCTATCATATGTTGACAGGTTTTGCATCTTTTATCGCCACAGGGTCCAGATTGACTAGGTTGGTTTTGACTAGCGATTGTTGTTAGCTTGGCCCTGACTAGGATGTCCTTTAGGTTTTTTGGTCTCCGGTAAGCTACTACAGGTTTGTTCGGAAGTATTAGGTTTAGTATATCTGACGATTGCACGGTTGGCCAGTGGTTTGCGATGATTTTACCTACTTTGGGATTGTCTGGGTGATAGGTCAGAATAAATGGTATCCTATCAACCTTTTCTTTCTGTCCATATCTGAGTAGGTCATCATGGTTTGTTTGTTTGGCCCTTTGGATTGCCTCCGCAATCAGGTCTTTGTCGTAGCCTCGGTAAATTAAATGTCTAGCCAGCTCTTCCTAGAAAGGTCTGACTTTATACCCTAGGAGTTTTGGTTGGAATGATTTAATAAATCACGTCTATCAGCTTTGGATTGTTTTCTAAAATTTGAAACTGTAAGTAATTAAAATTTGAGAATCTGGTTGGTTTGCTGTTTCATATAATCACCAACGTTTGATAACTAGTGGTTAACGAAGTTTTTTTATTCCTTAAAGTCTGATGCCCAATGGTGTAGGGTTTTGTAATCATTGACATTGCATGACCAGTTGCAAAGTGTGTTCTGCAAACGTTTAGGATCTAGTGGTCAACAGTTTATCAAACTCTTTGATGTTTGAACGACATTGATAAATGGTGTATCATAAGAAGTAAGAGTTAGTGATCTACGGTTTTGTATAAAGTATGTTTGTCTAACAACAATCAGTGCCGCATGATGAAGGTAAGTGGCGTGGCACAAGTGTTTTCTGCCATTTGACCCAGGACCTATTTTTATCTGCTTAATTGCACTATATAGCTACATAAACATCCAATGTTTAATCCATGTGTATATGTAAGTATAAAATAATTAATTTTACATTAGACAGCGGATTGCATGCAAGTCTTGTAACAATTTTAATGTCAGATTAAGATTCCAAGTGAAACTTAGGGTCATCAATGATTACATTACTATTAAGTATTCGGATGTTTCTTTGATATTTACACCTCATTTGTCCAAACGCTTTCTATTCATGTCCAGATTACACCAATATACGGTCAGATCATTTGCCAATAATATGGTACTTTTATTTGTGTGAATAATAAGCTACAGGAGTTGTATAATGTACATTATACACTCAGTTTCAGAAATGAGCGTTTCTGGTCCCTTATAAAAATCTTGTTTCTGACGTTACATATAACTGGGGACACAATAGTTTAAAACGGGTGCCATTTGCTGTACAAGACTGTGAGTTCTAAATCTCATCTATGTTAATTTCAGCTTCCAGCTAGTATTATAATAATACTAAGTCAATGACATCGCCGTTTTAACAAACGAGGAGGTCATCAGATTAAATAAAACCAAATCTCATATGGTATATTCCAGTTTGGCAATGTCAGGGAAGCAAAAACAGCCTCGCTTCAAATGATTACATATATATGTTCACTGTATTCGTGGGACATCAAATAATATGTGGTATAACGATTCTCTGAGCATTCAAATACTGTGTAAACATGAAATATTATTGTGCTTACCAGGAAATATATAATTTACTTAATGTCTATATAATTGCGTCAAAATATTGTTCTTAGCTGTCTTTTCTAGCTGTTTAGTTTTGGAAAATATATAGAATACTGCATAAAAGTACTTCAAAAGACATATTGTTACACATTTTTCCATATTTTTACCATACAATTTTAAAAGAAAGAAAATCTTAACAGAAACTTTACCATACAGCGTGTAGCAATAATATCTTTAAATCAAATGCTAGTTTAATTTAACATACAAGTCATCGCTTATGTGTGCAGGCAATGATCTTTTCTTGCTGAAAACCAAAGAAAGAAATTTCATCTTTTCTTGCGATTCTACTCTCCAAGTTGACTTTAATGCTTTGGAGATCAGCGCTTTTGACTTGCAAGTTTGGCAACTCGGGACATTTTTAATACTTGACAGAAGTTTTTATCCATATAATTTTAAAATCACACTGATTGTTTAAGATTTCGTTTTTACAGCATGATTTTATATTTGTTGACAGCTCGAAAAGAAATGCAAACAAGCAAACAAAAACAAAAAAGCAAAGTTATCTGCAAATAAGATGTTACATGCTTATTCATATCGATTCTAAATAACAAAAGTCACTACGTTTGTATGATGACATCATAAATAATGTTTTAAGCAAATTTGAAAATATTTATTACTATTTATAAGATCTTCTTTACAGAAATTTAAAACGAAGTATTATCTTCTGCAAATAGGAAGTGTATTATATATATTTGCTAATCACAAATCTCTGTGCCACAATGTCATTAGGGACGAGGATAATGAATTGCGTATAACAGCGTCATTGCACGTCCCATTAACATCTTTCTGTCAGTAATATTTCAGTAGCCAACCTCATGTTTCCTGGTTTGACATAATCATCATTTCAAAAACAAAATCCCTCTTGAGAGCCTTAGCTTGATAGTACAAAGCAGCTATCAAAATAATCATACATAGCTGAGATTACTACAGGATTATAGGTTGCTATAGGTGAACAGCATAGGACAACAAGATGAGGATTTTGATTCTGATGGTAATTATAATGCTTACGGGAAGACAGGTGGTTTCATTACCGAGTAAGTAGTTTTCACTATCAGTCATGCGACGCTCCTAAAAGTTCAAAGAAACTAATTCTTTTGCTTGCTTTTTTCGATTCATTTTCTTCTGCTGAAAACTATAAAATGGCGCGGTCAGTTGCATATATCGATTAAAACGACAATTCATGATCAATATTACCTCTATCACTGACATATACTGCTATTGCAAAGAAAAAGCTATTGTAACACAATGTTATCGTATTCTCAGAGAAGAGAAAGGATAACCAAACTTATGCTGCCTCTTTAAATATACAAATAAACCTTGAATAAGTATTGAACCAGCGTGCTATCAAGTAATAACCATGTTCAAGGCATCTTACGTGCCAGAGCATTCATTAACTCTCGTAATATGTGTTCAATTTAACAGGAAAAAAATATTGAAGAAACAAGCTTTGTAGGTTTTAACAAACATAATTTTGTTTCCCTAGAAAGCAAGGTGAAAAAGGTGAAAATGTAAAACAGGACTTAAGGTTTGTGAATAAACATCATAATAGTTATCCTAGAATTGTGAATATATACGAGTCCTATTAATAAAAAGTTCTTTCTTGCGTGAAAGTTGAAGGATGATAGCGTCAGATGAAGTCCTTACGCAAATGTTCATGATTTCACGTTGAACCACAATTTGAACTGTTGTACTGTACTGTTCCAATTTGGAATGAATTTCACTGAATGTTTTAGTCCTAAACCACTTGTATAGTTTTCCAGGAAATACATTATTATTCAAAGGTAGATGAATTCCTACAGGTGTCAAGGCACATCTATAATAAGGACAGTCTCTAGATTTATAGATGTTATGAAGATTAACTCTCTTTCCTACACAAGGAAAATATATCATTCTTCTTCATGATATATTATAATACTCTAATCCAGCAAAAGAAATATGATACATTCTTCTCAAGGAATAATATATAACTAACTACGACACAACTGAGAGATATTGTTTGACTGTCTGCTTCACATGGACCTAATTATATTTAAACTAAACTAAAACGCCATTTACATGTTGCACGCGAAAGGATAAAACGTGTTATTTCATCATCTGATAATACGTAGTACACGATATAAACACAACCTCAGAAAAGACTTGACCGCAGCCAATCATATACGTCTGCTTATCAAAACTGGCTAACAACTAGTACGAAAGACTAGATTCATTTATGTTCTAAATAAACAAAACTCTTTTGAATGCCGAGAAACATATTTACGTTATAAATAAACAAACGTACGAAACTATCAGTTCCCGTGAACAATAATCATTTTCACAGTAAAATAAAATCATACAAAAGTGAAATAAATATAATTCAAATTTTACACACAAGTAATTAAAATGCAGGATTGTAACACATGCATAAATTCTAACTATCATATCATAATTAACGTTAAAGGATGATAAATTTTGGATAATTTATTCTTGCCGTCTGTAAAAATTTGCCAGATATCATCAATAACTTACTTTCCTTCGTCACATCACTCCCTCTCTTCCTTTCTCTCTCTCTTTTTATTTGAAATGCATAAGTATCAAAATAATGATATTGGTATCAACATTAGCCACAAATGCATCAGGATGACGGCGAAAACAACTATTATTATTACTAGAGGTCCGGCCGAAGTTGCTGATGCACATGCATGCATAACTACCTACCTATCTACCTGCATACATACATACATACATACATACATACATACATACATACATACATACATACATACATACATACATACATACATACATACATACATACATACATACATACATACATACATACATACATACATACATACATACATACATACATACATACATACATACATACATACATACATACCACTTCAGAGTTTGAGAGAGACTAGGGCCACCTCGAAATTTGGAAATGAATCGAAGGCCTATATAACCCGGTATAATTTCCTATATAAATATTTAAAATGCAACGAAGTATAGGGTGTATTATTCTCCAGGTTTATTTCGTTTAAAACAAAATTAAAAAAAAAAAAACGATTTTCGAGGCCACTTAGTGGCTGAGGCCGGTCCTTATGGTTTCCCCGCCAACCTTTTGATTGGACTTGCATGCATACATACATGATGGTACTTAAATTAGGTTCGAGGAAAAACCGTAGTAGTACAAGAGACAACTGTTCTGCTTTTATCATGTTTCTATTAGAAAATGGAGATCAATTTTGATTCAGGCGGAAACTCATCGCTAAATAAACAATAATGTTTTAGTTTATCTTCTTGTGCTAATCTTTTTCTTTTGGGGAATAGATAAGATTTTTCTCACTTTAGAACTATTCTTCGAAATCTGCTATATTAAGTTTAACTTTTGATTACTAACGTTGATTTATTCTTGTTCTTGAAGATAACTTGGGTAGAAACATACAACATTGTCCCCACATAAGGTGTGCGGCGATTTTAGTTCCTCTTCATTGTCGACGACCGACATATCTTCAATATCAAGGGCGGATTTGCTTAGGATGTGACCGGAACATTTGTCTAAATGGATATACAGACTCCTGAACCAACGGAGAGAGGAACGTTTGACTAATCCGGTAAAACAAATTCTGTCTGATTTGCTTTGATGTTAATATAAGTTTGAAAATCATTTTGAAAGTAAAGACTGATCATAAAAGTTTTCTATGGAATCCCATATTCGAGAAACCTAGATAGCCGTCAATAGTTTGTTATCATCCCCATTAAAAGGTTTGAATTAATATATGGTCTTAAAACATTAATAGAAAACAGCTAGAACCAATAACGTTTGTAAACTTCAAAATTATTTTATTTTCTTAAAAGATTAAGTGAATATTGATAAAGAACTTTCAGAATTGTGAATTAATTCCCAAACAGATCCAAGAGTTCTATGAAACATTCCAATGTGTAGTTTAATGTTTCAATTGAACTTCTAAGGTGCTTTAAATAAGTTTTGATACTGAAGTCTGTTGATGTACCTGCAGTCTTGAATGTGCAAATGTGAAAATGGCCGAGAATGTGGCGGTGCGTCAACTGTCTTTTAATATATCACAATAATTTAATGCAACGTATGACCGAATGCACTCTAATTACACGTTAATAATTTAGTCCAAGAAGTGTCAATAGGCACTTTGTAATTCTAGTGAATAATTCAATAAATTATTTGACGCTCCGGTGACATAAGTGTTTATCATAAAATGTCAGGGCAATATCGTAAATATGTAATAGATTCAGCAGAATGTTGCATATCCCGTTTTTTGTTTCCAGATTCTTAGTGTATTTAATGTTCGAATTTATTGTAAGGTACATGTAATGGTGTATAATCAGAATGAAATACTAACGCATGGCCATAACAACAACCGGACACTAACATAGCATTTACTTCAAGAAAATAAATAATATTCCTTAGTTAGCTGGTTCGCTTATAATTTAATAGGCCAGATCGATATGTAGCTAGGTAACTAGGAAAGCTGGTAGGTATGTAATCCGTTATATGCAGTATGACTTACTCTACGTAGCATTTTAGTGGGGGTTCAAGGAACAACAGTATCAATAGTAATAGTAACACATGAAGTATCCTTGAGAGTAGAGATATTATTGTATATATATATATATATATATATATATATATATATATATATATATATATATATATATATATATATATATATATATATATATATATGACATTAACATAAAAGTAATATTTCTTTATTTGTCCGTAGGTCAGAGGTGAACATCAACAAAATTGGTGCAGCATGTCAGCAAAACTACAAATGAAAAAGTATAGACAAACCGACAAATATTTTTGCGAGAACTTTATTTTCTTTTACAGTCAACGCTCAACAATATCTTAAAAAAATCAAAAGTTGGCATGGTTTGATGCGCAATGTGTTGTGCTTACTTACTAGCAGTAATAATTAAATGTATCGCTAATTCTCATAAATACTTCTAATAAAAATGTAGTTTTGTTTATCGTGGCCATGTAATTATGTGGGCTGAGTTCATAGAACATAAACATTTAGAAGGTTGCATCTAGGTATCTCAGGAAAATGTTGCTATTCTTCAGAGAGAGAGAGAGAGAGAGAGAGAGAGAGAGAGAGAGAGAGAGAGAGAGAGAGAGAGAGAGAGAGAGAGAGAGAGAGAGAGAGAGAGAGAGAGAGAGAGAGATGGTGTCAAAGGACTGGATTTTCCTCGCCGAGGATGCATTAATGGTATGTCGTTGGGTACATCTATAAAAATCAAGGTATCAATTTGCGATTTTTTTTGTATTTAGATTATATTTGTATTGCGGTATATGATGAAGCTTGGAATAGTTTGCAGCGTTATCGGTTTTTTTTTACATTGACAATTTTCAAATTGGCTAGCTTTCCTCCTATCATGCGCTCACTGTTTATCTTTGGATACATTGCAAAGACCTACCTTGCTTAGACATATACAATATTCTCGTGCCAATTTAATGAATTCGTCTTTACAAACGCAGATACCTTAGTACCCAGTGCTATATTGTAGCATTATTTTGATAAAATATTCCAAAATGTGTACTGAGAATAATTGTTTTTAGCAAGAATAAGGGACACTAGTGAATGCAAAATATTTTTTAATTCAAGCTAATTTATTTCATTACTTGAAGCAAGTGGAATTTATAACATTCTTGTCAAATGCTTGCATCGGGAAATAACTTTTACTTTTATTGATTGTGCAAATTTCAGAAATATCCTTAAATGTGAAACCAGTCTGTAGGGGAAGTGAGGGTGGGGATGACGATTAGACTGAACCTATACAAACGCGTCTACCCATTAATATATGATTTTAATGGAGACAAACTTCTTTCAGATATGACTAACACTTTACAAGACACCTATCTGGTTTTGATAATAGAGAATGAAAATAAAATGAACGAAACATAATGAGGTTAGTGCACACATAATTTATTCAGGCTATATAAGATAAATATCTAAGTATCTTAATATCCCTTTGGTCAGTACAGGTAAATACCTAAATGTCTTAACAAATGAATGGCAAACATACTTTTTGTAAGCCAATCAATGGCTTAGGTGCATGCATATTAAAGTAACATGCATGCCATTTGTAAGAACACTTGGCTGTCTACATGTTTGGTGGCATGCAAGTCCTTAGTCTGACTAGATGAATATCTGGGTGTCAAAATATTATAGTTCTAAGCATCTAAGGTAAACTCTTAGATGTCTAACCATTAGGTGACGTACATGTCCTTAGTTACACAAGGTAATCACCCAGGTATATACTGTAGATGTTAAGGTAACGGGCAAATTCTTAGTCCGATATGTTAGCACAATAGCTGTGTTAAGCAAAGGTTAATACGTTGCATGAACTAAGATTGGTCAGATGTAGATTGGAATATCAAGTTATATGCAGCTTGGAGGAGATCGGTAGAGTTCGTGGATTTGTTCGTTACGTTATTGAACTTGTATAATTACAACCTTAAACATGAACTTACACTAAGCAACTAACTATAATGGTATGCGTAAATGTTTCAATGGATGTTTCGTACAGTGTTACACCTCTCCTGCATATTTGTTTTGCTTCAATTTTATGCCAAAACATAAAACGCCCAGAGAGACTGCGATCGAGCCCCACAACCGCTCCCTCCGACCGTGATTATTTCGTGATGTTAGACTACTTTTATACAATATATTGAATTTTGCGTTACTGTGACGAGAAAGCCGGGGAGGGCTATAAACCATTTAAAAGATATTTTGTTTATTTACATTGGAGATGGAGTTCGTATTGCTTAACTGTCTTAGAAGCTATAAGCGCTTACATTATTAAATAAACATACATAATGATGAAATTACAAAAACAAACACCATGACATTAGAAAACAGACACCATGCTGAAAATATTTTAGGGAAAAACAGTATTAGGTTTTTAAGTTTATTCTTGCAGAAGAAATAGATGCGTTTTAATAGCGCTCTTGAATGAGATAACTGTATATTTGTGTCTAAGTTCAGTGGGAAATACGTTCCACATTACTGGACCTTTGTATGCAAAAGAAAGTTGTCCATATGACTTCATTTTCATAGTGGGAATAATGAGAACACGATTCTCAGAAAAGGATTGTAAGGTATTATGCAGGTGCGTACACATTGATGACTTCAGACAGTTATGTTGGATTCGAGCCTGTAATGTAAACGTAGCACAGAGAACCAGTTTTGTGTGTGATTCTAGATCGAATTGATTAGCATTGTAGGGTACAGAGCGGGGGTGGAGGCGTCCTCTCATCGTTGTACTCTAAGGATGATCTGAAAAACTGTCTATTGTAGCATTTTGAAGTTTCTGGAGTATATATTGAGACGAACTAGACAAAATTGAGTTACAAAAGTCCAGTCTTAAATGTACTAAGTAACATACTATTATTTAATTGGCATCAGCTGAAAGATAATTGCTAATGGAGCTGATGCGTCTTAGCTCAAGATGTCCAGCCTTGCATATATTCATGACATGTTGATGCAATACGACGAGACCATCATCCAGACTAACACCTAGGTCTCTCTCTCTCTCTCTCTCTCTCTCTCTCTCTCTCTCTCTCTCTCTCTCTCTCTCTCTCTCTCTCTCTCTCTCTCTCTCTCTCTCTCTCGTTCAAGGCACAGGCAGAAGTCTGTGAATATGGAGTAGAGCAGATTTTCGTTCGTGGTATACGAGAATATCTGTGGACGTAACAAACAAACAATATGAACAATAGAGTGAAAAAGGTAGAAACAAATGCAGACCTATGAAAGCAGCAATGGTAATTAAAGCATAATATACCGTATTCTTGTGACGTCAACAGTTTTTATTACAACGCCATGTGTATGGCAACACTACTTTCATTTCTTTTACGTTGTAAGTTTGCTTCAGCAAACAATGGTAAACGTTTGAGCTGTGTTCGGGTGTGGGAATCATGCTGAACTTGAGAAAGACTTGTCATACTTCAGACGTCACACAGAACGGCAAAAACATGGCGAATAGACACTACAGATGTCGGAGGAAAGAGAGTATATGTGGTTTTCAAATATTGGACGTTCGAACACAAAGAACAGCAATTTTCCGAAGACATGTGTGTTCAGTCAATTTTGTGCGCGGTAAGTTGAAACGATCTTTGGAAACTTTTTATTCATATAGGAATATGTCAAGACAGTGGTTCCATCCCCACTCCCTATGATTTTATTTGTGCTCGTAGTCAAGTTGATTGGAAATTGAAATTATCATGACTAGAGTTTGGCTTATCTTAGTCTAAGGCTGTTGAATATATGTTTTCAAACTATATCACTCTTTTTTTCCAATAAGTATCTATATATGTCTGTAGATACACAGCCTTGCAGATAATTAGTTTGTTTGTACATTTGAACACTTTGCATATTATCTATAGTTTGCAAATTACAAGCCACTGTTTCTTAATATGTAAATGCAAACCATCACTAAATCAAATCTGTCCATGTCTACCTGCAGCATCTTGATAAATTTTAATGATGGTAACCTTTTGTGGTATATTATAATGGGAAGGGATTGTAGTTTGAAGCCCATGAGACTGCAATATGCTTTCATATTTAGGTGATATATGTATTTGTAGATAAACAAGCTAAACAAAGAAATGAATATTACACTAATTAAGCTACCAAATCACCAAATGAAAGACTGTTAAGATAGAATTATTTTCAGTTTCAAATGTTAATATAGTGTAAATTGATTTGCAGCTAAACATGATGACCTATATGAGAGGTCAAATGTTGCCTGGTACGGACAATGAAGCTGACATGACAGAAAATAGCGGATTTCTATATAAACTGCTACCTGGAGATGTTATGGCAGATCGAGGTTTTGATGTAAACAGCAGCATAGACGATATCGTGGCCTCTGTCAAAATGCCAGTTTTTACTGAAGGCAAACAGCAAATTCCAGCGTTAGAGCTAGAGGAGTGGAGAAAATTAGCTCCCCTTCGCATTCATGTTGAACGAGTCGTAGAACTATTGTGACAAAATTATACTTGTTTGTTCGGAGCTGTGCCTATTGACAATTGCGGACCACTGTTGCCAAAGGGTTGACACTATTGATAAAGTTGCAATAGTGTGTGCAGCATTAACAAACGTGTCACTAAATATAATATTATTTGATTAAAAGTGATTATGATATTGTGTAGGAAATTGTATCATAAATTGGCATCAAATTTCTACATTAAACACACAATCATGTACCATTCTCTCTCTCTCTCTCTCTCTCTCTCTCTCTCTCTCTCTCTCTCTCTCTCTCTCTCTCTCTCTCTCTCTCTCTCTCTCTCTCTCTCTCTCTCTCTCTCTCATAAATGCAATAATCATAATACAATAGTGCCAGACCGGAACACAAGACTTGTTTGTTTAAGGCTCTTGCATACATACGACACTTGCAAGTCACTTAGCTTTGCAACCACGCCCTTGCTACAGGATTTTATGCATTTAGGACAATAATAATTCCCTTTTTGGCTTTGATACAATGCTTTTACAGTCGAAATGAAACCACTGAAATTGGCAGGTTTGGTTATCACAGGCAACCATCTGTCCATATTCCTCCTTCTGGCAGAAGCACCATACAGACTTTGATGGCTGCTGTGTTGCATTGCCTGGTCCTGGTGTTGTCGCTTTACTATTCTGTAGTGGCAAGCATCTAGTCGGAGGGCTAGTCTGTTGCACAGCTTGGTCCAGGTGGTGCTTCTTTGCCACTGTGAAGTGGGAAGCGTGTAAAACATCTGACCAACAATTCTGGTAGAACTCCACTTCTGAATACATGGAGTGCTTTTAGAAACATATCTTCCCAAAATGGACGATATTTTTCAATCCTCTCAATATGAATTGATTGTCTTGTCCAGACTACAAAGTCTGCATAATTTGTATCACATACAAACAATTTGCATTGAACCTGGTAATACTACTCATGTATTCTGTCAAGGGTTATCCCACCATTGCAATCCCTGCCAAACAATGCTTTATCAAGCTCAGCATTACTTAGGTCTAATGTCTCTCAGAGTATATGGAAAATTGATCTCTAACTCCACAACAGTCGCATTCTGCGTATCCAGTGGCAGGACAAATGCGCCAGCATGAACAGCATTTTCTCTATTCTCGGCGAGAGTCGCCTTTGCTAGTTCGGCCACGTCAAGAAAATGTATCCAGGCCGCATTCCCAAGGACCTGCTATACGGCGAGCTAGTAGAAGGCGCACTATTGACTGGACGGCCACGTCTGCGTTACAAAGATGTCTGCAAGAAGGACATGAAGATAAAGACGGCCAATATCAACCTCAGTGACTGGCAGAGCTGTGCTAACGACCGCTCCTCCTGGCGCCATGATGTTAGACAGGGCGTTCAAACAATAGTTGATGGATATCATAACACATTTTATCACATGCATATCAATACAACACTGCAGTTAATAAGTTAGATACAACAGCTGAGATGATGCACAAAGTAATTGATATCAACGAAATAAACCACGAAGAGTTTAGTTCAATGCAATACTATTACGTATTACGAGATTAGGACAGGAATAAGAAGAAAAACTAATAATATGTAGCAATACAGTTGACGCACCTTTAGTTCATCTTTTCATCTGAGTTAAAAAAAAGTCCAGGAACCTTTGTGTTACCACAGAATGGTTTGGAACGAATATTGTTTTTCTTAATCCAGTTCATAACTGATGGAAAATTAAAGTCATCGTTTAAAAAAAAAATGAATATTGGTGTTTTGATTTATTATATTCTTTCTGAAATAAAAAAACTATATATTTTGTAATACGTGCTTATTTACTTTCTGGCCTATTCTTAGTTGTGTTTAGTTGTTATGCTGATCACGTAAAATATATAGATTATCGAATCAATGCAGAAATAAATCCGGAATCGGCTATTGTACATTTGAAAGCATTTGACTTCTTTTTGGTCAGAGATTGAATTCGTATACTTTAAATTTGTTTCTTATCAACTCTCACCTCATATGTGCTTCAATTTCAATAGAGTTTAAAGTTTTAATATATATTGTTTATATAATGCGCGTCACGATAGTGCATGGTTTACGAGTGTCTGCAAAATAATATGAAATAAATAAATGATGCTAAACATTTTCATATTCTCACCATATCATTTCAAATGAAAGAAAATGCGGCATTAAGTTTACAATACCTCTTGTTGAAATAACATTTCCTGAACAGTTTGCTATTTTGATATAACATACGAGCAATCGCTTACATGCCATGCAATTCTCTCACTTTGATGAAAACCTGTCAAAACAATTTCATCTTTTCTTACGATTACCTGCAAACATTGACTTTAATTGTTTTTGTCCTCATCTTCTTTGACATAGATGTGCACAATTGGCAACACATAACTTTGTTTTACAAAGCTAAATAATAAAGAATGTCATATGTGACAGCTGGAGACTTATTCTACATTTTTTATACTGCGATAAACAGGGCAATGACACCGTCTGGTTCAGGATATGCATGTATGGCTGTGTGTGCTTCTTTCAATACATATCACCTAACCGAATCATGATAAGTATATTTATTGGTCAATGGCAATTCGGAAATAAAAAAATAAAAAATAATACAAACATACAAACAAAGAAACAAA